>CM052323.1:3868945-4321493 GCA_028455615.1 Lasioglossum zephyrum | reverse complement strand
GCTATTCAATTTTTTGTAACTCGCCGCTGTAGATGGCGCTGCAATAGGTCAACTTCTATACCGTTGAACCTGTCGCTATGAAAATTGGTATACATAGGTATTTGAACGAATATTTTCACGCTATGCACTTTGATGTAACTCGTCATCTTATTGACGACAAAACAAAATAATTTATGATTTTTAATGTGCTTCAATAATGAATACTGTTATGGACTGTTCCCGCTGCACGTTTCTGCTTATAAATTATGAACGAATGGAATTTTTCACCGCGTCTCACTGTTCAAACTGCATGATCTATCTTATACCGTTCTCAAATGATGCCGCCACAAACAGACCAAATACGACTTTTTCGCCCTCTTTTGGGCACGCGTTTGCTTATAACTTCTGACTGGTAGCACCTATGTTCAATTTGAGAGAGGGAGGGAGAGAGACAGAAAGAGAGAGGGAGGAAAAGAGAGAGAACTACAGAGCAATGCGAAAAGCGAAATGGAATTGAACGAAATTGATTATTACAAACACGTTCAGCATAGACATGCTTTTAAAAATACTGTGCTACACCAACGCGTGGCGGGGGAAACCTAGTAGTATATAAACGAGGGAGCGCTATTTTTACGAACTCTGTGGAGAACACATCAGAAAGACGGCTCGTCAGCTCTTCCTTGACCCGTCGCAAAGCCGAACGGTCGTTGTCTGTCAGCCAGTGCGGTTGCATCGAGCGATCTTAATTCGCTGTCAAGCTTCAGGCTCGCGGATCGGAATTATCTGTCACGCGGAACCCACGCGAAACACGGCAGCGAGAGATAGAGAAAGAGGTAGCGAATGGAGAGGAAGAGAGAGTGGGAGAGAGAGAGAGAGAGTCGTTCAGATCGATAGCCCTCTGGCCGACGGTGCCGCTACGGATGGCTTTGTGCCAGACACGGTCGCGGTTGTTTTGTTGCAGTTTTTAACGCTGCTTTCGCGCACCACACTGCCCACGACCTTTTTCCTCGACCACCCCCGCCCCGTCGTGGACCGTCCGGTCCTTTGAGCAATGTGTGCGAGCGGCCCCGACTATTTTTACGGGGCTGCCCCTGAATCGAACGGTTGACGAAGCACCTGTCGTCCTCACGAAGAAACCCGTTTTGTCAGAGCCCTTCCATTGAATTCCCCGCCATCCGAAATTCCTTCCCCGAGGGCCACGGCCGAAACGCCGCACGATCTGCTCCGATGGACAGAAAGATATTTTCGGTGTCTCTTCCGTTGACCGATTGCCTCGCAACTTCCCCGATGCCATCGCCACCCTCTTATTTCACTGAATCGAGAAATAAACTTCGTTTACCGTATGGTGATCGGTGCTCCGGTTCGTGATAGGCACGCGGTGAGATTGGGGATTCTAATAAATGGAGGCATGCTGCGGTGAACAGTTTTTCTCGATAAAAAAAGCTAGTACGCTACGCAATAATGAAATAAATTTTTTTTAGTTCTGCCTTGGGGCTTCCGAAATTTTCTGCGCTCAGTAACGCGTACCTGTTAAATTCTACATACTGAAATGACTATGCTAGGTGATTACCAAATTGCAAAATTCTTATCTCGATTGCAACAAACTGGAATAAAATAGAAATATCCTTTCTTAATAATAGGTTGAAGATAATGTGACAAAATGAATGCATAAAATCGACAGACCAGTAGTAACTCTGTTCGAAAATGGAGATCGAGAACAGATTACATTTAAATATTGTGTTTCAAGTTAGATATAGTCTCCCTTTATAGAGTTTCCTTTACAATATTAATGTGTACACTATGTACACTGTTAGTTGCAGAGCCAATTCATCATGGTAGCATACACCATCTACCATTGCGTATGAATTATTTAATTTTTTTTGTAACAACCTGAATTTACTGTTGGAAATTGTCTGCAGTAAAGTTAATCTTTCAACACCGGGTTTATTTCTTGCTGCTCAGCGTTTCCAGCGAAAAACTGGATTCAAGCTTATTACGAGACTCTGGATATTACACAAAATGAAATTTCCACGCGTAATTCACAAAGATCAAAGGTCCAGCAGGAGCCTCGCTTTATTATTGACTTTAATATGGAAATTTCAAAATAAAAGTACTGTTCAATAGAATTGTCCCTTATTCATCTCAGATTCGTATTAATTTCCACAAAATAACTAGTTTTATAACTAGAAATTAGGATTACAATTCGTTAGGAATCCATAAACATCTAATCATTATTTCACGAAAGTGACGCTTTAAACGTCGTATCATTGTAGGAAATGACATTTCGAATAAAACCATAAAAGGGAGACAACTTTCCATGGAATTTGCAATTACATTGTTTAGGGAAATAGTAACCGGCCCCATCAAAAATGCAATGGCACTTAACTTGTTTTGGTGCGCGGCAGCGTACCAACGAAATGATAATGAAGTAGAGTTCTACGAAAATAAAACGTACATTCCATGAATTTTCTTCCTGAATTTTACATACCTAATTTGTCTTCACGATTCCAGCCACATTTCATGGTTTAAAAGCTCTCTTAGTCTCTTAGTCGCGTGTCACTGCGAGAGGCGAATAAATCGTGTGCCGGAACGAATTCTCCGGAAGTGTCCTGAGGAAAAGAGAGAAAGAAAGAGAAAGAGAGCCTTTTACTCTTCATTAAATCGCGCGCTAACGCATCAGCAAATAGCAATCGGGAAAAGTAGCCGGTCGAATAAAAAGTAACTAAGAGGGACCGAGGGAAGAACGACGGTAAAATACCTGACGGTCATATCCGGAATGGAGTTCACGGATCGCGTTACCACTTATTCATATTCATTGAGCGTTTCTGCTTTACACGATACATAAACCACCGACGGCGGCTGTAACTGTCGCGCTACGATACTATTTATATGTGTTCCACCCGTGCGGAG
Source organism: Lasioglossum zephyrum (assembly GCA_028455615.1). Classification (NCBI taxonomy): domain Eukaryota; kingdom Metazoa; phylum Arthropoda; class Insecta; order Hymenoptera; family Halictidae; genus Lasioglossum; species Lasioglossum zephyrum. Next base: position 4,318,604 of record CM052323.1, on the reverse strand, counting down.
TGTGCGTTTAAGTGAAAATGGTCAGCGCGTGGTCAGACGCTGTCGCTGCTCATTGACGGCGGAGCTGTTTTGACAGGAAACGCTGCAAAGGTTCATGGGCTGCGGTGCTGTAAGGCCAACTGAAACGTCCGTTGCCACCTCCGTAAATTCCGTTGTTAAGTCGCCGACAAAGCACATTCACTGTTTTTATCGGATAGCTCGCAGTCCAGTTTGTTTCAAGAATACTAGTCCAGTTCTCAATCATCATGATAGTCTCTCAGAGATCCCGTGCGCCATTCATCTACAATTCATAGCAATGCAAGAGCCACGAATTCTAGCACTTTCTGCAATTCTTTTATTTATTCTATCCCCACTGACAATTTATTGAGAGACTTTTACGAATCGTATACTCAACTGCTTTGCAGTACTTTCATAGAAAGAATACGGCATCAAAGGGTGGGGAAATCGTCAAAGCGAATATTCAATGACCTTCTTAAACCTGGCGTAATATTAGTTATGTATCTGTATAATTATTAAGATCGATTTTTTGTAGAGAAAATGTATAATATTTCTCGGAAGTATATCACTTATAATTGTTACTAAATTGATATTTGACTAGGAAATTCGAAAAAATGCCTTGCCAGACACGTATCTTCGAACGAATGATCGCAGACACTTCGTCGAAATCACGGGGAATGAAATCAAAAGGAACAAAGAATCCAATCACAGTTCCGCAATGTTTCAATTACCCGCGCAAGGATACGGGAATGCAAAATTGCCAATGAAACCCATCACAAAAGAATCGAGTGAGTATCATTCGAGCCAGTTTCAATTTTTCAAAAAACGAACGGAGGCTCGTCATCGACAGGCGTCGGTTCCATCAAATTGCAGTTACTCGTTTCAACGTTACACCCAATTCCCTTGCCAATCGGAGAAAAAAGATCGAAAATAAAAAAAATTATAAATCGCTAAAGAATCGGTGGCGTCGGTTCTACGTAAATCATCGATAGACGACTCTGTCACGCGACCGTCGTCGTTGAATATCGATCGCAATTATCCGGTAATAACACGCATACACCGCGCGCAATTTTCCATGGGACCTCGCGTTCGATAAGGGGGTGATAAGGAGGAACGTGCACGCGTCGCCTCGTTTCTAATCGGACGGAGAGCTGTGCTGGTCCACGTCGGTTCGACGGAAACGGGAAGCCAGATAACACGCCGCGGAAGAGGTCGATATCGATGTCTAAGCGAAATTGATATCAAGAAGCTTGATAAGAAGAAGTATATCAGTGCTGACTCACGATCAGTAAAAATCATGACTTTCAATAACAGTAAAAGTAAAATTCTTCTCGATCGAATATGAAATATATAATAAATTTTATGGTTTCGGCGCACAGTTCGGTCAATTATAGAAAACATAAAATTTGCAATTATTTAAACATTCATCTCAACGTTTCACTCCCTATATGGATCATTCTTAAGAGAGACATTTTTGCGCTTGCTGTAACAACAGGGAAAACAATTAAAAGAATATTGAGGAGTTACGGAAAAGAAAACTTCAATCCATGGTGGCAGATACGTAACTCTGTCAAATGCAAAAATGTCTCTCTTGAGAATGATCCATATAGGGATCGAAACGTTGACATGACTGTTTAAATAATTGCAAATTTGCTGTTTTCTATAACTGACCGAACTGTGTTCCGAAACCACAACATTTATTATAACTTTCAGTAATATTAGCTTTTCAATTATTTACTTCCGAGGCTATGTCCACGAGACATTAATTGCTTAAAATCACAACCGAAATCGAACTTGAAACACCCCCCTATAAGGGTAATTTTATGAAGACAGTTCCTCATTCTTGCAAACGAGTAATATCAGAATTAGATTATTCGACCCGAAAACCCCTTAGCACCGTCCTATTCCTGATTAATAATTTCTAATTACTGGAGACATGAATTTTGTCTACTTTTTGCGATTCATGCTCAGTGTGCGTCACGACGCCTTGTTTCTAATCGGACGAAGGGTTATGTTGGTCCACATCGGTTTGACGGAATCGGGAAGCCAGATAACACGCCGCGGAAGCGGTCGATGTCGACGTCGACGTCGACGCCGGCTGGGGGTGGCATGGCGCGGCTAATAGTGTTTAAGGGTTGCGTGCGGCGCCGCAGGTGAATGGCGCCAGGATGTCTAAGCGCCAACGGGACGAGCGTTTCCAAGGTATGCGTCATTCTGATGGCCGCGCCGCTCGAGGAAAAAATAGTTACAAGCTTCCTTCCACGAACTTTGTTATGGCACAGATCACGATCGAGATCGCTATCTCGCAGGCCCTTGTTCGCTACAGCTACACGCTCCTTGATAAATGAAACGGCTGCTCTAGACGAACGCGCCGTATCTCGGATTTACTTTGAAATTCTTTTTACTGTGAAATCGTAAAATGTTTCATTGTTCTGGTTATTGTACGTGTGGAACCAGCCCATGCAACCAAAATGTACGTGTAGAAAATCATACAGATCTAAGTAGGAAATAAGAATTCTTTCTTATTGTGTACTGCGTGTTGTAGTTTACCTAGGCAGGCTTTCTTGAACACCATATTATAGTTAATATTTATAAGAATTCGAGAATAACTTGACTGCGGATTTTATGCATTAATAACAAAAATGGGTATATCCAATTAAAAAAATTTATAAACACCAATATATTATTTTCAACCCACTAAAATTATCAAAGAAAGAAAAAAATTTTTTTTCAATCGACTGAGAACAGTTCCTATCAAAATTTTGCCCGCAGCGTTAGTAATGGATGGCACGTTTTTTGTATCGAGCTTGAAAATGAATGTCGAATGAGAATATGACTCCTATTAAATAAATACTAGATGAACATTTATTTATTAATGCCGTAAACCTTGTTTGGTAAACCTTCTTTCGTGTGCTCTCCATAATTCGCTTGATAAAAAGATCATTATCTCATTTTTACTATTCGAGGCATTTTATTCTACAGTAGACAACGTTGATGTCGACAGCGATACTGTGTACATGTATCGGGTGACAAAGGGTATCCACTGCAGAGCATTTGTTTCTGCTCCTCCGAGTTATCGCGTGTTTCCTATGTTTCTTTGATCTTTACCGCTTCGAATGGAAACAAGCAACAAGCAATGATATTTGTTGCCGGCGACGGAATCGCGAAAATACAAGTCGAATTCTCTGTGGACACGCTGACTGCCATGTTGGTCACGTATCAGTAACACTGTTCTTTGAGCAAGCATAAAAAACTCTCCCTTCTATAGTGACGCATTCGAATAAAATAAATTTCAATTTTTAAATTGCACGCAGGTTAACATAATTAATATGAAAAATTTTAATTTTACCAGTTTTGGTTACATTTTGCTTCTGTGAAAGTGCTACTACTAGACTCCGGATTTTATGCATTTATGAAAAAAATTGGTAAGTGAAATTTAAACCAGTGAAAAGATTAGAAGACTTTAAGAGGATATTATTTTCGCTATATTGATATTATTAGTGAAAAATATAAATTAATATTTCGCTCCTGTGTCATACAATTGATGCAGAAACTTTTTTATTTTGCATGAAAATCCGGAATCTAGCCATTATCAAACGATTGCCATAAAATGATTGCTACTGAATATCAATTTATCAACTAGCTTATAATGTAAGGTGAAAACTACGTTATCAAGTAACTAGCAATTATTATTAATAACGCTAATCGATTCTATGAACGATATATAGTAAAGCCTTGATTTAAGAATACATAAACTGTACGATCTATGAGAAACGAATATCCCTTCTCTGCGGGAAAAAGAAGTTGATGTAACTCTAAAATATGGTCGAAGAACCCTAGTCCATGGCCGTTTGACCGCGTTTGATGCAGCCTGGAGTAGCCTCCGCCATTATTGTCTACCCAGTTGGTCTCAACGAAGTGGATCCGCGTAATCGCCGGCTGGGAAAGGGCGATTGCCTTCGAACGACGCTGTTCGAGGCTTGCTCGACGAAAACGAACGGAAAGAGAAGTGGCTGGAAAAAAAGCGGAAGCTCTTGTTCTCCGATTTTCCCCCTATTATCATTGCCCGTTGATCTGTGACATCCCTCGTCGATCATTGCCGATCGAGTACGTACATGATTGACTGGTACGCCAGTGACGTACAATTCTCCTCATTATTTAAATGGAACTTTTGTTTGCGCACCCTTGTCAGCCAATCGAAGTATTCGTATGTTCTCGAATGACAGAGAGTTGAAATGCTCCTGGAATCCTGTTACGGGAAATCTGTTTCTCGCCGAGGTTTTTGTACTACATTTTTAAGGATGTTCATGAGGTACAATAGGAGACAAAATTACAAAAAATTCTAAATCCATCAATATATTGGCAATAAAAGCCATTCATGACTATATTTTGCATTAAAAAAATAGATTAATTTAAAAAGCTTTTGTTTAATTAGTGAATTTTATGTTATATTTATTTTTCAATCAAATTGTCTACATATTATAAAAAATTGTAAGTGACTTTTGAAAACACGATAAAGACGTTTTGTAACAGTTTATAATTTTTTTCTCTGTAACTGTTTAGTGAATCCTAATAAATTTTGAACATACTTAATTACATAATTTTTACTATATTTCTAGTTGCGTTTTTTCAAGGTTTAAATAGGGTTTGACGTGGAATTTTACGAATTCTCCATAAGGAGACGTGTTAAAATGTGCAAATTTTAAATTGCTAGAAATATTAAACGGTGCAGTGAATGGAACCCAAACTTTGATAATTGCATTAATTTAGTAAGAATTATATCTCGTCAAATTTTCAAAAATTTTCTAGCGTTTTTATATACCTCCAGAACACCCTTACACACTTACACGCTCCTTAGCTTTCGCCGCTATAAATTCTCCACGCCATAATCGATACTGTGCATTCTTGCGCGGCGTTCGACGGTGTTGTTCACCGTTCAGTCAACTGGCTAACAACGACCTAACTGAATTTTATTTATTTATTTATTTGTTTAGTTTTCTCAAGGTACGGCACTACTTTGCAAGTAGCCGTGCACCTGGCAAGGTTAGGTACACGTCTGAGAATAAACAACGTTACGGTAGTTTTGTAGAGGTATGGTTTGTCGAAATTAATGATATACGAAAGGTGTGACACCGTCGAGTACGAGAGGTCTAAAATTGGATCGTTCCACACCATCTCCATAAGCACTGTTCGCTTAACTTTCGCTACAAGAATTTCATCAATATTATCTATTAATACGTCTTGCTTGTTTGTCCATTAAACTGTAAAACAATATAGTAAACCGATAAAATAATTATGTTTGTGAACTTGTTGTTTTTGAGACTATGGGTTTATAGTGGCGTCCACAGGTCTACCATCGAGTCCGCTAAATTCAGACACGATTGAGTGAAATGAAAAACTTTGTAGTTGTGTGAATATGCGAGCATGAGAAAGAAACATAATGACGAGTGAGGGGCAAAATGTATGAAGAGAATTTGATTGAACGAAACAAAGAAATAAGTGTGTACGAGGGAGCGATTTGTTTTGAAAGTTTGTCAGTCGTTGATTGAACATCGTTTGTGTTGCACGTAATATGTTTTGTTAAATGCATGGTTCGTTTATAAACATTCATAATTCCATCCGCTACTTGAACAGTAACCTTCCTGTATCAGAGAATACAAAACGAAATCAAGAGTACAAAAGAATTACAGAGTAATTGCATATTGCACAATGTAAAAGGTTAAATGAATCGCTGACAAGACTTTGTTCGACCCAATTGCTCGAAGAAGCAATGACCCGCCATGAAAGATCCTCGGTCGGGACGAACGTCGACGAGGATACGTCGACGGCGGCGTCGGGGTAAAGGACGTGCCGTCAGACACCATTACCTGGAAAAATCTTGACCTTTTCGGAAGGGGTCGACGCATTTTCGGGTCGTCGTAAAACTTAACGACCGCTTTTGAAATTGCTCCGGCCTTTTTTCCCCGTAACGAGACACGGTGCTTGATTCTTCGCACCCCATTCTCTACGGTACGCCGTGCGAGAGACATTTAAGACCGTAACTCCATTGTTATGGCGGTGGAGGGAAGCCACGGGGGGATGAAGGGGACGTCGAGGCCAGCTTCGACAGCCGTCTCGAGCGTAATCGCAAGACCGGGTTCGAATAAACGTTGAATTCCGCGAAAGGGTGACCGCGGGGGTGCCAGAATCACTTTATTTCCCGGCCCGTGGAGAACCTTATCGCGGTGGACCGTGAACGGAAAGAATGGAGCACGGTGCCACGGGCCGAAAGTATTCCGCTACTATTATCTTGGATTATGTACCGTGAAATATGACAGCTCGCGGGGAACCGCCTTCTATTCATTGCTCTCCGTGGAACCTCAATATACATGACGGAAAGGGTAGTAACGTTGCCTCCCCGGTTTGATATTTCTTCATAAAATCTGATTCGTAACTTAAACTGCTTTCAATTTCTCCATGAAATGTACACAAATTAAGGTTGTCGCTGAGCAAACGTAAAAGAAACATTTCAATATTTATTGGACACGTAGGGCATACTGTGCCGAGTAAAAAAGACAGAAAACACAAAAACATTTTTTGCATGTTAGCTTCGTGATGAAAAGATCATATTCCAAATTGTTTTACAAAAAATTTGATGACTTGCGATTTAGAAGAAGTTACAAGACATTTTAACAATCTCATCTCGCGACACAGTGGATTGCGACAATAAAAGGGAAACTAGCCTCAAAGAACGCAAGTAACAGAAGACTGCGATTTCGTAATTCGGAGGCGTCAAAGGGGGTTAAATTACGGGTCCCGAGTCCGGACAAATTGATTTGTATTGCGTCAGCTAGCTAAAAAATGACTGCGAACCATTTCCGGGCTCTGGGAATACTCGACTGTCTCGGCCAATCGCGTTTGGTACTTATGAGAAACGTGACCCTCGCAATTGCGAATAACTGAGGAACGTGGCAGAAGAGGTTGCTCCGCGCCCATGAAAGTTAATATTCCGTGGAAAGGACTTACGTAAGGACGTCGATGGAGAAAAAACCAGGAGAAAAAGAGAGAGAGAGAGAAGGAGTGAAAGAGGGTAGAAGACGAGGAGGGTAAGAGAAAGACGATCGCCGGTGCTGGAAGACCCCTTCACCCCCTTAGACTTCACCTAGACTCGGTCGAGGAATCGATAGGGTGACTCATCGAGGGGCGGTGACGGAGTTCTCTCCCTCTCTTACACCCTGTCCTCCTTGTTCACTCATCCCACGCCCTTCTCCTTCTTCTCCTCAACCTCTTCCAGTTCCCGTGCTTCCGGTTCTAACGCCGAAAGCGTGTCCAAACTTTCAAACTCCGCTGTTCAACCTCCATTCCGGTTCTCCTCGAAAACCTCTCTTCCCGGAGAAATAACGAAATGCACTCGCGAAGAAGACCCGTCGTGCTTCCTACCCGCGGAATTTGCTGACTCGGCCCACGACTCGATTCTTTGCAAACCCTCAACGAAAAAAGAGTTGTCCCTGCTAACGATACTTTTTCGTTGTTCCGCATCCTGCAATGCGGATTTTCGAAGGGACTCTGTATGGATTTCCGATGTGAGCACTTGGAGGCTGACTTACATAATGGCTATACCCCTGCTTCGGACAAATTTGACATTGAATTCAACCCCTTACCTTATAATTTGCTTCCGGTGCTCCAGATTAAGATTTATGGTAACTGTTGAAAGTGGTCGGCCATTTAAGGCTAGTAATATGCTATTTTCGAAATGTTTGCACGAGGTTACGTTATATCGATATTGCTGTATCGAATTGCAAAATGATATTAGAATACCATGCTAAAATATCTTCACTCAATGACCACGTCAACAAACTTTTTAAATTGACTATATTTTTAAAAACTATTGCTATTCGTCAAATATGCAGATATCTGCACTACACAAACGTCTGAAATGGAACTGAAACGAATTCACTAAAAATTCCGTTTCAAACGAAGCAGAAATGTGATTAAACTTTATGAATCTTTTCGTCGGTAATTCGTAATATTAAAAGAGTATACATTGAGAAACGACGGTAATTAAAGAAAATGGTAAATTCTTATATCACTTCGCGTAGGCAGCGACACGTTTAACTAGGGCAAGAAGATCTCGATCAAGCCAGCAGCTCCGCGCTGTGAGCTCAGCAACGTTTGAATAACTTTCCTGTGCCTTATATCCTCGTTTTTCTTTTCCTTATCCAGCGGAACTAACGCGAAAGGCAAGCTAAAAGTGTAAAGCCCGCCGTTTAAGTACCTCCGCCCACTTTCTTACCGATCTCCCACATCCCCCTTCCACGAGGGGGCGAGGTAACAAGATTCATTCCAACAGGCCGCAGCAGCTGCAACTGCGACTGTAAGTGCACTCCGGTCGGTCATACCTATAACGAGCATGCGGCAAGACGACGTCGCCAGCCAATTTGTCGCACACAGGCACTCCACCCTCGCGCTGAGTCATCCCTGTGGCCTCCCTTCGGAATTAACGAAATTCTCGTCCTCGATAAACCATTAATTCAATGTTACTTTTCGAATCAGAGAGCGAAAGATTCACCGAACTTTTTAATTGGTTTCGTTTAACGATTACGCAGCGCTAAAAGTGATTAATTTACACGACTTTATGAAACTAACGAGAAACTTGTGAAAATATATAAATAATACACATTGGATAATTTCGAAATACAATTCTGGAATCCTTTAGAAATTCTTTAACTTCGGCTGACCCACATTCCCCATTTTCCCACGTTATCCTAATCCCATAATCCTCGGCTTTAGAACCTTTAGCTCGTTCCACCCAATAATGGACACTTTATCCAATTTCTTAACTTTGAACAGTAACTCTTTCACAATCTCTCTGCAATTCGTTATTGCAAATTCTATACTCTCTACTCTATCACTCGTCTCGATACCCACCATGCTCCATACCTGTTATTGACATTTGAAACGAGAGCACCGTTCAATTATTCCTGTATCTATAATTTATCACTCGAAAGTCTAGACTTTAACTAATCTTTCATTTTTTAAGCGCCGTGTCTGTTATTGAATCTTGAAATGAGTATGAACCTATGACTTTTCCAGCTTCGGGGCTACTATTGACCCGTGAAACGAGAAGTGTTTCAATTATTCCAATATCTCCGATTCGATCTTCTAAATTGTAGACCCTTTATCCTTTAATCTATCCTTAGTTGTTTAAGCTTCTTATCGATCCTCGATTTTATCGATCTCTCTGAACACATATCCGCCATAAAAACCGCATAATGGAACATTCAACGCATTTGTTATTCATACCCGGATCGGAGAGAAGTTTCCCGATATCCGTTATTCCTCAGTTCCTCGGATTCATTCGACATCTTTTCTTGGAATCATTAGACCGACACGGAACCCGGCTAATGGATTATCGACAAGCGTCGTGCCACGGTTTTAAAGGGTGCTCGGAGCCTCTTCTTTCCGACGCAACTTTCCCTCTGGTTCTCGGCGACAGCGAGTAAACTTCTCGCCGAGGTTTCAGCTCGTTCCTCCGGCGTCGAACTTCCAAGTTTCAGCTGTCCCTTCGGACGGCTTCCGTTCGAAATAACGAGATGCATTCGACGAGCCATCCCCGACGAGCGGGGAGCTAACTTTATCGACTCTTGGACACACGTATAACGTAACTGGACAACGACACGAGCCAATTTTGTCGCCACCGGAGTCCCCTACCGGTGATTCATCCCCTTGAATATTTCCTCAGAATTGGCAAACTTTCTTCCACTTCCGGGATAATTAGGAGCCGTGTTCTGCGAAACGAAATATTAGATTGCTTCCCGGTGCTGCATAAAATATCACTCCCGATATTAAAGGAGAATAAGGTGATCGCGGTCAGTCGGAAATGAGGGTCGGTTTTATTATTATAAACTGACACGTTTCAAGTTTTTTTATTTCGTTTTCCTTTTTTCGTTTAACTTGCTGGAGAGATGAAATCAAAGATGCATTTTAATATCTAAAAAATCAAAATGATTTTCATTTCCTGTGAAACAAAAACTTAATTCGACATTTTATATATACCAGTTTGTAGATGTTTAAATACTGTTCAACTCTCTCTTTCGTTCGACACAGTTTTTCTATCGATTGTCGGAAACCTCTGAAAACCGGGAAAAATTATTTTTGCATCTAAATTATGTTGAAGTATCGTAATTTATGATTTCAATACTAAATATGTAGATCACGAAACTTTTTAATAAGTGAATACTAATATAAATATTAATTTTCATCGGAAAACACGGTGCATCGCGAATGCACCGCACGTAAAAAATGGCTTCCACTTTTTTAGCAATAAAGTTAGATAAATCTCGACATTTTGCAAAAAAAAATTGTCTGGGACGTACATTCTTAATTATAATTTACCAACGAATAATCATGACTCCTAGAATTTTCATGTTTCGAGTTTCTGCTGGGTATTCGGGTCGACGACCCCAGTCGTGCAACGAGTAAAAACTTTGCGGAAACTCCAAAACAATGGTGGAATTATCGGGCTAGAGGGATTCTAGATCGCTGCAACGTCAAAGAAAGTCGGAGGAAAGCCGATTACCCATTTGCGCTTTACGGAAATATGACTCGAATCTCTGGGTTCGATGAGCAGTAAAAGTGGCAAGGGTCGCAACAAATAGCGAATTACGAGAAAGAAGTGGCGTCAAAGGAACGTGGAAACAGGTTTCATTGAGCTGATTCGATCGGCTAATGGACCCTGCTATCGACACTGGTCCCTCGTTTCCCGAAGCCACGTAAAAATCGCATCGAATTATGATCCATGACTGGGAACAATAGTTTCAATCAACTGGTCATTTCCCTGATCCTCTTGCCAGTCTTTGTCCATCGAATGAGCTCTGACAAAGCAGGAACACTATATCATTCGTCTGATTCTATCTATACCATACTAGAAGCTGTACACTGTCTCCCAAAAAATATATTGCTTTAATTGCTTATCAGTAGAATGCGGATTTGATGTATTTCTGACAAAAATGGGTGAGCACAATTTAACGCAGTGGGCATATTAAAAAGACTTAAAGACATCAGCGTATTGGCTTCAACTTAATCAGATAATTAAAAGAAGAAAGAATTATTTTACATAGAGATCCACAGTCTACTTATTTTGTTTCTATCGGTTGTTGTAGAAACGAATATAAACATTATATTGATATAATTTTATAAATATTGTTAATAACTGGACTGAGGATGTTATGCATTCACGACAAGATTGGATTGATTACTTTCAACTCAAAGTTATCAAGAAAACGAATAAATTGTCTATATGGCTCGTACAACAAATCCGCAGTCTAATAATAACTAATAACAACTGAGGAGTACAGTGGAAATATTAAAGAACCGTAATTTCTAACCGTTTGGCAATCTCGCGAAGAGCAATCGCTTTCAATCGAATGAATCTAATCCACGCAGGTAGGGCCAAGAAGCAGTTACGCGTACGGTAAAATATTTGTCGTGAAAGAGATTGTATGGGGGACGCGGGCTGTCCCTTTGGCCGTGAGAGCCGGTGACTTCTCGAATCCGAGAGCTTTAAAGCTTACGGTTGAATCAATACAGAGAGTAGGAACGAGATAGATAGACCGAGAAGAGATAGGAGTGTCAAGGATAAGCGGAAGGAAGGAAGGAAGAAAGGAAGGGACAAAGGAGGCCAAGGAGATTCAACTTAGACACCCGAACTCGCACATACACGTTCTTTCTTCGATCCTGTCCCTGTTTCTCTCTCTCTCTCTCTCTCTTTCTCCATTTCTCTATTTGACCGTGTATTTTCCGGGTGTATATGTGCCAGTAGCTTGTCGATAAGTGCTGTTGGCGTGGTTTCACGATTATCGGGGCAAGGCGATCTCTCGTAACAATATGACCGGCGACGCGTCGGCATGGACGCGTTCTGTCGGTTTCTGTGCAACGTGCTTCTAGCGACAGCCGTCTTAATCAGGAGCATCAGTGAGTAGACAACCACGATCACAAACAATCTGCTGGGTGTAGCTGTCTGTCACGCGCTGCAATTACGTTGCATCTGCTTTCTCCAGCAACTCTCAATCTCTCCTGATCGATCTGCCGAGGACCTGCGACGCGATGCAACTGTTTGATCGAAGAACTTTTCGAGGTTCCAGCTTCGCGAAAGACTCCGGCGCGATTGATCCGACAACAGACTCTCTCGTCCGGTCTTTCTTCGTATTTACAGTCCCACAGGCCTCCCTTATTCTCGTTCCCGTTCATTTATTTCCGTCCAGCAGCTCTATCTTGATACGTCGAGGACCGGCGGTATGACGTTTTTCGTTATCGTAAAAGTCGAGCACACCTTTCCACGAACGGGCACTAGGCGGGCAAGGCTATCGATCGGCCAGGTTATTTCGCGCCGCGTTCTTGTCGCTTTTTCGTACGTAGCCTCTCTACGGCCGCTCGTAAAACGACTAAAGAGCCCCCGGTGCCGGTGCGCCGTCTCACGCTTTCCCTTCGTCGACGTTGACTACACCTATCCCAGCCTGTTACGAGTCGTGAACCTTGACCCTCTCCTCCACCTTCCTACGCGTTCGCTCTTCTTACGGAATATGTTCTACCCGATGCACCGTCACGATGCAACGCAACGGGACCGCATGTTGCACCGAGTAGATCCAACCCCGAAGTAGAACCGCCGGTCGTCGCAGGGGCGGACACTAAACTCCCGTGGCCGGAAAGGTCTCGAACGAGTGCTCCGACGACGGTTCATGATATTTTTACGGCCATCGAGGATAAAACAGTGGAACCCCGGATATTGAATAGCGGATATTACTCGGGAACAAAGTAGTAACGCCTCGAGAAATGTTTTCTGTTATTTTTCATGGGTGGGATGATGGATTGTCCAACGAGGCTTATTGGAATGGATGAGCAGAATGGGGATATACAGTTGAATTCGCAAAATTAGTATCATCTATGTCGGGGGTATGAATAGGAACTACACTTTAAAAAAAGAAAAACATTACTACACTTTTTCATACTATTTTATTTTCACGATATACCATACTCCCTCTGCGCATTTCTATTTTCTATTAAGGTAATAATGAAACAGTAGACTATGCACACTATAGAGTAGATTCACACTTGTACGTCATCCTGCGTATTATAATTAGTAGTTGGATAAATATGTAATACTTCCACAGCAATCGTATCGATTTAACACCTGCACTCTCGAGCTAACATACATTGAATCACAACTATATGGCTGCATATAAGTATTTAGACACTGGTGATTTCTTCGATGAATATGACGCAATACCGTGAGAAATAGTATGTGCTTACTGTTGATTGTCTCTCAATAAAATACGTATGCTATGAAGAATCCAACGTAACCCAGAACATTCAGTGGCACGGAGCGAACCTGCAAAAGACATGTGTTGAATTTTTCAGAGAACGGTCTGCTCTCGTTCGAGAACCCAAACTACCACTTGGACCCGGCTCGGTTGGTCGACGCGTTGAATAGCAACGGGAACGGCAGCTCGTTGTACGATGAGCTTTATCAGGAATTAGTCGGCAACGGTGGCAGAAGTGGCGAGGTGACTGGCGGTGACAGAGGCGGCGAGGTGACCGGCGGCGGGGGTGGCACGAGAGTGCAAGCACGCAGAACATACGCCACGTTGGATCTAGGCAGCATGGGGGTTGACGTCACTCAAGGTCCCCTCACCCAAGATTCCGTGACGGAGGACACGCCGGACAATTCGGACAACCATAACCTAGGGTGAGTAGCCGGTCATTTCAGAAGGCCGGGCATTAAACGGATCACGTTCGTCGTCAAACCGAACGACCGACGCGCGACGTGACCGCGGCGTTCGATTCTTCCGGCGACGGTCACCGGTAATCTTCCCGGGAAACTTTCGGCTTATGAACGCCGGGTGCATCCGGAATCGAGACGCGGGATTACTCTGTTCAGCTCGTGTTTTCACGGGATTGGGAACCCTGTGCGTCCTTAGCCCGCTATACGTGGTCCGTACGATGCCCGGAATAACGATGTACCCAGGTGTCCCTGATACCGTGATGGAGTTATCAGGTTTCTCGGAAGGTTCCGTCGTCGTTTCACGATCGATGCTTTAATGACACCACCGAAAGAAGTCTTATACGAGAGACGGTGACAAATTGTCGGGAACACGATACACGAGCAACCGCGAATTAATAGTCTTCACGTGACGGATTAATGTTGCGACAAGTCGATCACACGACGATGGAACACCACGACAAAGCCTGATACACAAAACGACGCTGGTCAGGGTAACACCGGGGGCAGTTTGTTACGTCGGACGCGTGCCAACCCAAGGACGGAACGACCTCGACTGATTTTCGATCGATGAAGATCGTTGCTGTTGCGTGGCGCGAGACTGCAATCGTCACTTTCAACGGATTTTTTTACGATCAACAGACATTTCGAGCTGTTATTTTAAACATTCGCCAGTCGGATGACTTTTCACCATTTCATATCTGTCATGGCTACGTACAGTCGAATCATCATCAAGTCGTATTCTTAATTCTACCTCTTCGAAATCGATATTGATCTTCAAATGCGCTTCGCTGTTATACGAGGAGTCCCGATCCCACATACACGATTTGAATAAAATAGAAAATCTGTTCGTTTGTAAGAAGCATAAATACTGAATATTAAATACACATTTAAAGAAACATGTTTCGTAAAAAATATGAAACCTTTTCGTGCCACGTGCGTGTCCACGTTTCATGAAACATCCTGTAACACAGAACGCAGTTCATATCTATCATGGCTAAGTGCACTCGAGTCCTTCCGCATCGATTCTTATATATTCTGAATTTTGTTTCTTCAAAATCAATATTTTATTATAGATCTCGAAATTAAATATTATATGTGGTAGCGTACAAGAGTAACAACCCTTTACTTTATTATTATACGAGGAATCCTGATTCCACATACACGATTCAAGTAAACCATAAAATTTGTTAATTCGCAAAATTTCGTCGAAAATATTAAAACTTTCTGCGGCACGTGGAAGACCACGTTTCATGAAACAGCCTGTAACACTGGACACGTTCAGAGAAGTCATAGAACAGATCGTCGGCCCGGCCGAAATCGTCCCAAACGAGTCCCGAATAAAAAGAAGCGATATCCCGGTGTCGAACTGCGACGGCAAATCTAATATCCACCGGACGAAGATGAAAATACCCGCGATTTATATTCGTCCCCGTAACTGTCCGCCATTTTCCCGTGGATATTTTTATGCTTTTGCTTTTAAACATGAGCCGATCTTTCGGCGCCCTTCCACTACGGAATTTCTTTTATCCCCGACCAACTGAGATATTCCGTCGAGGAGACCCTCCTGAATCGCGGGGAAACGGAATAAGCGAGAGAGATCTCGTCTTCGTGAAGCGAAATCGAACGATTCTCGCTCCTCTCTCATCCTCCCGCCCCGCGCCACGATTCTGCACGTAGTAATATAAGGTCCGGCCACCTAGAGCCGTTGATAAAACTTCCGAGTCGGACCTCATTGGGATACCGCATAAAATTTCAATAAATCCGGACCCGTGAAAAGGGGCTTGGACAGAAGGAACGAATGGCCGATGCTACAAGCCAGTTCGAACTTATTTCCGGCAGTTACACGGCCCACCCCCTCACCCTCACCCTACTCACGTTTTACCGTCCGCTGGTATATTTGTCGGACCGGTCGAAATTCTCGTCTTTTAGTTCCTAGACCCTCGTCGACCCCCTTTGTCTTTTGAACCTGTTATCGAACTCCGGCGAGCTATCGAGCAGCCTTAAAGAGAATCACGACCCATTCATCTTCCGATTATGATGGAACGACTGAATGAAGTCGTCGAATACTTGTCGAGTCGCGAGTCGTTACTTTTTTCGAACGGTGATCGATCGATTGGATTTTTCTCTGAATTCACAGGAGCTGGCTGATCGAAATGACAGTAATTGTCGTCGACGACGATTGCATCGCGCTTTGATAGCGTCAGCGTTTTTATAATGACGTTTAAGGACCAAATGGGACAGCCAACAATTCTCGGGCACTCATTTATTTAAGTTGCAAACATTATTCAACAAACAAGAAAGCTATACAATTTCAAAATTAATTACTTTGGTTAGATATAACAATTATAAGTGACCCTTTGTTTTGTTGTAGATTATTATTGAAGGGAATTTATTTTAATTGCAGGCAGCAATGGGGAAAATTCATTTTGGTCGTTCGTAACAACGTATAATATTGTTTCGCATTCTACGAAAGTAATGATCATTGTTACATGTTGAAAATAATTACAACAGTATCTATATACATTTAAAAAAATTATTTTCCCGTTTTGCACCGTGTCTACTAATTTTTGTTATGATTGCATAAAATTCTGGTTATGAAAGCTATGTTCTCAGGTGATACAATCGCTACGTTATGATAACGTTGTTATATATCACACTGGAACTATTAAAAAACCCTGCTAAAAGGATTTCACGTGGTTACCACGAAATGCAGTACGCGTACATATTTAAAAAATCATTTTGCAGTAAACGTGTAATTTCGCTGACCTCTACTGTTCGTTAAGGCTGATTTGCGCAGAGCAGATGGAACTTGTGGTTAAGATTGTTGAAAATTTTATTTTATCAGACGTCATTTAGTAATAGTTGTTAACACATAAATTGCATTGCCTGCAATTGCAGGCGGACATTATAGAATTCCGAAAATTATCCATTAATTGAACACAGTAGAGTCGTGGGGAGAAGTAATTATATTTCTTAAACGGAGCGATACTTGGACCGAGCATTCCGTTCTTAGTAAATTAAGACTTGCAGCAAGGGGGCAAACGCAATCGAACAAGAAGGGAACAACTTGGATAGACGATCCGAAGCTTCTCGGAATAGTTACAGAGGCTCCGGTGCGATTGTTCAACGGACCGGAATTCCTCGACTCTCTTTCTTGTTCGCGCGTCCAGTTCCTTCGTCCTGAGGATCTTTCAGCAGCAATGTTTGGAATTGCCGACAGTCCCGTCCCGGCACGTTAATCTTGCAAACGAGATTTTCGAAAGGTCGAACCGATCCGCTTTCGTCGATTGCCACTCGCTCGAGTCCACTTTCCGTTAATATCGAAATTAGATTCCCGGAACACTCCTGTAATTAGTTTCCGCTGGCCCGGCCTCTTGTTAGTCGCTGTTAGCAAACGGCCGAAATTGTTTCGCCGGAAATGGCAAATATAAAAGCGCTTTGATGACGGCCACTTCAGTTTCGAATTATTCCGGCTTCAAATCTATTGAGAACTCTCGCACTTTTTAATGGTGGTCGAGTATCCTTTTCATGAGTGGAGAAACGAGTGAACAAAATTTTATACAAGTGATCAACATTTATATAAATGAATAACACGGTTTAACGAGAGCTTAAAAATAATTTTACCAAATTTTTCGTCAACCCTTTTTTCCAGAGTTATCAAATCACTTAATTTGTTTAACGTAATTTTTTAATGTTCCCTTAGTTTAGACGACGAATTTTTATGGTGCTTGCCGTATTCGTCTCAGTATCTCCTAAAAATTGAGTGTAGAAAAATTGTAGGTTTACCTATAAAAACTGAAGATGACCTTGATCGCTCTGGAGAAAGGGGTTAAAACTCCCCTAGGCCGCTAAAAGGTTTATGTTATTGTAGCTAATTGTACTAACCTGTATATTGACGAAACAACGCACTTTCCATCGATAGTAAAGAATACTACAAAATGAAGAACGAGAACGAGCAAAAAATTCAATTTCTACCGTAACACGAGAACCTTGAGTAATTTTATTTCGCTGAATTGGATTCGTTCGAATTTCCAGTAAGTGCAGAAAGAGCCGCGTCTACTTAAGCCGGTCCAGTAGTGTTCGGTTTAAACGGCATTCAGCGTTGCCATTAATTCATGTTTATCATGTAATTATCCACGGCAGGCATTTAACGAAGCGAAAGAGAATGGTGGCAGCGGCGTAAGAGCATCGATTGCGCGTCTCATTTGTCTCGGTCCGCGTTGAATCGAGATACGTTAATGGACACCGTTGGAGCCTCTTCCAGCAGCGGGATAATAAACTCCTCTCTTCTCGCCCGTCCCATTTCATCCGTCCTATCTTTTCTGTTCTCCTCCATGGCAATCCCTTCGTCTCCGCCGCGCCGGTTTTCCCGTCAACCCTCGGCAACCGTTCTCCCGGGCGATGCCTTTTCGGCTTCGTCCTTTTTTCTCGGACCGGAAATCCGGGCGAGCATAAAAATGCAATTAAGGAAACGCCAGGCGTCTGGCAGGGTACTGCATTCCTGTCTCCTGAAAGGTGGCTTCTTCTTCCACTTCCTCGTTCTTCAATCCCATCGTCCTCTCACCCTTCGTTAACTCCTTTCACGTCTGCCTCTTCGGTACTCCCTTTGGACTTGCCCAAATTCAGTCCACCGCCGTTCCGGCTGGTTAAATGCCCGCAGACATAGAATAGATGAAACGCTGCGCCGCGCCGCGTCGTACTTCTGATGCCCAGAACTCGCGGAGCCTGAAACATTCGACAATTAGCGAATGGCTGCCGCTGAAAGGATCCTATGAACGATTCGGGAAACGCGTCTTTAGCGAGAGAAAGAGAGAGAGAGACTATTTTCCCATTGTTCTATTCTATAAATAGATTTCCGCCGTTCGATCCTCTCAATCGCAAAGTTTCTGGCTGGAATTCACTGGCGGTCCGTCTACTTCGATTGATACGCTACAGGGTTCGACGTTCTACCGATTCGATGGACCTCGTGCAAAAATAATCCCCGAATTCTTTCGTTAGAGGCTCACCGATTCAATCAGACGAGTAAATGAACTCGGAATGCTCGCGAGAATGGGCTTAAGCAATAATTATGACGAAATGAAAATATCGAGTAAAATATTTATTTAAATATGCGGTTTATAGACCGCAATTACTGACTTATTTTCGACATACATTTTTTCGTGAATGATCAAGTCACCTTCTAACTTGATTCGTGCATCAAACGCGTTCCCTGATGATCAACTTGGGAGAACGGGGTAATGGCTTAAGCAATAATTACGATCAAATAAAAATATCGAGTGAAATAGTTATTTAAATATACGGTTTACAGACCGAAATTATTAACTTATTCGCGACATACATTTTTTCGTGAACTAACTTATTCGTGTATCAAACGCGTTCCCTAATGATCAACTTGAGAGAATGGGGTAATGGCTTAAGCAATAATTACGATCAAATAAAAATATCGAGTGAAATATTTTGTTAAATATAAGGTTCATGGACTTACATTATTTATTTATTCGTAACACATACATTTTTTGGTGAACCATCAAGTCACCTTCCCAAACGATCAACTTGGGATTTACAAACGCAACACGTTCGAAACGTTTGTTCCAGATATTCGTAACTCGATATGTGTATGTAAACTTTTTGACTAACTTTAGTATCGTGCCAGCAGTGAAATCGAGTTGAAATAATATGAAACTTACGGATGTGTGAACAGCTTTAGTGCTGTCCATTGGTCGGTAGTTCTGAAACTTTCAAAATGGCTGCCATTATCGCCGCCGATAATGCACCCATTGGAACCTCGCACTGTTCTATTTCTGGAATTGTTTGCACATAGTATAACGTTCCTTGATTGGAAAACAAACAAGATAATCTATTCTGTTCTGTTGGAAATAATAAGTGTAATTCTGGAAGTACGTTTAGTTGTAAATCGCTTATGTTCAATAAATACAGTATTAGCAATAGTATTTTGCGAATATCTTGAAAACTAAAATCGAACGGTGAACTTGACAACATATTTCAAGGTCATCAAAATCGGTGAGGCAGCACCTAGTGTAAATAATTACCTAATGAAATTTTTACATTTTTGGATGGCTTTGGATCTTTTTTGGTTCCGCATGAATCAGGAGCCAAATTATAATCTATCAGCCAATTTCATAATGTTACTAATTTGGACTTAATAAATTGACACTCATTCATGTTTTAAATCTTACCTAAAGAGCTTCGACAGAAACGCATCAAATCTAGTCATTCATCTTTATGGTATAACGGGTCTTCGACGTTGTGTTATCGAACGCAACTGCGTTTAATAAAAGAAGTGGCAAACAATTGTCCGAAAACACTGGAGCCTACTATGTATCATTCGAATATACCATCTGAAACGATGCCGGCAAAGAATTTACGAGAAAGCCCGTGCTAGAGCGATTCATTGAGCTCGTGTTCCACTTAAAACTCGGAAAGTCGTTCGCAGCACACCTCGTTTCTCAAGTAATGTTTGTTCCGATTCGTTGGCTACACGGTCTGATCGAGGAGCGAAGTTTAAAGCGTCCGCGATCCGATTTGGACTGTCCATTACGACAGGCGTCGTGCCGTTCTCCTTGTTTTTGTTCGTTACACCGTCCCGTTTTCCCGGGGTCGTCGTTCATTGGCATGGCAAGGTAACGAAGCCATCAGGGGACGACAATCCGTCGTGACTGATCGAATAATCCGGCCGAGTTAGGGCGGGAAAAGCGAATTTTCCTGCAGGACCGGGCCGACCGCTTTCAACGCAGGCGCTAAGCTAACTTCGTTTGCGACGATGCATCTGAAAATTACACAACGTTACGTTGTTAGGCACTTGACATGCACCGGGTAACTCTCTGCTTTACCGGGGGATTGCCGCGGCACCGACATTTACCCCCGGAAAATCGATGATCTAATAAGGTACCTCATTATTCGGCGACCCGCTGCGCTGCAGCGATTCGCGTTTCAACCCTGCGAAATCTTTTCTCGGCTAATTGATCGATAACTTCGTTCCCCGAACTGAACGGACGTGTCGCTAGGTTGCTGTACAAGGGTCTGCTGTGCTGATTTAAATGGCTCTGTTACAACTGCTGATGAAAGGACTGATCGCACGGTGGCCGGCCAATCTAGCACATCATTAAGATTTCAGCAGTATTTGAAAGTTTAAGAGTACAACAAGTAAGTAGGTCGTAGGATTCGTATCGAGTCAGCTGCAATATTATGCAGTTAAAAATTAAAGGTGCTCTTGATTTTTTGTAGAATAAACATTTTTAAAGAAAATTTTTCAACCGAAATTTGGAGACCGCTAAATGTTGATTCACTTTTGTTTCGAACATGTTTTTGTCTCATTATCGGAACTGCCTGAATAGCACGTTCAGTTTTAAAATAAACAAAAATCCATAGTGGTATTCACAAAATGTCGATTTTCAGTAGATCTTGTATTAATTGAATCTTTAAAGACATGAATCACAATTCGTAAGTATATTTTTATATAATTAATAGATCGTAGAAGTGTAATGTTCTAATTTTCGTAATAATCCTTACTCGATACCATCGACGGCGTTCACTGTATTAAAGTGTAGAATCCTGAGTAATAAGGGTAACCGTAGCTTGTAGACAAAACCACAAACTCTAAAACACGTTAATGATCCCACTAACGATCCTGCGGCCAGCTGAGATATTTTACTATGCGATTATAGCGGCAATGAAATTAAGAGTTTATTAGACCATGGGAACAGGTACATATGGAAACAGTTCTCGATACTCGATTATATGTTCCATTGTTGCGCGTACAATGCATTCAGTACAATGCATAGTGTATCGAAAAATTTTCATCTGCCTTCATTGTATCATTATTAACTTTTAACGAGATATTCGCCACAACCCAAATAATGCATTTCCAATGTTATGCTTTCTCTTCGGTCCAAAGTGAATAAATCAGAGCTCGGAAAAGTTCTGTAACTTTTTAATAAACTCTATTAGGATTTATTACACGCGGAACCTTTTTAACAAAATTCTCACATTATAACTTCCGGTGAGAACAGGTGAAGAAATACTCTTGAAAATAACAATTTTGATTTGGACAGAATTAATGAAATATTACAACAGTTCTCGAACGTTATAAGATATACCGAATAATATTTAATAAATAGAATTACAACAATATTCAATGATTATTCTAGTTTATCTTCGAATTGATATTCCGAAGGTGTTGTTTATTTGCAACATGTACGAAGATAATTCAGGGCTTAAAGCTTGTTTGAGTTTCTCTTCGAACTGAATAGGTAGTTAGGAAGCAAAGGACGTTACCGAATACAAACACTGCATTTACGACGATATTTCATTCACAGCAGCACACAAAAGACATTGTGTTCCACGGCATGTATCTTACCTAGAGCATTTCATAAACCGCATTGCGCGACAAGATATTTCGTCACTACTGCGAGAAGGTTAAATAACGTAATCATGGGTAGATGCGCATACATCGTCATATAATTTACACAAAAATTTTATTTGCGTACATCCAACTGTACGAGTCTGCTATAAATTTAAAGATTACAGTTTCACCATTGCATCGCTAAAAAATGATCGTGATAAATTGGTATCGGCATTGAACATCAATTTATTATTGAAACTTGAGGTTCGATGTCGTTAATTATATCACAATTATTTTTCAATGAGCAACGGAAACTTAGGAAATAAATAAATATATTCGTGCGGCATTCGACGGTGTAAAGCATGATTTTTGAAATTGACCAGACGCGTCCGACAGAGAATAATTCCGTGGTTGACCGCGACGGTCACCCGAGCACAATCTCCTCGACGTTATCGACTACCGTGGCGAGGAAAATCGCCGAGTAAAAGGAACGCCATGATAACAAGCTTTTCACCTGGAGCATCCCGCGGTACTGTAGAAAGTGGAAGGGTGGGACGGAGGGCGGGCTGGGAGAGGGGGCTGGTAATAAAAATTCAATTACCGCGGCAAGAATGTTTTATATCGGCGGCCACTTGAAAGTAATCGGTCCATTTGCGGGCGATCACCGCGGGACGGCCGGCGCGATGAGATGATTGGCCAAAAGCGAGAGCAAAATGACGCATAATAACGGCGAATGGCCGTAAGTGAATACGAAGCGGCGCGGCGGCGGCGGCTGATGGTTTCCCGGAGGGAAGACGAGGCTTCAACCCCGATGGAGATTGATGCGGATTGCATTAATCTACCTCTGTCTGGCTTGTCCTTACCACTACCACTGCGCCGTGCCGGCAACGCGACGCTACGGCTCGCCCGAGAGCCTAGCTTTTCACTGGACGAAGAATAATGCGGATATATTAAGCCCCGAGCATCCGTCGTGTGCCCGGTTCTCCCGAAAATATATAATCCAGGAGCGCGCCAGGAGTCCAGTCCAGCAGCTATGTTCCTGGCGGACCGTGTTATCGTTCCTTCCTTCCGTTCGGTCGGATATTTCCGCGTTTCAACGGCTCGTCAGCCGCGGAATGCGATTTTCTATGGTTTCCGCGTGAACGGATGTCCTCCATGACTCGCTGGAATTTATCGGCATCGCTGGTTCTTTTTCATCCGGAAGGAAACGAGAGAAAAACGGACAGCTCTGGCTCGTTAAAGACCCACGTCGGATGCCAAAGGCAAGCGACCGTTAATTGATACCATTGCGCCTTTCATCTCGTGCTCTGATCGTTTCAGATCCTCCTCTATCATTCGCCGAGGCGATTCCACCATCTTTTTTTCTTTGTTCCTCGTCCGACGAAGATGTTTCTGGGAAGTCGAATCAGCTCCTTTTCTGTGATCGCGATCCTTTGAGCTTTTCCTTGCAGGCGCCGCACACTGGGCCCTTTCTACAAGAGGGGTGGAATTAAGCTAATACTTCATTCAGACGGAATGGAAAGCACGTAGACTTATGTCTGTTAAACAAATAATAGTCATATTCAAAACAAAAGTGTTTTGCATTGAATGTTGCAAGCAGGAGTATATGAAAATTGATTTCATCCTTTAAGACATTATGATATCCGTATATCTGGTTTGTTTAACAAAGTACATAGATAAGTTAAATATAAAAATGTTCTTAATGACTTTATTGCAGTAAAAACGACATTACGATAGTACGAAATTTTTCTAATCTTCTACTGTTTTATATTTTACTCAGCCAATTACTATAATCAATAAAGATATAAATCTTGTCCAGCTTCTTACGATTCTGACCCACTGTGCGCCGGCTTCGAGAAGCAACGAAAATATTTTCTTCGACGTTCACCGATCGATCAATCGATCGTCTACTGTCGCGCGGTTCTACGTAATTCGCCGCCTAACCAGCCTATCCGACACCAGTGGCCCGTCAAAGCGGAACAAGGTTAAGGATCGCGACCAGAGATTCGACAGAAGTATGAGAGATACCGCGAAGTACCGGCCGAAGTTTGTCGCAAGTTTAGATTGAGTTCAATCTCCGAGCCACGCGATCGTTGCTCCCCTAGTTTCAGGACGGGCCTCCCTCCGACCTTTACCCCCCATTTTCCGCACAGGCTTATCGTCTAATATTCTACAGAGGGCGGAGGGACGAAATATCAAGGCATTCCGTGCTCAGACCCACCTCCTCCTATCCGTGTTCTCTCTCCTCTCGACCCGGGATCATCTGGCGTTCCTTCTTCTCGCGCCGCTGACAAAGTGGTCGAACCTCGAAATTGCAGGCAACTGCCACCCACCACCCCCGACACATTTTTACCCGAAGACCACGCCAGATTCCACAGTATCGGACACGGGGTGACAAAGTTTCCAGTGCAACTTGTGCAATCGCGACTTTCACAGACTTCTGGGCGTCGTGGACGCGTGAAATCGGCTTCGATTTGCGAGAGTTTCGCCGAAGAGCTCGCGCGAATGATTTGTTGAAATCGTATGGTTATAGAGGTCGATGATCTGGTTTCGTTATGCTCTAAAACTATATGCGAGAAAAATGTCGATCTGTTAAAGAAAATACCGACGTCCTTGAATCTCTGAAAAATGACCTTGAATGATACCATTACAGGTGCGTTCGTCCCCTAAACAATAACAACT
This sequence comes from Lasioglossum zephyrum, assembly GCA_028455615.1. NCBI lineage: Eukaryota > Metazoa > Arthropoda > Insecta > Hymenoptera > Halictidae > Lasioglossum > Lasioglossum zephyrum. The sequence continues at coordinate 4,293,804 of CM052323.1, read as the reverse complement.
TTGTCCTCGGCACTGTTTCCATGAAATCGTTAATAACAGAGACATTTAAGTGTTCCGTCTCTTTGAACAGTTTTTCGATCACGTTTCAGACATACATGTTTCAATACAGACATGTTTCTTTCATCTTGTATTACCAAGCACTGCTGCCAACGTATACAATCGTCACAATGAAACATCAAGGAACTACATCCACTCAGTCATTCCATTCCCATTACGCAAATCGTCGACAGAGAATCTCTCGAAAGAATCTAAAGCATCAAGGGTGCACGAATGTTAGCTGGAAAAGAGTTATATTTTTGTTTTGTCAAACCGAGTTTTATGACGTAACACGCGATACGCGGCATTCGTGTCTCTTTATTTCTCGCTGCTGCAGGGATGATCACCGGTGACGTGTCAAGCTTCAAAAGATCTTGCCGCGTTTATCCGTCGCCGGTGTCGCGCTCCTCGACAAGATAACAGTTGTAGAGCGTGCGAACGGGGATATCCCGCGTCGCGAGAGAGCAGCTTTTCATTTTTATTATCGGGTCGTTATTGTGCAGCGGCGTGTACGGGCCGTGATACCGGGAGCCAGGACGAGAACGCTTTTCAACGACAGACGCACCGGCTCTGTGGCGTCGAAACACGCGCATAATCGAGCGCCGTTGCTCACAAAGGCGGCGCCCCGGTAACGGGCATGTCCCTGTGTCCCGATAAGGTCTCTCACTCGGGGCCCCGACCCATTCAGGAAGTGTAAACCCATAAGAAACGAGGACAGTCGCCCCATTCGGGGCTGGGTGCGAATTGCGGGTCATCTTGTATAATATCGGCCCAGCCGCTGGTAAAATAGAGAGAGAGAGAGAGAAACAGGATCATTGTAAATTCTCTCTACCGTTCTTTCTCCCTCCATCGGCAGCAGGAGCACCCCTCTTTGACCCTTTGTCCTGTGCCATCGGCCTCGACAATGCGTCCCTGGGATATTAAGAGCCTCCGAGCGATCCGATATTATCCATATTATATTTGATGCCCGTGCTTCCGTAAGTGCCTCGTATCTTTCCTAGTTAATAAAAACATAAAGAGAGCAGGATAAAAGGGCCTTTCCGAGCGATTCACGGCGCGAACCGCGGTAAGTCACCTGCGAACACACCCCCAGGAGCCTAGGAACCACTTTCGAGGGTTTCGAGTGGGAGGAAAAACTGTAGGGGTGGGCGAGGAGGGTGTCGGACAAGGGTGGCGGAACTCGCACCTCGCTAGGATAGGTATCTTAACGATCGTGTCTGAGGCGGGATACATTGGGCGTGAAATAAGGCGCCTTTGTTAGGGCAGCTTTTCTTCGGAGGCTGCTGCTCTTCGAGCCCTCCTCTCTAGCCCCTGCAACTCATTCCCTCAGACACGGACCAGCATACGCCTTCAGTTTCCTTCGTTTCCACCCCTCGCAAACCACAAACTCCGTCAGGATCACCGAAGAGGGTCCCAATGCCACGCTGTCTGACGATACCATGGTTCCGACAGCCTCGTTTCGGGGAACAAGATGGAAAAGGACCCACGAAAACTGCCTCGGCGACAAGCCTCCTGCAACGACGTATTCGCTCGACGGCCGTGGTCGTTGAAACCGACGGGTTAACAGTTTTAGTGTTTGCCATCGGGGGACAGCGCACTCCTGCTTGCGGATCCTCGCTAAGAGGGGACCGATATTTGTCGGCGACGCTGTTATCTGAATTTCCACTACACGCTTCACATGCTAATAGCGGTATTAGGCGAGCCTTTGCAGGAGACGGGCTGCAATATTCATTGTGTAATTGGCCCATTCAAAACGTTCGTTTATGGAGAATAAGGGAATAAATTTCTTTGTTCAAGCATCTTTTACATTGAAAATTCCGGACAATCTCAATAATCTTAGTGTTTCCATTTTTATAAGGCAACATTAGGCGAGTCTTTGCAGGAGACGGGCTGCAATATTCATTGTGTAATTGGCCTATTCAAAACGTTCGTTTATGGAAAATAAGGGAATAAATTTCTTTGTTCAAGCATCTTTTACATGGAAAATTCCGGACAATCTCAATAATCTTAGTGTTTCCATTTTTATAAGGCAACATTTACCAGATACTTTTAACGGTATAAGCGGCACTGTAGTGATTCTACCTGTAAAAACATGTCGAAAAAGAACTAAAATGCTAAAAATGCTTACAATTACGTTCTCTGCACTCATCGATATTCATTGTTGTACTCGAAATAACACCACCGTTTATTTTTTGTTCGCGCCATTTCAGTGTTTGCTTCCTTCGTTCAACATCACTGCGAGGCCAATAAATAAAAGCAGTACAAAACTGAATTTTTTTGTAATAGGATTCGTTCTCGTTATTGTTTGGGTATGAATTTCTCATCAACTTTATACGTCCCGTCGCGAAATAACCTTAGCAAAGAGTTGAAAGCGACGTTAAATAAATATTTAAAAAAAACACTTTATACGTAACAGCCATTGCTAGACTGCAGATTTCTTCTTCGTAACTTTTAGCAATTAAAATCCTATAAAATGAACGTTTCAATTAAACGTAACGGACTCTTCGTTGCCTAATAAAAACATTCATTGAGATAATGAGACGCTTTTTAATTGCTGTTTTCATTAACCCCTATAATATAAATTTGCACGAGCGTACGAGTGCTATTTGTTACCTAACAAAAACATTCGTTGGGATAATGAGGTAGTATTTAATTCCTGTTTCCATTCACCAACTTCTAAAAATACGAATCCACGCGAACGTGCGAGCACCATTTGTCACCTAACAAAAATATTCATTGGGATAATGAGATGCTATTTCATTCCGGTATTCATCGATTAACCTTTAGTTATAAATGTGATTACGCACAACCGTACGAGCACCATTCATCGTCAAACAAAAACATTTGGTGGAGATAATGAAGTGGTATTTCATTCTTGTTTTCAATGATTAACTCTTAATTAAGAACGTGCATACGTACAAACGTACGAGCAATATTTTTCAGTTAACAAAAACATTCAATGGTGATAATGAGATGCTATTTCATTCTGGTTTTCATTGATTTACTCTGAGTTCAGAACGTGAATACGCATAATCGAACACGGGCTAATAATAATCAGCAAAACGTATAATATCAACACTATAATAGCTGAGATAAAACTATCTTGCAATACTATTATTCTTACAACTTAACATAGTGTATACATGGTCAAGAATGTCTCGCAAAAATTTCAACATTTTTAAAAGCGAGCAGCGCTGAACAATGCAGATAGGGAGCGACATATAAACAGTGGCAGTAAAGTAATGCGAGGTACATGTTGCGCCTAACAAAACGTAAAATCGAGTGGTTCAAAGGTGAGAAAGCCAACTGAAAAAGGAGCAGGTGCGACCAATAGGAATTCATTAACCCGCAGTCGAACTCTCTCTCCGGCATTCTCTTTCACTCCCATTCGCAGTCGAACATCCGGCGCCATGCCGACCTTGAAATAAAACCAAATCGATGGTCGACGCATTACGTCGTATGCATTCCGGGTGCTCGTCACTGTATCTTCAAGCTCGTCACGTCCCGTCGTCCCCGACGTTATACGGCGTCGAAATTTATGATAGGCTGCCAGGCGTTCTCGCGTACCTATAATCCCTTTATGCCGTTACCTGCAACGCGCCTCCTTTCTCCACAATTTCGTTATTTCTCTGCCGATAGAGCTCTGAAAATTTCGTTCTCTGACATTATCGTTGACGGTCGCACGTCGACAACGATCCGGTCTGAATAAAAAAGAAGCGTGCGAGCACACGACCAAAATAAACTCGAACGCCCCACCGCCCCCCAAAGATTTACAATTGATACCAGCGAATAATTCTGCCGTCGTGTTCGGCGCATTATCGCTCAATCTCCCCACGAATTCACATTCCGGTCCTGGTTTCCTTTTAACTTTATCACGCGGATACTGTCAACAGGTCTTCGGTTATTTCATTCTGGGTAAAGATCACTTTGGAGGTAAAAATTACTGGTTTATGATATTCCACTCAATTTTTCAGAAAGCACTACTTAAATATCATTTGATAGGATTATTGATATTATAATACTAAATCTACAGAGAAAAATTGACAAGTAAATTATGTGCTTGGATAAGCTAATTCATAATTTCAATAATTGTAAGATGAATTTCTCAATACTCGAGCAAAGAAACACAATCTACAAATGATATTTTAATGTTTCTTTCGCTACAGAGGATCTCATAATCGACCGAATAATTTCTCTCGTTATTAGCCCCAAAATGAACCATGAAATCGAGAATTCGCCGGGAGATCCCCGGTCCAATTATCACCGAAATCCGTGGCTTCCGTTCATCCGTGTCAGTTCAACAATATTAATCCTCTAAAGAGATCAAAGCCGGTCGGTGAAACCTATCTCGCCGGGAATCGCGTGTATTATTACAGCATCCTTTTGATCTCGGGTCCGTTTTCTTTCGTGAAAGAAATCGAAATCCCCGGCAAAGCCAGAGAGAGAGAGAGAGAGAGATAAACTACATGATCGACGACTGAAGATTTACCTGCAGAACATTTCGGTTCATCAAAGGGATTGCTGTGTTTCCATTTAATGCTCTGTAACGATCCCTCGGAAAGACGGCGGCAGTGGTAAAGGTCTGTAAATAGTCGGACGCAGAAGTAGTTCACGAATTGAGAGGAGAACGCGCATGAAACTTTGTTAACGCAAACACGCGTGTTTCACATTAACCCCGGAAGTGGCCCTGGACCAGCATGAGTGGCCAAAGGACAGGAGTGGAGGAAGGGAACCGGAAACAACATAAACGCGAGCCGGCAAAGTGTAGTCGAAGGTAAACGACACATTGTTCTCGTATGTTCGCGGGTAGCTAGACTGCCGCGAGCGGGCCGAGCAAGCGCGACTGTAATGTCGAACGCTTAAATAATGCAACGTATGCAGCGATAGACCGCGTGCACCATGACTGCATTTACACCGCAGTCGCGCGCGTTCGATCGCGTTCCCCGCCGATAAAACTTTCACGAGCGCCCGTGGACCGAACTTTTATCGCCGCTTATCGATTACCTGTCATTTCTGTAATTGCATGATTCCTCTGCCGAGGACGTCTATGCCCGTCCGCTTTATTCCCTTTCAAATTGGACCCCGCCGCGAAATCATTTTTTCAATTACACTCTCCTCGAAAACCGAGATCTAATTCGTGCAGAAACGAAGATCGTCTAAACACGTGCCAATTTAAGGGAGGATAAAAATAAACTTTTTTATGGTATGTTTTAGAAGTGTAAGACCCTAAAAATGACTTCTCAATATTTTATACTGGAGTGATGCTTCGAAGTAAATTGCGGATCTTGACGCGTTTATGGCGTTTGAAAATTTTCAAACAATGCCAGAATTTAAAACGAGTTTCATTTATTTTAGATCCAGAAAGGCTACTAGCCTAGACAAATTGAAAATTGCATAAACATCCGCAGTATATTTCGGTGTAACAGGTGTCAGTACAGAAATTTTCTAGAAAAATTTTTTTTTAATCACATCATGATTTTAACTTTTGCAAGCAATAAAAACGAAACCTGTGATTCTAACTACAGCAACGGATACATTGAAATCATTTATCAGCTTTTAACAAACGCGATTAAAATTGTCCAAAGTTATCCATATTTGAAGAGCACGCCGTTCCAATTTAGTAACTTTATTAATTTAAGAGATTTCTGAATTCGTATTCCGAAACGTATTTTTGATATCCTATGCGGTAATAAAATACGAAGAGACAGCGGTTTTTTCAACTTTTTCGAATAAAGTACCCCTTAATGCTCCTATATCAAATCTGGCCGACATTCTTCTCGACTGCGTTCCCATTCTGTTGTATCGGTTCCAGTTTTATGGAACGCGAAGGTAAATTTATATACGGCGTATCTCAGCGCATCGACAGCTTTTACGAGTATGATCGATACGTGAATGTAGCGCGCATGAAGTATGGTCGTACGATGACCCGGAAATGAAATTGATCCCTAATAAAAAATTAATATCGACAGATGAATGGAATTGTACTAATGAGGTATGATGGATCGAGATGTTTGACACAATAACCGTTTCTATATATTCGAAATATTAGTTTACTGGATAACGTGGAAAAGGAATTTTTATAACCTTTTCATAGATTTATTATTGATCGAAACGTGACTTGCAAATATTCACAATCCGCTTAATTCTTAACATTTTTCACATTATCACAAATAAATTTCACCTCGAGTCTTTAACATGGACTTCATTTTACGTCTATAGACCATTTTTAACGTTATCAAGTTTTAGAGTGGGAGTTAACTAAGTAAAGAAATGAATACTATACACTGTGTGGCAATGAATGGGATCCATAGTACGCTCACTAGTATAATTTGCTACATCCCCGAAGGGAATGAATCTCATTCATTCCCCTAGGCGTTAAAATTCTCTTGAAGCGTGACTTTTCATACCATTCGAAATAGTTTTTAAGCGAATATATTTAGCCGTCACGTTCTTCGAGAAATATTTGAATGAAATCATCCTCCTAATTACTTTAGACAGTTCTAGATAATTCTGAATAAAGTATTTAACGATTCGACTAAACAGACATTTTCAATTTTGATGAAAAGAATTATTGTAAATCTTTGCATCTTCGTGAGTTTGATATTAAACTATTGTATTGTGTTTTCTACGATTAAAAAGTGACTAAAAAGATGGACTAAGATAGAAAATATAAATTAAAAAATTCGTAATTAATTCCGGTGTTCAGGGGCTCACACTGATTGGGATCCGAGGCCACCATATGTAATGTCACTGTATTACATGTGCGCACAGTATGTTTCGAGATGTGACACTTGTTCGACAGTTCAGTGCGCGACATACACGTGTTTGTGTTCTACAATACATATTCAATGAGAGTGCGTTACACATACCGTCCGAAAATGTGTGGATGTAAAACTAGAAGCTGTACACTATGCAGCCTACAGGCTGTGCATCGTGCAAGGTTTTCCTGTAGCTAGAATATACCTCGCATATTGTAACTTTGTTTCCGTAGCGTGCCGAGCGCGAGTTTAATCCGCGTGCAACTGTATCGCGATATGCCCATGTGAAATGCAACCTGCCGTTCTTCCCTGATTTTCTATGCGAAGCATTGTAACATTATGACCGCGGTACAGTGCGGTTCGCGGCCGCCAGCAGCGACGCCACCGCAGATTTTCTCCTCCGGCTTTTGTTGCGTTCGATTCATACGTCACGACTAGGCGTCGCAGTGTTGCGACGTCGAAACGCATGTATATTGATTCCGCACCTACGGAGATAAATACGACGTCACGGTCCACCGGGTGCATACACTCCAACTCCTCGATACGTGCTCCTCAAAACGAGCTCGGCGTCTATGCACTCCGTGTCGTGTTTTTCTTTTTTCTTTCTCAACGAGATTTAATCTCTCCGGTTCCGTGCAGCCAGCGCGCAAAACGAAAAAGTAAACGGCCGAGTACGACGAGCGTAAGAATCAATAACGAATGCCTCGTGCTGTTACAATCCGGTGGCGTTAAGAATTTACTTGATTTGCTGAATAAAATCGTTATTTCCCAATAGAAACTCGCACCGAATAATGGAGGACGTGGAGCGCGTTCGGCGTATGTTTGTTTAAACTGGAGGCAAATAAAACTGTATAATAGTCTGCGGATCTGCATAAAATTTTTCTTCATTCATTCAGAGACACGACATAAAAATTTGTTTCCTCTTTTAATGCTATTAGCAGGACAAGAGTAATGCATTGATATGTTTTACCATTAATGCTTACAGTCCACTGTCTAATAATATCGAGATTTGTGTTCCAGCGTTGGTTGTGTTCGCGAAGAATTATTTTAATGAAGCGTTTCAGCCGAAAAGAATTCTTTTATAAGAATTTTTTATTATTAACGAATATTCTAGTCTATCGGAAAAATACCCTCTAATTGCACTTCGGAATTCGATTCGTAAGAGCCTTGTCGAGAATGCTTGAAAAATTGATTCACGACAAAATGATGGATGTTCAATGTGAAACGTGAAATCGCCGTTAATTTCCATTAATGGAAGATCGAGTGTCAAAATATCATTTGTTCGTTGAAGAGGTGGCTTGATTTTTATTACCTTGATAAGCCCATGAAATTTGAACCAGCACCGTGCTGTAATTTTTAAGACGCTGATTCTGAAGTTACGATCCGAAGTTTCGTGTTCCATCCAGTTACCGGATATTTTAACCGGATTATCCGTGAGCTGACGGGAAATATTCCCGGGCTGACGAGCCCGCGGAAAATGTCAAACATTAGCAGTTTCCGAACTTTCTAACTAAACATAACCCCTTAACACATATAGAAAGGAATATGCTATTAAAAGAGTGGCTCAATCTCCACCACCTTCGAAACAGCATTATCCGGTTCCGGGTAGGAAACTTCAGAAATTTTACGATGCTCAAAGTTCATTACGTTCCCTTGGTAACTGTGCAACTCCTGTCTATTTAATTTTTCCTGTTAAAACGACTTTACGAGTCTCTCGCGAAACTTCCTGCATTTCTTTGACCCGGCGCGCGCGCCGCATCTTCGCTCTTTCGCAGCGAAGGGTCCTCAGGCTGGGAGGACTGCTCGATTCGACGCATCGTGCATTCAAGATCCTATCGTTGCCTGGAATCGCTATCGTGGCAGTGAGCCACGGGAGCAGAAGAAGTGGGATCTTGAAATTTCACACGGGCGGAAGATCGCGCGGGCAAACGTAACGAGATCCAACAGGGGGAGCGCTTGCGCCGCTGAAGAATTCACGGGGAAATTCAACAAACTTCGCAAGACAGCAGCTGCAAATCCGATATTCTTCGGTGTACGTGGTCAGTCCAAGAATACGCGTCGCATATATCGATCCCGTCTCGAACTGGCTCGTTCGTCGCGCGCCTCCTGCACGGTGGCTTTCATTTTGCAACTTTATTTTTCAACCCTCTAGATTCCGACGCTCGGTGAGAAAATTATTTCTGCTAAATTTCCAAGTTCTTACATCTTAAAGGCTCTCCTCATGAACATAATCATTTTTTAAATGAAAACTTCTTTAAGCGCGCCGCGTGAATCAGTCCGATCCGTCACGCTCCAAGGTGAAACTCAATGTTTTTGTTCTGTAAGACTGATTAATAATCATTTATTCGTAATTACGCAATGTGGATTGTTTCTCGGGGTTCCAGTATTATCATTTGGGGAGATCAGACAGGAAAAATTCCCTAAAAAAATTGACGAGCCCCACAGTTAAGGGCCGCCGTAGCCTCCTGGCGTGTTCATGTTCACGCACGCCGCGCCGCGCCGAGGGAAAACTCTCTCGCTCGCTTGCTGAAAATTTCAATCCGCGATTTCCATTCTAACGAGAGGCCGCCGACGCCGATCGCGCCGCGCCGCCAAGAGGCTTTCAATTTCATGCAAATCGCTGGGCATCGCTGCGAGAGCCTCACAAACACACGGACCATGCCAACCGGGTTGGAAGCCAGGCTCGCCGGGAGGAAGGGCAGGGAAGGGGCAGAGGAAGAACGGGGGGTGGTCGGTTGTTATTAAAATGCTTACACCGGCCGTGGGTCGCCGGGATATACCGGATATTGCGGATTTTTCGAGACCCGGGGACGCTCGCCATTCACGGAAATTTCTGTCTCCGAACGTTGCTCCTTTTTCCGTCTTATAAAACTAACCGGACCGTTTTCCGCTTCCCCGATAAAGGGAAACGGTCGTACGCGACTCGCCTTCGTTGTTCCCGATTTTCGCGAATTTCCCGGCCCCACGATCCCATGATTCCACCACCCGTTCTCCGCCCAGTCGAAACTGTAAACCGGCTTGATCTCGGCCCCACCAGTTTCGTTGAGCATCGAGGGCAAGGAATTACCGTTCGAGATAGAAATGGTATGAATTACAGAACTGCGAGAGCATTGTAAATAGTTTGGTGCTGGGTTTCGACGATTTGTATAATCAGTTTGTGGGATTTGCGTGGGAAGCGTCGGTGTACATTAATTTTAAGCTCTGTGCAGAATTGCCCAGAGAGATATACAAGTTAGTTGTTGAACGCGATTTGTTTTGTAATTTTTGAACATGTTGCCGAGATACTCCTTGACGAAGTATAAAAATCTTGTTCGTTTACTTTCACCAGTTCGTAATCCATCTATTATGTCGTTCGGAAAGTCATTTCGTTTTCTCAAGAGTAACGAAAGCCAATTTTGTAACCATTTAAAATATGTTTTATAAAATTTGCTCTATGATCTCTTACAATTTTTTTAGGCAACTTAAATATTCATTGGTACATTCTCTCTTTAAACATCACAAAATTTTTTTGCAAAAAAGCGAATGGTGGCAGAAAACGATGACAACAAAGTGTCATCTGTCAGCTGTCAAGATATACCGCAATATTTTTCGATTTAAAATAAGGTTAAATAATAACAAATGGAAGGAACGAATATTTTACACTTGCGGGAGCAAATTGTATACAGGGGTTGATTCCAATCTCATAATTTCGTTGTGTATTAGAAGGAAGAAATTACTCGAGCTGGGGGAGGGGAGGGGGGTTGAGTTTCGTTCCGCCGTGCTGGCAATAAATACCGACCTATTTTATGCAAATTACTGGTTACAGGCGCGAAACTGACTGCCTCCCTTCAGGCCCGTATAAACGCGCTTCCGACGCCCGTTATTAAAGCGCTTATAGCGTGGCGCGGTTCCGCCAAAAAGAAGCATCCCGAGTGCTCGTGCTGAACCCGGGCAACCACGGGGAGAAGGGATGGCAGTCATAACAGCCCGAAATAAGGGGGAAAAGTAGGAATTTTAAACGGACCGCCGCGAACGTCTCTCCATTTACATTCCATACATTTATAATCGCGCAGTAAATTGTGGTACAAAATATCCTGGAACGTCGGGAGACGGTACTCGGCATATCGCAGGATTGTGCGTCAAATGCAAGGGTGGTTCGAAATATTTTTCAGCATGTTATCAGACAGTAATAACAGCGGGAACGTGAGCCGCGTCGTGTCGCTTTTGAGCTGTAGTATCTAAATATTTTAACGCTGGAATTCGTCAAAAATACGGCACATTTAAAATTCCAGTTTGTTTAAGATGAGTATAAATTTATATCAGGGGAATGAAGCAGCGAAGCAAATGGTGTCCTGATTGGTATAACCGGCTGGCGAAATGAAGCTGAAATATTCCCGGTGGCCGCGTACGATTGGCCGCGTCTTCCAATATCTCATATTCGCCGGGAATTTTCGCTGCAGTGCGCAAAACGCTGATAAATCGCATTATCCCGGGGGGTGGTTGACGGGGTGTGTACGATCTGCAACCGGCAGCTTATTCGGCCACGTTTAAATTCCCGTTAGAACCGGTTGTTTTGCTGCGCGGCGAGTTTCGAAGCTGTTTATGAAATTTTAACGAGTCGCCATCAACGCGTCAATAAGTCCGCCGGAAGGATCGTAAAGGAGAGGATCGCGAATGCCGAAGTAAACGCCGCGTCATAGTCCGCGCAGTAAAAAGAAATCGGACGCATAAGTAACACGGCCGACACGCTTTCTAGCCCTCGCTCTGAATAATTCACCAACTAGCCAGAGAATTCTGCAGGTTTCAGGGTAAACTGCATTTTTACATGGCGACGTAAAACCAACGGGACTACGCTGACACAATGGCTGAAACCTTCGTTGTATAAACCGGGTTTCGTGGATATCCTGTCATCCAGTTAGACTCGGTCGAATCACCGGCAAATTCTACTTGTTATAATTACGAAAATAATTCCTTTGTATTAACGGTGAATTTAATTAATAACCGGCATTAGCGTAATTCGTCGCTACATTAATTAGAGGCGGATTAATTCTGCCCAATTCAATGAGTTCTACACTAATGTGGCAAATCGTCACAGAGATTTAAAATGATTAATTGATAAACGTTTTAAACGAGACCTCTGGCTGCAAAATATCTTTCAAAATTATAAGCTTCCATGTTAATGTTAAACGCACAGTAGAACGGAAAATTTATTACGTAAAATGTATATGTAATTTATAACATCACAATGCGATAAATGTACGCCAGTAGTCAGACAATCTCCCTCAGATCCAAATTTATCTAGGGAACCACTTACACGAGCAGTAACCGTTTGTCTCTACATTTTCTGCAATTTTTTATGTTATTGCGCATGCTTTACAGCGTCGACTGAGATACGAGAAGAAACGCGCAAGCCCAAGAGAAGAATTCTGACACAGGATTAGATCCTGTCCATGTCTTCCGAACGAAATTTCCTGTAATAAACTGGCGCGCTGTAAACGAAAATTAGAAGCTCGGGCGCGCAAGAACGAGGCAACTTTAAGACCGACGGCGATGGTAGATTCCGCCCTCGTCCATCGAATTACCGCCCTTCTTTTTTTTTCGCGCTGCGATCGCGATAGAAAAAGAGCACCCCCGCTTGAACGGAGTTGCAACTGTAGCGTTTGGCACGAATCGGTTTCCATCGATGCACCTTAATTGCAATTGCACTCGCTGCGCTCTCGAGAGCTCTCGTCGAATTCGGCCGATAACAGGCGCATCGCGAACACTCGCCGAGAACCCGTCGTAAATCGAACGATGCAGACCCGGTGATCGAAAGGCGTTCCTCTAAGAAGAAGCCGAGAGCATCTCCGTTCAATCTCGTCCACGTCGAACACCGCTGCTTGCATTTCGTATTCGTCCATCCTTTCCCCTTTCCAACCCTTCTACATAACACCAAACTGTTCGTGTAAATTTTTTAGTTTAATCCTGATATTGCAGGTTAAACAAGTTTTTTTGTGAACTCTACAGCTACCATCAAAAGCCCCTTACCCTTTTCATAGATCCGCAATTTTTTTGATAGTCTCTTTTATCGTAGTCTCTTCCAGGCAGCCCCCTGTTCTGCCAATTATCTGTGGATTGAACACAATAATTTTCCTTGGATTTGTAAAAATAAGATATATATTTTAGTATAACACAGAATAGAATTGATATAGAAACACTATGACAATTATTGAAATTATATCTCGCAACACGTGTTCACGCGTATACTGTTCTCTCACTCGCTATTTCTCTTACTGTCACTCGCATAAACACAACTTCTCTCGGGGACGGTTGTCTACAGACTCTTTCTCCGTTCATTCGTCATTCTCTCACCTTACACTCAATCATCGACAATCACACAACAAAGATAGTCTTTCGCATTTGTCCTCAAGCCTCATTCTCACTACACTCATTTTCATAAACCATATCCACATTATCTCGTTGTCGGTTAATATACGGTTATTTAACATATATAAAAACAGTACACGGTTTGTTAAAGCAACTTTGTGATCGCAATCCATTACAGGAAACAATTTAAAATGACTGGTCGGATTCAGAGAGATCTACTATTCGGCGGAACTATGTTGTAACGAGTAGAGGCAAGATTTGTTAGACAGGAGGATGGTAGTTGAAAATGGGATGATTTGAAACTATGGATGGAATTTGAGGGAAAAGCGAACGCAGAGAGCCATGGAGGAGAAGTTTAGAGCCGGTATATTATACTAGAGACTTCTAGTGCCTGAGCTATCGTTCTCCCATAAAACGTATTTCCTGTTCAAATATACAGTCCGGTTTCCGTGGCGATGATCGAGCGACCCGCTGGGAAAAGTTGCAGGTTGGTAAAGGGAGAGAGCAAGGACGGAGGATGCACTTGGCACGAATCGGTTTCCCTCCGGCGGCCTTAATTGCACTTGCACTCGGCTCCGGGGGCTATCGTCGAATTTGCCCGTTAATGCCGATAATGGCCACGCCGACGCTAGCCGAACTTGCGGGAACTGAATGCGCGGCGCATCTTATCGCCGCCCCTGGCACCGTGTAAACGCCGCGAGATAACGGCCGATCCGAATAATTATTTTCCGGGCTGGCGTTTAATGTCCGGCCACGGGAAGTTTCTCTCTCCTCAAACCTCCCTCCCTCTCTCCCTCGCTCTCTGTCCCGCTCACTTCGCGGACGGCCCTCCTGCTAAACTTTTAATTGGCGAAAGGTTCATTGTTTAATCCGAACACCACATTGTTGATCCTCCTTTACCCACACAAGCGAACCACTATGTTTGCCATTGCCAATACACGGTCAAATTGAAACGTCAAGGACGCCCGGACACCGGAGTAATTTACACGTGCCCACACACCGATCCCGGACCTCTTGTCTTTGAAGAATCGATCCAAGAAACTCATCTCGCGCGACTGCGTGCACAGTTCAATTATTACTGACAAAGATTATTACTATTTGCATTGATTGCAAGACACAGTAGAGCTGACAAAGATTATTACTATTTGCATTGATTACAAGACACAGTAGAGCGAAATAAAAATTTCTTTCTTCTTTTAATTATCTGATTGAGCTGAAACCAATACGCTGGTGTGTTCAAATATTTTTCATACGACCACTGCTTTAAATTGTACTTACCCATTTTTGTGTATAGTGCATCAAATCCGCCGTTCAGTTATTACAGTTTAAATCTTGATAATATGCAACAAGAAACAAACAGCTCAATGTACATTATTTATGAATCTTTGAATACCAAGAACTCATAAAAGTAATACTGTTTCGTCGTACTTTACTTAGACTTAAAACAATATATTCTTGACAAGACGGTCTAATTATTATTACTAGACTGAGGTTTTTATTTATGACAAAATCGAGTATATGAAATATGAAATAGTGAAATTATATTAAAATATATGCAGTGGAACTTCCATTAACCGTGGTTCAGTTATCCGGCATAGAATGATATGCGATATAGTTATACAGGGTGGTCATTTTATCTGAAGATATTGAAATACCTCGATCTTGAAGTTGTTCGTCGCAAAGGGGGATATCTAATGATACCAAACTCGACCCCCCACCCCAGCCCCAATTATGGTGTTATTGAACAGCATTTTTAAAAATATCAAATACGTCTACTTTTATTTTTCTGATCTGATATGTATTTCTCGAGATATCCTCAATTTTCAACGTTTTTTAATCATTTTGGTTTTTGTCCATTACAGCGCCATCTGTGAACCAAAATTCAAAAACTCCTAGGTCAAATTTGTGTATTTTTTTCTAGAGAATCCAAATGGAGAAAAATGGGGGTTCCTATTTAAGTTATTTATCCCCACCCTTAGGGAGTAGCGGTGGGGGGTCGAATTTGGTGTCATTGGATGTCCCCCTTCGCGACGAACAACATTCATTACCCACTTGTTTTGATACCATTACTCATTTTATCTAAAGATAAAATGACCACCCTGTATAATTCGTCTGGTTCTAAAACAGCCAGGACAGTGTCGTTAAATATGTACATACAGCAGTGTCTCGTTACGAATAGGTCATCCCCACTATTTATTTTACTTCCACGGCAAGAACCATCCGTGCCACGGAAGAACTCCCGCGGGACAACGCAAGGACAAAGAGAGGTCCTCGCTCACTCTGCCTATTCCCACCGTTGCCGGTCCCGTAGTCCCAATGTTTACGCTTTGCGTCACACAGTGCGGCCCGTACCGGAAATTCGAGTGAAACGAGTACAGTATGAGTTCGCAACTTTAAGTGGACATTTCTGTGGTTGTAAGGAAGAACGCCGCATTTCGCATACTTTCACTTGCGGGATATCATCGTTTAAAGTTTTACTTACTAATTCCTTGTACTACTGACCGGTTAAATTGCATTATTTTTTCGAACTTTTCGAATTCGTTATCATGCCTTTTTCTCAATTAATGCATAAACTCAAATTTGTTGGAATTATGTCGCGCGGCAATGTAGTTACCACAATTTCAAAAAGCTTCGTACCCAAAGGTCCAGTAAAAACAATTAATATTGTCAATCAAACCGTGGCACACACCTAAATGCAGATTTTCCCATAATCCATTAAAAGTAGCTTACCGAATGAATCCCATTCGAAATTGTCGAGAATCAGGTACAACCGTAGCTAATATTCCATGGAAAATCACCGTTCGATTCAGTATTTAAAAGTAACATGCCACGTCCGTCAGCGCGAACAACGATCGAAATATTCGGATCTGTTTCGAGCAGCGTTCGACAGGTTTTCCGAATGTTTCATTCGATTTTCGCGTGTTTGTTTTCTTGCGCGGGGCGGTCCGCAGTCAAACGCAGACACTTGGTATCGATCATCGATCTGACAGTGAATGCTTGTCGCTCGGAACTGCGAACGGGATCGGAAGGCCAGAGTGAGATTTCATCGGAAATGTTGCGATTCCGGGCCGAAAGAAAGAAGGGTCGGGCCGGTCGGCTTTCGTGACACGTTGGCATCGTTTTTCGCGCACAATGGACGGCGACGCGGTGATCCTTCCAACACGAGTGCATTTCCCCGGACACGTTATTTCGTCGACAGAAGCGTCAGTTCATTGACATTCTGCCAACGCCGTTCGGATTGTACCATTGCCTGCGCCGCTGCCCCTCACGGTCGTCCCAGTATCGACCATCGCATTGTATCAACTCAATTAACAACACCATAAATGATTCATATCGATATATTACACGAGATGGAAATCCTCCGGGGTTGAATCTCCCTCCTCCGCCCCCGATCAAATAGATTGGCAAGAGTGTTTCAATTAATGGCGATCCTGCTACCAAGTCGTGTGGATGTCCCTTCATTTCCTACGACCTCCGTATTACTTGCATCATTTCCTCTTCGCTCCCCCGATTCCTCCGAATTCGCACGAGTCTCTCCTATCGAAAAATGTCCGGTCGGCGAAACGTGAAAACGTGCTCGCGATAAATTTAATTCTTTATCTTCGGAGTTCTAACAGGCAATTTGTTGCTGCGCCGCGAACTAACCGGAGTTTCTACGATGCAAATTTGATACTCGAGATGCGTGGGTGGAGCGACATTTCCGAGATATATGGCTCAACTTACGCAAAAGTATCCACCACGCGAGTAAACTTGTGATTTATAATATAAACGGAAGGAGGATGAAGACAAATCTCGCTGTGAATATATTAATGCACGCGCGGCTCATTTACGCCGAGGTAAGCGATACAGGTGTGCGAAATCTAACGCCTCTAAAATGCATAATGTTGTCTAAAGTTGTTGATAAAGATTAATTAAACTGTTTTAATTTTAAACGTATCATTATCGTATGATGGCCAAAAGTAGAAGCACCTTAAGATGTGTCCAGCTGTATTGTATTATTTTTTTTATCAAAACTATCATAGTTCAAGTATCAAGAACTTCTCCAGAATGGGAAATTTAGTGTTACATTTTTCGGATCCACAGTGAATGTAAGCCTTAATGCGAGTCCAGGTGTATTGTATTATTTCTTTATCAAATCTATCACAGTTCAAGTATCAAGAATTTCTCGAGAATGGGAAAAGTGTTAGAACATTTTTTGGATCGACAGTGAATGTAAACCTTAATACGAGTCCAGGTGTATTGTATTATTTCTTTATCAAATCCATCGCAGTTCAAGTATCAAGAATTTCTCGAGAATGGGACAAGTGTTGGAACATTTTTTGGATCGACAGTAAATGTAGGATATTTTGTTCCCGAAGTTGAGACATTCATCAGGACATGAGCGTAGTGTCTTGTAGCATTGTCGCGGCGTGTATCGGTGAAAAGCGAATGCATCGTGATTAGAGCTGTTGACGGCAGACAAATATATTCCTGATCGTCTCGTCCAACTGTTTGCGTTGATCACTTGGTTGGCGAGCGTCTCGATGGGACGGGCCAGGGTCCAGGGGAGGACAGGGTTTGGATCAATTATTGCTGGGAACTTGGTCGGGACATCGTGTACACTGGTAAGCGGTCCGTTGGAAAGCGCGTCAGGGTGCGGCCGACACGTTTCGACGGGATCTCAAGATGGAAACAGGGACGCGCCCGCGCGCCTCGCTTCGAGTTAGCATATAAATGAAATTCGCCGTGGCCCGGTGAATGCCAATGGACGACCGAGGGTTTCGGCGACGGTGCACGTGTGTGCAAGTACGCGCCCAGCCTGAAACGTTCCGCTCGAGACGCACCCGGCCTCCGAATGGTTACATCTTGCGGAATTCTTTGTTCGTGGCAACGAGCGTTCACACTCAGCCTTTCGACCCCGCCGAATTACCCAAATTTTTCTCGCTTGCGCAACGCTGTCACCGTCCTTCTGCATCCTTATTACGACATGTACATCCTGCGACAGTATAATAAGAACCCTCTCAATTTTCGTGTTTCCCAAAACCTGGAATACTTAGCAGGGGTGTGCGAGAACCCAACAATGTCGTGTCCGGACGGGTTATCGAAAAAATTTCAGGATTCTCAAATATATCGGGATCCCCGATCATATTCGGGTTATCGAATGTGGCGGGATTATTCCCTAGAATATTCGAGAATATTTTCGGGAATCCCGTAACCCCCGAGGGCCCGTCCCGATCCCAAGAAAATTCTCGATCCGAGAACAAAATGTCGATAAAATATGTATGGCGACGTAAACATGTACGTGGTTGGCGAACTGTATTTAGTGGTTCAATTTAACCCTGCGTAACTGGACGCTCCGAGAGCCACCGTCTCTCCTACCTTGTTATGACACACCCCACGACAATATAATAGGAACCCCCAAAATTTTCGTGTTTCTAAGAACCCAGAATATTTAGCAGGGGCGTGTAAGATTCCCAAAATGTCGAGTCGGGACGAATTCCCGAAAAGTTTTGAGATTCTCGAATATATCGGGATTCGCGAGAATATTCGGTTCTCGAATGTATCGGGATTTCTTACAATATTCAGGATTCCTGAGTATATTGAGATTCTAGAATATTCTCGGAAATATCCTTTTGACAAAACATTCTCGATCCGAGAATAGAATGTCGAAAAAAGCAAATGTATATTTGGAAAATAATGTCGACGTAAACGTGGAACTGTCGGTCAAGTAGAATGGACCCCTACGGAGGGTAGTTGTACGATCGATTAAGAAGAACAAGTTTGGAACCAGTCCCGTATTGTTGAGCGGGAATTTCGAATTCCCACGCGGGATTCTGCGGCCGTGGTCGGTAGGTTGGCCGGTTTAATCGCGGTATAATTAACGTCGTGTGATAATTAAGCTACCACAGCTGTGGGAGGGTGTCATTATAGGAGCGAGACGCGGGGCGTCGCGTCCCCTTCTCCTACCTCGGTTGTTCCTTAAGCGTGATAAATCGTCCTGACGTATGTTTCAATCCTTGGGAGGGCCACATAACGAGTGAACGTCGGTTTCGGCACGGTTCGTTAGAGGATGTCTCGCTAATTGAGAGCTAAACTTCTGTTCTTTCGGGTGTTTACGCGTGACGCGCCGCGAGGGAATTCGTCAAAGCAATGAAACGAAGAAACGGAGTGCGTTAATTAATATTTTCATACTGCCATTTCATTCGGTAGCTGACGGCTTCCAATTATTCCAGCATTATTCGTCCCATTTCGAATGTTCGTAACGTCAAGGACGCACTTAATTAAACCTGCATAAAATTTATTGTCACGAAGAAAGAGGTACAACCTCGTTGTTGGCATTTGAATCTGGCACGCCTTCCGACAGGAGAAGAGAACATTTGTTTTTTAATGTTTCGTAATCAGTGATTTTGTAGCGACGCTTCGAGAGTACGGAATTTTTGTAGAAGTTGTCCGGGTGGCAATATTGCCAGAATATATATTCTACGGTCGTTATCGACATTTTTGCGAAACGACAGTTCCAGAGAACGTTTCAACATGTAAAAGCGATGCAACGCGGTGATAAAACAAATCCGTGACAAACGTGTCCTGTTAATGTCACGACACCGTGGACTGTATGCGCCACTCCCATTTAAAATGGTTGGAAAAGGTAATATTAACAACTAATTGTTAGAATACCTCGTTTCCTGTCGAGAAAACTACACAATATATATTTGACTCTATTTTAACCTGGATTATGATTAGATTGCGGATCTTTACGCATTTACAGCAAAATTGAATAGATGAAGTTCAAAATTGTTATAAAATTTAAAAAATTGAAGATGTCAATATATGATTTATCCTCTGTTAAAATAAAATTTGCCCCACAAGGATTCAAATAACTCATGACGCTACAAGAATCGAGTGAGAATTTCGACTCGGGAAGTCCGAAATGAATATTTCAAGAAAAAATTAGTCTTAAGTATTACGTATACGTATAGAGCCGCCGCACCGATGCCCGGTCGACCCAATTTCAAGCGTATTTATATTTACCGTGTTGATACGTTTTTTTATCAACAAGTGTATTATTGCACGGGCCAACGGGAGACCCGGCAGTGCCGAGAGAATGCTGCGGTGGAATAAGAAACGCGAAATGAATGACGCCGGTTTATCGTGTGCGACACGCGTCACGTCGTAAAGTTTTCTTCCCCGTCGCTTCCTCTCCTTCGTCACCGAATCGTACTGCTCATCTTCGCAAAGTACTCGGGGAAGATAGGTGGCGAAAAAAGTTCTCCTCCGGGCACCGTGTCGACGCGTGTTAGGTGAACGAATCTCTCCAGGGGCACCGTTATGTCGCTCTTCACTCTGCCGGGGGCACCGTGCTCAATGGGGAATTCGAAGAACTCGGCCAAAAAAAGGCAGCTCCATTTTTTAAAAATCAAACACTGTGCTTTCTTCACGGAACAGCCCTCAAATAAAGTACAACGTCGTTACAAAATACTGCTAAACTTCTATTTTTTATTAAATATCTGTTCGTAATAATTTAACGGCTTAAAATATGTAATTTCCATATAACAATCAGAACCTTGTAAAATAGGACAGATCATTAAAAAATGATTGCGATAGAAAAATTAGTAAAAATTGTTTGTTACGGTAATGCTCACAATATTGTCCACTAAATTGTCTCGCTGATTTGTTAACTTCGATTGCCTGACCATCCTTATAGTTTCTTGTGACAAAATTTATTTAGTTATTGTCGCATCGCGTTATCAGTTGTTCCTTTAAAAACAAGCCCGAATCAACTATTATATTCTATTCGTACTATTATACAATATAAAAATTGCTGTACTATTATTTAATTGAGGTATTATATAAATTTCATCGGGTCAGAAGAAACGTTTGATTTTCGAGTTAAAATAGCTCCGAGTGCAGAGGGTTAGTAAAGAGAAAATGTCTGGAAACATGTTACACAAGGAGCGATTAATTTGTCTTTCTGGAAGGACTTTATAATATGAACGGCAACTTCAAAGACCGAAAAAGAGTAAGAAAAGTGTTGCACGAGGCGGAGAGCGTGGACATAATCGACAAAGGTTTCAAAACACCGTGAGCATTTTTCGCGAAAAGATCGACAGGTGCTGAAAAAACTTGACAGTTTCCAGTCATAAAAGTCACTCAAACGTGCGCAAGGTCATAAAGTCCTACCAGTCGACGCAGACCGCGTTTTACTGGTGTCGCCGACGAATGCAAAATGAAATGCGGTCTCTTCGTGCCGCAACATTTCACAGCTATGTTGTTTATATTGGCGTTTATTGAAACGTTCTCGGCAAACTACGTAAACAAAGCGCGCGCGGCATCGTTGCGAGAACGAACGGTCCGCAAGAAATACTCGAAAAAAAGATAAGTAAACGGCGGGTTGCAAAAAGCTTACGAACGCGAACGGTTAAGCGTTTTGCGAGGTTCTCTGAAGTGAAAAAAAAAGAACCACGAGCATCACAAGGATATTAGGCAATTTTGGAACGGAGGTGCTTGTAGGTACACGCTCGATTCATCGCCGGTTTACGGCCAGGAAATTTCGACTATGAAAACAAAATTTCGGCCGTCGTTCTTTCGGAATCCGTTTCCCATAT
Organism: Lasioglossum zephyrum; assembly: GCA_028455615.1. Classification (NCBI taxonomy): domain Eukaryota; kingdom Metazoa; phylum Arthropoda; class Insecta; order Hymenoptera; family Halictidae; genus Lasioglossum; species Lasioglossum zephyrum. Next base: position 4,272,083 of record CM052323.1, on the reverse strand, counting down.
GCATACGAAGAGTACATTGTGGTGGTTGAACGAAACTCAGGATCGAGGAAAGTCTGTGCGCAAATGGAAAATCGCAGGGCGCACGGAGATTGAATCGTAACAGTATACTCCTGAATACAAATTCCAAGAAAATTCAAGTGGCCTCTGATGGAAAAATTACTTCTGCTCAACCTGCCGTACTCGAGCCCGTAAGATCCGAAATGAAACTTTCACCGTCGTGGTTCGCAAATAATAGAAACGGTAGAAATCAAAGGAGGAATCAGTAGAACAATCGAAGAGAACAGCAGTACGAGGAGAACAGTTACGATATTATAGTACAATTAATTCTAGTAACATTAATTTTTCTCTAATTTACAATAATAGAAAAATGAACTTTCGGTGATCGTGAGATCCTTTGGTCCCACGGTGAAAATATACCGGGACGCATGAGAGACTTGTTTCACGTGCCGTTGTTGTCGTAGCTGCTCAGTCGGCTCTCGATTTTCGCCCCTGGCGACGGGGCGATCGATTCCTCGATGCACTTGGTCGCAGGCACCGCGGTGCACCTCGCTACAAAGACCTCGGCGCACTCGTCCCAGCGACTTGCATTGCAAAGCACTTCCGGTCGAGAGGATCTCCTCCTCGTCGTGACTCCCTTAGGGGGGTGTACGAAAGGGTCAAAGGGTAAGAAGGGTTCGTTGGTCCTCGATCAACTCCCTATACCCCGCGCTAGCACAGGTCACTTACTATCAACCTATTCTGTCTGTATGCATTTACTTGCGGTTCCGAAGCCTCTCCCCCTAGTCACGCCCTTCGCCCCCTTTTCTGCCTCCCCTTTCAGTGGCCACTTTATTCTCCTCCCCCCCCCCCCCACCCGGGCGAAACCGTCGCGCGTTGGCCAGACGATCGACGATTACAACGCTGCCGGAAGTCATGGCGTTCTCTTTCAACGTGTTTGTTCTCCTGTCTACGTGCATGCTCGCGATCTAACTTCGCCACGCTGTGTACGCTCGCGACAACGCGACCTTATCTTTCTCGCGTGTCTCGAACGATTATCCAATTTTTCCGTCGGCGTTAAGATGCTACGGTACGGAAGATAGCCGCGTTATTTATTTCATGGCAAGCCCGTTCCTTCGAGTTACGCGACACTTCGCGCACGTCGTTTCAGTTTAACTTGATACCAATTCACCAGCCCCGAAACTGTTTTTAGAGGGAACATTCGGTTAGCCAGAAAAGTTTCACGTTATCGATTCACTGGAACGAGCTCGGAACGCCGTGACTCCAAAAATATATTTCTAAAATAATTCGACAAATGAATATATCAAATGTAAAACAGGATCTTAAAAATGCATACTGTCTCCATAAAATTATTCTGAAAATAAATTAAGGTAACTCCTGTGTCTCATAATCAGTAAATATTAATACCACAAAATGACAGACCACGGTTGCTGCTACCCTTACACTTTTAAATAGGAATTCTTTAATTGAACAGATATGTCTGTTATTATTACGGCGAGCTACGGAAAAACTTGGTTGTTCTAACATTTTTTGTAGAAATTCAGAATGTCCTCGAGCGCACAAGTTACCCACGGACATCCAAGTTGCTCGCTGATGTCGAAATTGAATGCGAACGCTTGCAGGCGTGTTGCCTAAGGGCTGTTCGAGTATCGTTGAGCGTAGAATATGCAAATTGCGTACGATCACCTGGAACGTTCGTGCACCAATTTTCCCAATATCCACCGCGCGCATCCAAAGAAATTATTCGAACCACCGATCAGACGCGGTTTACTCGACGTTCCGCTAGCACGATATTCGAAATGAAGTGTTCTCCACGGACACTCCCTAGACGTCTGACTAGAGAAAGAATCAAGTAAACGCGAACCGCAGCCGGAAAACTGTGAATAAATATTCAAGGCTCGTCCACTTTTTCCTCGTTTTCTTTGGGAGAGGAAACCGTGTTCGAGTGGACCCTCGGCAGAAGGAACGTTTCTTTTCCTTGCTCGGCAAGTCGTTCCGGGTATCCCGCGAGAATCGTAACGCTGTCTTATCCCCGACTTCATCCTGCGTCTTCGTCTCGTGTGCGACCGTTGTCCTCTTTTTATCCAACACCTGTCTCAACAAGTAAGCACCCGTTCACAAAATAAACCTCATAAAACGGAAACACCGGAAATGGAGGCCGAGCACTTCACGCAAACCACATTATCTTCGCCAGGGATCGCGGAAATACGAATGCAAATTGAATTTCGGTGATACTCCAATTTTCAGTGCTCCTCGGCTCTTTCTACCTCTTAGCGATCACGTGTCGAAATAGGATTCGTTGATCTTTATCTATTTCTTTAATTTCCTTATATTAGTGTTAAGATGCATGTTCATCTGAGAGTTTCTGTGAGACTACTCTCAAGTTACGTGTCCATTTAAGAGTACTTGAAAAATTCTTTCATGCGTGTAGAATATACAAGAACATACAAAAATATACAAGAATATACTAGAATATATAAGAATATACAAGAACATACAAGAAGATTCAAGAATATACAAGAATATTCAATAATATACATGAACATACAAGAACATACAAGAAGATTCAAGAATATACTACAATATAGAAGAATATACCAGAATAGGGTGAAAAAGTTTGCTGCAATTGTTGCAATGTACTTAATAAGGGAAAAGAAATATATCATATAGAGAAAATGCTGGACTAAACCATGAATAGCACTTGCGGTCGGATCTAACTAACGAGTGTATAGTACAAACAATACTACTCTTCGAGTCTAATTTCTATATATTTAACAATATAATAATAATAATTTGATTAATTAATTAAAATTCAATAATTTCGACTTCTGCGTCAGACCATATTTTCCCACTCATTTTTCGATTTATGTATACGTATAAATATATGTATGTATAATGGCAGAGAAACCTAACTAGAAGACTCGCCGAGGAAAAACTTGAACCTTTCCATTTGAAAGTTTCAACTTACTGTTCGCTTTCCCATAGTTTTTCGTGCAACAGCCCGCTAGCACTCTCAATACCATATACACTGACGAATTCGAATCTCGAGAGTAACTCTCACGATAGTTCCACTCTGAGAGCTAAACAGACGAAGACAATATTCAAAGTTATGGGCAGATAACGTATTCACAGTCGACAGGAGAAGTTTGATAAAAGCCTGGCAACTTTTGTGCGTTCCTTTGGTCGGTTTTGTAGGTTCGTTGTTCCATCGTTCGCAATCAATGAAACACGTTACGCGTCGTTATGTCGGTGAACCGAGGCACATCGAGCGTGCTGGAACTGGAGTGAGCAGAATTTTTTAGTGCAAGATATATTAATCAATCGGTCGATGCAGCCCGATGGAAATCGAGGTCGGCAACTCGCGACGCGAATATTTTTAATCCTCGCGCGGCTTAACGAACCTGCACGAAGATATCAAACGGTTCGAAAAAGCGTCCCGGTTCGAATACGCGACGCGAAACGATTTGGCACGTCGTCGTCACCGTCATCCCGTTTTGCTAGCTGCTGTCTCCGTCGGTTTGTCCACGTTCCGCGGACATTCCGATAACGAAATTGCAGGCGACCGATCGCCGACGGTCCGCGCTCTGCTTTTGAGCCCCGATTACTTCCGGTTCGGTAGTTTCATTGCCCGAGAGCTTACCGCCCCGGATTTAATTTATCATCTTCGCCGGAGCTGCACTCCGATACCGTCGGCCCTTTCCCGTAATTTCTCTTCGACATTATGGATCAGCGCCACATTCGTCGCCTCCGCGGAAACAGTTATCAGTTCGACGTACCTTCTTGACCCGACCCTGATCATAAATATCTGTGACTGTCGGCAATCGTCTATATTCAACGTAACCTTCTTCGATTCGATGCTACAAACCACTCCGACTGGAACGGATTTTATTTTTGCCACTTGTAAAATAGAACGGCGGCGTACCGTACTAATGGATTCTTATTTAATTAAGGATGTTCTGGAGGTACAATGAGAGACAAAAGTACAAAAAATTCGAAATCCATCAATATATCAAATATATTAAAAAAATAGATTAATTTAAAAAGCTTTCGTTTAGTTAGTAAATTTCATGTTATATTTATTTTATAATCAAATAAATAAATTTGACGTTTTGTAACAGTTTATAATTATTTGCTCTGTAACTGTTTAGTGAATCCTAATAAATTTTGAACATAATTTTTACTATATATATTTAAAAAATGGAGTTTCTAATTGCTTTTTTTCAAGGTTTAAATAGAGTTTGAAGTGGAATTGTATGAATTCTCCATAAGAAGACGTGTTAAAATGTGCAAAATTGAAGTTGCCATAAATATTACACGGTGCAGTGAATCTAACCCAAACTTGAGTAATTGCATTAATTTAGTAAGAATTATGTCTTGTCAAATTTTACAAAAATTTTCTTACGTTTCTATATGCCTCCAGGACATCCTTAACACACTTAGGTACCCCCTGACAGATTGATCCGACAAACAAGATGAGGAAAGTCGCCTGGCTGGATAAAATTCAAACTTCACATTTGTACAACTGCTTTGAAACGTGAATATTTGGGTACAGTCTTGTTGTCGCATTATTTATTTAACTTAGAACAGATTTGCATCGTTTGCCAATTATTTTCAGAGATAATCTTACCAGAAATACTAATTATATCTGTACAATAAATTGGTAACTTCCATATAAGCGTTTACAGTTAGGTCAACTAGACATTAATGAATATTTTCTACTCCTTTTCCTAAAGAAAATGGGGACGGTATTACGCGAAAAATGATTAAGATAAACTGTTGGGAAGCTCGTCATCGTGATTTCTTCGGACAAGTTGTAAATTGATAAAGTTTTTCGACTGAAAGTTACGAGCCATGATAAATTACATAAAACACGAACTTTGACCCTCCCCCCCATCCCGCTTTTGACCTTCAACCCTGTAGAACCGTTATTGTGTGGAATCGATGTCAGACCCATAAGGTTGCTAATGTACGAAGTTCGAACCAAATCGCTCTTGGAAAATTTCATATACGGGATAATGCAACCGGGAAGGGGGTGATTCTACATGAGAACGAAGTTGAAAGAAGGAAATAAAATTTTATTATACACGATAACTGCACTGAGAAAATTGACTACAAAAATGCGTTTGATACGTATGCTATTCGCTAGAATGTGTAAGAATCGATTCTCATACTTGTCCTGTATTGCAAAAAGCAGTATTGTATAATATAAACATATACATGTACACGTATACTATATATGTTAAACAATTACGGTTTAATAGAAATAAAATTCGATAAATTGATTATCTGAAATCTGCTAAAGGATATTTGAAATACGCTAATTGGTACGAACATTTTTCAATCCACTATAAAACCTGAACGCGACAGAGGGAAGTTAATTACTCTGCGTCAAAAAGCAATCGTTCGACTTACGAATAATTTATTGGTCGAAGTTAGAAATAACGTATCGGTTTAACAATTTGGAGTTGATTGAAGAATATTCACAGAAATTGACACATGTTGCTGTACTAATAAAGTAGCATTAAAACGTATATATAAAGAAATAAATATAGTATATACAATATGTTTAAATAAATACATATAATATATATATCTATGTAAATAAAAATTAAATGCTGTTCGTTGGTAAGCAAATCACTTAAGGACGGCTGGACTGCTAAAAATATTCGTAATTATCCGAATAAGATTTTTGGGGGAAGAAAAATTGGAAAAGTTGCCCGGGAAGATGGAAAATTCGAGAAAAAGTGGAAGTACTTTTTTTGTATGAACTCAAGACCATAACTCACGATTCGAACGATGGATATGCGTAATTAAAACGATCACAAACAAATTTAGTGAAATTTCGACAGGACAACGTCTGTCGGGTCAGCTAGTAATACAATATAATATAATAGTAATATAATAAAATATAATATATATAAAGTTCACAAAATACTAGTCTGCCCCATTACAAAGTACATTAAAGACATCTTAAAAATCAAATTTCTCGAAAGCTGAATATAAAAATTAAAAAGAAATTCAAATTCGTAGAACATTGCCATTGATAGATCTTTAACAACTGTGATACATTTATAGTGTGTCCACGATATATTTTGTTCATCTACGAGCAGTGTTGGATTATCTGTTGGAAATTGTTTTCGGCAGAAATGTTTTCAGCCGGCGACCTCAAGGGGCGAGAGAAATTTCGGTAGTCCGTTTCGAACGCCTCCTCGAGTGCCCCTTAGAACTGCGAAACTTGCGGTGGTAGGTAAGCCGGTTTCAAAGGCGTCGATAATCTCGGCACTGGGTGATTAGAAATTCTGTCGCGAGACCGTGCCAGAAGACTCTTGGGTATTGCGCATCCTTATCGAGTTTACCACGAGTTCCCTGGCACCGCGTCGAATAATTAACCGATGCGATTGGGAATTACGAGACGCGCGTTTAATACGCGCGGTACACAGTTTGCAAACGAGTACCCATTCCCTCCCCTCTGTCGACCCCGACGGGTTTTGTGTACAATAGTCGACCGTGTAAACGCATCGACGACCGATCCCATCCGCAACCAGACCGCGAACGAAACTTTCCGTGGGCGCGTTCGTCGGAATGGATGACGAGTGCCACTCGCGAGCTTGACGATCAGCTGCGTGTGACCCAGTTTCCGTGCAAACGATGCTCCATCCGTATAAACGGATCACACGTGGCCCCGCACCGCCCTGAATCCACTTCCAAAATATTGCTTTCCGAAATGTTGCGATATTTTTCATATACGCGGTGTCACATTCGAACGACCTGTCGCCGAGCCACAATCCGTTCCCTATAGCCGCGCTCTGATTCGCTCGTGTTTCAAGACCTATTTTTTCAACTAAAGCATTTGCTACAAATTTTGACGTAAAGAGCTTCATCTTATATAAATTTAATGTGACATGGAAATACATATTCGAATGCAGAACGCGTAGCTTTTCAAATTGGAAAATGCAAAAGCTAATTAAAATGCAATTTTTTCCATGAGAGTTTTCAACACGTTGGTAACAAAATGAAAATTGTATAGGTTGTGATTAAAGTCAGTGCTGAAATCATTAAACTTAGTTGGTAATAACAAGTTTTACTTCTAGCCATAAACAAAATCATTATGAATACTTATTATAATTATTAGAGTAGAAAAATAACATATATAAATTGGCGAATTTTTAAAAAAGAAACGAGTTCTAATTTTGTAATACGTCCTGAATAATTCCGACACGGTTTGAAACGCGTAAAAACGCACCCGGCACAGCGATGACTTTGATAATTTACGTGGCCCAGTATAATACGAACTAAACAGCGGTAGAAATTAAAGAGAGTGGCCATCGATTACGGAGGCGCCAGAAATTAAGGTGAATATCACGCTGAAACGCTATTACGCACGAGTGGGAGAGGGTGGTGACGAATGAACCCATAAAACTCCACCCCGAAGCACGATACCACCATACTAGCTCCGATAGAATCTGCAATTATGCTTACGAAACGTCCCGACTATTTTACGTTAGTTCAAGGCCCGATGGTTGGGGTAGGGGTGGTGGAATCGTCTGGAGTTATCCTTTTGGCTTCTTTCTTCAGCAGGGGTGTCGCGCGCAGAGAAAAAATATCGGCGATAAAACGCGGTGTCTCGTTGGCCGCGAGAAACATCCGCTGTGCTTCGAAGCGACTACGATTTCGTATGCAATAACCTTCTCCCAGGCTGTTACCCGTTTTATTCGGGGAACGAGGTTGCCCGTGTAATCGACTTCGGGTAACGAAATAACTCTATTCCGGGCAATAATTGCTACCGCGACGGCGAAGAAACGGCTCCGGTTGGATATTATTAAAAACGAACCGTGCCGTGTGCGTTCTCATCGATATTTTTCCTTTGTACGTATTGTTGCGACGGTAATGTTGTTGCTGTGTTGCGCGAGTGACTCTCCGAAGGCTATATCGTCCAACTATTTCGCAACGGGCGCAATAATGTGTAATAACGGTTCTCTCGTGAAAGAATATTGAAATGGAAAGAGAGAAAGTTATGGCAGCTGAATTGATAATTCCGGCGAGAGCCGCGCGCGGACTCGCCCTCTATCAAATAAATCCGAAACCGGTGTGAATTTGCATGTTTCATCGTCGCTTTGAAGTAGAAACGCACGGCACTGGTCAGACGTCAAGTTTCATTTAACAGAAACTGGCGGACAGGTCGGAATGACACATTCCAGATTTTTCGTTCCACCGGTACTAATATCGTGATGACGCTTTTGGGGGAAATTATTGAATTCATTCGTTTGTGCACGGGTATTGCGATGGAAGTCGCGTCGGATATCGTGGAATATGCTTTTTCAATTTTTGATTATTACTTTAAAAATGATAAACTGCCCTGGTTTCTGCTCGTACAAAATTGTACGATTATTTAGTTACGGATAATGTTGTTCGAAAAGATGTTATAACAAAATCAGATTGTACTACAAAATTATGTTACAAATTTCAATTTCTATGTTAAGATTTTCATAAAGCAAGTGACTAATAAAATACAGAACCTTGACAATGTAGTACGATCTGATTTTATTATAACATCTTTCACTGTTATAATTTCAGACGCAGTTTTTCTTCTTTCTTGAAAATGATCCACACAAGGATCGAAACGTTAAAAGTTTAAATTAATTTGTAAAATTGCTTTATATTAGATAACAATAACAACAAGTACATTTACTGCAACGCAAAATTCAAACATGCTGTAATATTAATACGATGAAAATTCTAAAGAAAATCAATTAAATGCGTCACATTCGTTGCACAGATTTATACTATAGAGAGTTAATTTGTTTGTAGAGAAAGACCTTAGAAGTTGAATATTGAGACGATAAATAATGAGCAGATGCAGAAGCTAGTTGAATATGCAACGAATCGGCTGCGGCCCAGCAATAAGGGAAGGCGATATTCAAGATTGGATTGATAAGGGTGGTTTGTGAGATGCAATTTTACAAGCAGCGCAATAACAATTCTGCCGGCGAGTATCGGGGTGGAACGGCAGGTACCCGTTGGCACGAGGCGGCTGGGTGCCCCACTCGCGTTATTATCAGTTCGTCATCTTTGTCTCAGTCGTTGGCAACGACCCTCCGGCTCCCATCCTAGGCTGTCTTTTCAGCCATTCGACGAGACTGGATGCGGGTGGAACAACCCCTCCGTGCGGAAGCATCGGTGACGCGGCACTTCGGTCACGTGGACGAGAATGCAGCTCGTTTCAGAGAAGCGGGAATATATCTGGCATCGGGAGAATGCACTCGATAAAGCTGGGGGGCCACTGTACTCTATTGATTGGTCTGCGGCATTCTGTGTGTTGAATTCCGTTCCGTAATCTCCGTGCGACCTGCACACACGCGTACCCGTATTCAAAAGGACAGCTCCCTCACCGTTAATTTAATAAATCACTCGAATATAGCCGAGCAACGGACAAGGACCCAACGGATCTGATCCCTCCCTGCATAGATCTTTCCATTTCTTCTCGTTCGGATCGCAACGTTCTCTTTTTTAATGGCCCATTACTTGCCGGTTTAAACAATATCGTGCGAACAACAGAATATCGTTCAGCAACAGTTTTCTTTACTACTTCCTGCAGCAATTTTAGAAACGGTTGAATTGTTTTACGAGTCTTTGATACTCCATGTCTAGATTGAAACAATTTCTCCTTTTACTTCTGACTGGAATTACGCAGTATATCTCTCTGTGGATCGTTATGCAAACAAAAATTGTCTGCATTTATGAAAAAAATGCAGAAGAATCGCAGTCTACTAATTACAAATACTCTTTCAACTTTGTGTCAAATTAAAATTGACTTCTTTCCCATTTTCCGTTTGAACCTTGCCTAGAGAGAGTTGGCCAAACAGTAGAATTATTTTAATGAGTTCTTACGAATCCACCGTATAACTATTTTCAGCTCTCTACGTCGTAGTGTATAAAAATTTTTATTTTATTTTCTGCTCGAACCCAGCGAGGATGATGTCATATGCACGACAGAATTATTTTATGGGCGTTTGGAATGACGTGTTCTCTATACCTCGCCTCGTACAGAGAGGGGAAAGAATTTATTTATTTTTTATTAGAAAACAGTATAAATGATGTCATATAAACGCCAGCATTTGATGGAATTTTGCGATGTCGAGGACGAAAGCTGGCTAGCCCGTTTCACGTGCACGATTTTTATTGTTTTGTGTCGGGAAATATTTATAATCACGTTTCTCGTGAGCCAATTTCGACCGCGCGACAGGATGAATAAATAACGTGTTTGGTATTTTTTGATTATGCTGTGCTTTTCATTCATATCTATTTTTAACCATACTATGAATAGTGTCTAGTAAAACCTAGTTGTTGCTAGAAATGTCACAGATTCCTCTTCACTGTGCCTCTAATTAGTCTCAACAGCATTCGAATGCTAACCGCCCTTTGAAAAGCTGGAAAATACTTAAAATATTATCCCTTAAAGCGTTATAAACGTGCGTCTGCTACCTTGAAGTTAAATCTTCGAAACTTTCACAGATTAAAATGAAACATGAATTTATTTGCCACATTCTGGGCTTTATTAAGTTCCCAAAACGGAGAAGTTTATTCAATACTTCATGGAGTAGAATAAAGTCTTACGTTAAGCAATCGACAGTTCTAAACTTCTGAGCTTCGTAAAAAGTCGCACGAAGCAAAGGTTTTAATAATATTTTCTACTGTTCTATTTTACTTTTAATTCACAAAATAGAAACGGCCTCGGAACGAGGAGTAAATACAGTCACAATGGTGTTCGCTTTTCCGAATAAAATTTTATTTCTGCCGAAAGTAAAGATTAAACATTTCGGCAAACGAAATTTTCGATGGTTTTAAATGCAAATAGTGATCTACAGGCTGCAAATTCGTATCAGCCGCCATTACCACAAGTGGCACGCGCGATTAACCGACGGTATCCGAAATTGTTTCTGATTAGCGGAAGATCACGAGTCACGTTCTCCGATCAACGAACCCGTCGCATTCCCAAAGCCAAGTGCATTCTGCTCAGCCTTGGTCCCCTGTCCCCCCGCTGATCATGGGGTAGCTATAACAGTCGGCAGTCTCGTTTCTTGAGTAAACAAGTCGTTTCCACTGTCGGCAACTTCCGCCTTATCTACTCAATTAGACAAACTGCTTGTTCGTCGGCAGACATCGTCGCGGGAGCGTCGCCGTTTCCTCATCCCTCCGCGCTTTTGTTCGGTCCCCCGTTCCCACCCCCCGCTCTCGCGCGCATGCAGACGAAACTTTCGAATTTACTTTTCCGACCCTCCCCGAAGGCAAGCAGCAGCTTCTTCCTCCCAGCGTTTATTAAGAGGAGGGTGAAAAGTTTCGCGGAACCGGTGCGGAAAGGGAACCCGCGAAATCGCTGCTTCCACTCTCGCGATAGCGGGGCCACTCGCGCGTCCCCTAACCCTCAGATCATCCCTTCCCCTTCTCGCCGGAATTTCTTTTATTCTACTCGGGCGATCCCAGCCAACAACCCTGTCGCGCGTCGTCGTCCTATATCTCCACGAGTCTTTACGACCTCTTCACTACTCTTCGATGGCTATACGGTATCGTTATAGCGTTCCGACGGGAACAGAGATTAATAGCCCCGATGAGTGGACTTCGTCTTGTTCCTGTGTCACGGACGTGTACTTAATAGCGCACGATCTCATCGTTCGATGGTCCCTGACCGCAGATTGCTCTATCGAGATCGAGCTGCTGCAGAACTCGCTTGATTGAGAAAAGTGTCAGCAGCCCACTGCATACAGGGATTCGAAAAAAGCTGCTTCTTCAGGAGTGTTCTTGTTGTTAATCCTCACCCGTTCCCGGGTCGCCTAATTTCCAATTTTATTCGCGTCGTAGGGAAGTGTCGTGCAGTACCAACCGCTCTAAGTTTTCTGGTTATTAGGTGGACTAGAATCGGTAAAAATTAAATTAAAAAAAAGGAATTTGTAACACACAGGGAACTTAATAAAAGGCGAGAAATTAATTTTGTCAAATTTAATAATTAGTATTCATCATTTGTGACAATAAAAATATTAGAATTTGAAGGAAACAAAGAATTGTCGCCCAGTACCGACCAATTACGTATTTAGTAGATTTATCAGTCTAAATCATTAATAATGATAGAAAAAGACATTCAGATGTTAGAATACGCATTTTTATTCAAATTTTATTTATACAAATAATAAAATAATTATATATTTTTATATATTATGTCATTTTTTTGTTTACTTTTTACATCCTTTCTTATTTCCTTTCCTTAATTGAGTTTCTGCTTTTCTTTTTTCTGCTTTGGGATTTCGGACATTTATCTGTGAGAAAAGGAAGAAGAAAGATTAAACGAACATGTTCTAACTTCATTTCAAATGCTAACAGACTGAACTTGCAGATAAGAAAAGTTTGGCTTATACTGGTCGACAGTTGGATGGTCGGTACTGGACGACAAACATGAGAAACATTTTAAGTTATGGTATACATAATATACAAAGAAAATTCCAAAACAGGTCCGTTAATTATACTTAATGGACTAGATATAATATACATAATTCAACAAAGTCGTTTACTTACCTGAGAAACAAATTATCAGATCTAGAAAATAACTGTTAACACTCGAAATATCAACGCCCACGCTAAATGTGTTGAACTACGAAAACAATCGATTGAACAATATAGCAAAACATATTACTCACAATAGTTATATTCATTTGTTTTGTTAAGGAAAGTGTAGCCAGTTGACCTGGAAAGCCACTAAATAATTTTGGTCGGTACAGTACGCCGGTCGGTACTGTACGACTCTCTCCTAAATGTAAATTGATCAAATTGAGCTTCAAAATATTTTCGTCTACAATAACTTGGTGTTTCAAACAAACGAAAATGTCTTAGGCTTAATACATGTACAGCTTCGTAAAATCCTTGGTTGCATAAACTGATCAAGATGTTCGTGCAAGCATTGCGCTACTTACGCCTGTTTCGTAGGTGCTTCAATGGCTTCGTTCAAAGTCCTTAGTCTCCTCGACATCGATAAAATTGAATTTTCTGTTGCACGGAGAAGCGAGTTGGTTATGCTGCAAACTCAGGAAAATTTTGCGAATATTGTGATTTATACAGTCTTGTTTGCATAAACATTTTTGCTGTGCTGTGTGGCTTTAATTAGTGTGGATAATTTCCAATTAAATGTACGAAGTTCTGGGGGCATGTATAGCGACGCGTTGTAACCTTAAACAAAGTTGCGCGATCACTTGTAAAGGCCTTGGTGTCTTCGAACGACAAATTGTTCATAACATCGCCAAGGACGATTGCCGCGACTGACTGACCCGCTGACGAGTACACTAGTGGTGATTAATTTACATCTGTACCTTCGAGACTATACGTTTCACGGATCAGTGATTGTTGAATGATATTTCAAATGCCAATGATTAACAAATTCATCGATCAAAATTTGCTCCGTACTTTAATCATTTTCTCGGGCTTATCACCGGATCTTTTTGAAATTTTCTCTGAAAATTACGTACATCCGGTGAAATATTTTACTAAATTTTAAATGAAATCTTCTTGTATCATTTATGCAAGTAAAACGGTATCGCGTTGAATATATCCTCCGAAGAAGCGAAAAGAGAGTAACCTACATACTTCTATAAATGACGCGAAGTACTTTCAATTTAATTTATTAGTCTTCCGAGTGTGTCAAGAGTTCAACATTTTCAAAAAATAATGAAGCTTATTTAGCTTTGCATTTAAATAGTGAGGTAGCTTAGCAATCGTTTCAACTATTACATCCGACATTAATTAATTAGTAATAAATTTCAAAGATAAATTATTCACAGTTCGCAAAAATGTCTCTCTTGAAAATGATCTATATAGGGATCGGAACGTTGAGATGAAAATTTAATTCATTGCAAAATTGCTGCTTTCTATAATTGATCGAACTGTGCGCCACTGTGCGAAACCACAAAATTTAATATATATTACATTTTCGATCGAGAAGAATTTTACTTTATTAATTAATTAGATTGACGATGCTACCGACGACGTTAATGATAGATAAATATTTATGCATGGCCGGAAACATATTTCTTTTTATTTTGAAATCATAGAGAAAATCAAATTTTCCATAGTGATCAATTTTATTACAAATAATTGAAAAAAGAACAATGAGGTCCTTTCCCAGCACAGGATAGTCATCGAGAACATTCCCAACATAGTCTCGTCAGAATGCTAATAACCCGGACTGGCTAGCAATTTCCGTGTAATCGAAGCTCGACAAACACGAGAAGGAGGAACAACACCCTGTTCCAAATTCCTCCCGAATTCGGTTCGCCGTCTGAAAAAGGGATTCCCTCGCTTAATTCGGACTAAAAAGAAAGCCGACGCGACGTGACGGGTCGAAATAAAGCGAAAATAAACCGAAGAAGAAGAAAGCGACAGAATAAGGAGAGTAGAAAAGAAGTCTCGTAACATTTTCTAACCGGCTGAAAAATACATCGGGCGATCCACCTGCGGCGACCGCAAGGCGCCAGTAGTATGGGCACGCGATGGTACGGCAGGATGACGTCACGGTCCGCGGCGAGTGCTGGCGAGCACCGGCGAGCAGACACGAAGTTGCTCGAAATGTGCCGCCTGGTTCTCGAGCAGCGCTCAGTCTGTCGTCGAGCGTCGCGTGATCGTGACGTTCGTCGCAACTCCGCGCGTTCTTTCGCCCTTTTCTCCCACCCCCACTATTCGTGCCGTACAGATATCCGGTCCGCCGTTTTCGGCCCGCTTTTCCAATCGCGTTATCAATCACCACCGGCACGATTATTCGCGTCGCCGCGCTCCGTCGAGCTGCGAGCCCGCGGGCCTATTGATTCGCGCCGCTTGTGATCCGGTGCGACGACTACAAACAGAGGACGCAGAATCGTTCGCGCGGACTATAACGGAGCTACGTCGCCCTTCGCCAGACCTGGAAACCGTTTATTCAGCGACGACGGCGGCGACGACGACGACGGCGGTCTCTCTGGCCGAATTAGAAGTCGGGGAGTATTGATTGTACGCTTCTAAATGAATAACAATCCCAGCGCGGTGGAGGTCGAGCTAGTGCCGCGACTACCGTTGCACGCTGATCTTCGTGGCAGCTGACTGTAAGTGGTTTCGACGGCCGTTTTAAAGTTCGTTGCCCCCCTGGATTTCCGCACCGACCTCACTCCTTATCCATCCATCCGTCCGTCCCTCTCCTCCTCTCCCTTCTCCTCCTCCTCCTCCTCCTCTTTTCCCATCCATCGCCCGAACTACCTCCTCTCCCCGAGCCCTTCTCCGCGCAACCCCACCGACACCCCGACGCCTCGTGATCCACCCACCGTCCGTCAGACAGCCTTTTATCCGCGAAACGGTGCGAGTCGCCGACGTCGAAGCGTCTGGAAACGAGCGAACGCCGGCCTTCCTAATCGAACTTTAAAAGTCCTCGAAAGAAATATTGATTCGCTCCACTGGCGATGCTACTGGATCCGCTTACGCTCACTGCGTATCGTTCTGCACCCCTGCACGCTCGCTCCTCCCGTCTTCGGATCTTCCTAGATCCTGAAGAGTGCACCGTGCTCTCGATAGCGAACTGTTGTTCGCGAAACTCTGTTCTTCTGCTTTGGCACGCTCACTGTCTTCACTCCCATATTTCCAATTGTTTTTCTAGATAAATAGACTGTGATGAATTTGCCTTTTGTTTTTGAGTTTAAGGATGTGTGAAAAAAACACACTTATGTATATACCCCAGAAGAGCTAGTGTGAGACTCGAGGGGAACAGATATTTGGTTCCTCTAATACCCACTGAAAAAACCACTCGTCCAGGCCTCTTGGGCCCTATCCTCACATTCGACTAATGTGCCCGAAGAAATTGTGCCTGAAGTGCTCTATAGTTTCCAGCTAGTAACACTCGTGTTCTTGTCTCTCCGAATTTGCTTATTTTCTGCGAAATGTTAGACGATTTCGAGGTTACCACGATTCAAATTTTTGGGTCTCTAATATTTTTTGTCTACACTGTTCAATTACGTAATTGTTCACAAAATTATACCGAGTCATTTCTGACATCGTGGCTGAGTGAACTCGTAATATTTCGCAATGTTATGTTATTTTAAAGGAATCAGCAGTTTTTTAATTAATTCGTGTCTCACGTTTAAAACATTATGATGTGTCTGGAGATTGATTAAATCATGTTTAATCATAATAATGACTATCAATTATGGTATCTCGATCCAGCAATTGCAAATTTAGTATTTTTCATGTGACATTCGTTATTAGCAAAGACTCGAGTAAACGTTAAACTACATTCTAATATTTTACACACAATATAGTCCACAATGTAGATAAACTCGATTCTCGTCTGTGGAAAGCGAAAATTGATTTTTATCGCTTTGTGGCTTCATCAATTACGAGGTGCGCGAGACTAGTTATAGAAGAAGGATCAAAGGGGTAGCAGGGAATGTGTAAAACGTTGTAAATTGTTTTTTAGTACTTTGAGCACTCGCTCGCCATTGAGCACGTGAGGCTGGTTTTAGAAAGAGGACCAAAGGCAATTGAGAATATGTAAAATATTGGAAACAGTTCTCGTAGAAAGGTGACGTATTTTTTTCTGAAAATAGTAAATTCATTTGCGCTGTTCTTTTATACCTCCTTTATCAAGTTTTCTTGTCCCTCGAACTCTGTTAATAATTTTAAACATTGAAACTTCAATGTAGAGACACAAGAGATATTAATAACTGTAAAACCATCTATGAACAAATAATAAATGCACTGTATGTTACAATATTATAATGGCGTAATTTCATTTGTTTTTCAATAATTTAATTATGTTCCACCAATCCTTTTGTAGGAATTCTTTGGTAGATGTCACTCAAAGGGCTACTTGCAACCCCCACCCGTAAAAAAATTAATTTCTTTTCTGCTCTTCATAATTTGCTCACAATTGTAGAAAGAAATATATAAAATGCAAGACAATTTTCATCTCAAAATCTTAATTAGCAACAGAGAAAAACAAATAAAGTGAAGGGTATTTACCCTCGTATTAGCCTTAAATGAGGGGATACCGACCTAAAATTTTGAGGACTATCTTTGAACGAAAAAAATAAACTTTTAAAAAATACCACGTTTTTAAAAACGAACTGAAAAGAGTATAAAATAATTTTTTCTAGTCGCATACCGATTCCTAACCTCGTACAGATACTGGTGACAATTTGTGATTGTGAATTTCGAATTACTATGAAAATACTTGTAAGATTTAAAACGAAAAGCGTGGAGCGCAAGATGCATCGATTATCTATTTCATGCGCCCCACGTTTTTCGTTTGAAATCTTACAAATATTTTCATAGCAATTCAAAATTCACAATCACAAATTTTCACCACTATCTGTACGAGGTTAGGAATCGGTATGCGAGTAGGAAAAAATATTTTATACTTTTTAGTCCGTTTTTATAAACGTGGTATTTTTAAAAAATTTATTTATATTTACATATTGATTTTCTGCGTTTTAATCTTGTTATGTTAAATATTTCAATGGATTTTTAACATTTTTTACCAGGTTATGAAATTATAACAGAGACATGTACTAAATTTCAGACAGTATTGTAACCGCGACATATTGAAAACAATGCCGTAGCGAATCGTATCGAAACGGGGGATGAAACGGTAAATATTTAATTGTTATTTTCTCCGAAACGGATAGACTTACAAAAATTTTTATAGAGCTAATAAAAAATTTTGTTTTGCATGTTTTGCACAGGATACTTATCCTGCTAGACCCTTTGTTCAACCTAAATTATACATTTCGGGTTTAATTTTGATAGGAAGACTGGTAGACTTCAAAAGCGTCGGCTGTACCGTTTGAAAGCGTTCGACATGTAGCAGTGATCAATGTCTGGCAAAATACGATTGGTCTGGTTGTCGGCTAGCGGATGAGAGCGTGGAACGTCGCGATTATCAGCGGTTCTCAAACTGGCCCGTGAAAGTTTATGAAGATTCAATCGGTCGGACGCGACGCGTTGCAGATGGACCGGCGTTAGTTTACAACACGATCGATTCGCCGGCTCGTTAACGGAACGGTGCAATCGTCGGCAAACAACGTGTTCTACGGACGCACACGCTCCGCTAGCTGCGAGTGCGTGTCTCTCCGACGCACCGCGCGCAAATTCGCATCGACGGCGCGTGTTTTGCTGAGCATCACGTGAAATGGATCGGATAGCGGAAAATAGGCATCGGACCCGCGCCGACCTGCGACTATTTTCACGCTGAAACGTTTTGCTTCTCTCCCGCCCCACCACCCCTACCTCCTCCCGCGCATCCCCGTATTTTTTATTGTACGAATTTCGTTCTGTCGGATGAAACATTTTCTCGTAGCAGGCTGCTGTTTCATTGGTTCGCACAGTAAAAGCAAAAATATCCACCGAAAAACACCGCGGAAATTAAAACATTTTTCCAGGAGAGAAAATTTGAAAATTGCGAACCTTTTGTTTGCCATACGCTTTCACCAGGGGGTCTGCAAAATGTTATAATTGTAGTTAAATACACGGTGCAAGTCTTTGTCGATTGGACGTCTAATGAGACGGTAATCATGGGAGCAGATCTGAAGAAATGTGCTGGTGTGCGGAAAACATGAAATATTTAGATTTAGTATATATGAAATATTAGTTACGATTGAACCATCGAAGACGTATCCATATCCTCTTGTTAGGTTAGATGATATCGAAACTATCAGATACGAAAGCATTAATGGACAAAACACGTTCCGCGGTTTCCTACAGAGCAGTGTAGTAATGGATGAATGAAAAGAAACCGGGTCAGTCGTGAAACAAGTATCTTCCCGAGGATCTTGAAACAGTACTTAAAGGAAGAATGGGCTGCCACTCGCCAGGAGGCGTTACCTTTAGAGGAATGGGAACTATGGAGTTCGCTCAACCAATTCATTACTTCTTTAGTTATTTTTCATGAACAATCGAACTGCTCTTTTCTCTACTTTCAAACGTACTTTGAAATTTATACAATAATATTAGATATCAAATCTAGAAAGACAATACTAAAAATTACCCTATTATCCTAGAATTATTAGGTACCTAGATAATTTTAATTAAAAGAAGACCTCGGTTAATTTCATTTTTCTTCGTACTTAAGTTAACTGGTTAATAAATATACTCTTAGAAACGTTTATATACATTTTTTACGACTAAGGTTTAAAATTTTAATTATCTCGATTCTTATACTCAGGGACTACTTAATGGTTGGTTTCATTATTTTTTAGCATTATCGGAAATTAGTAAGACAAACATTATCCTAGCCGTATCGCGAAACAAAATATTCCACCTCCATGGAATTTATATTCGAACTTTTTGTAGAACGAAATGATATTCGCACGGCTGCCCGACCAAATAAAAACATAATCGTTCATTTATTTTTCTATTCATAGCTGAGAAGAGGCTAGTTGAAAAATGCATGCGAAACTGAAACAGCCATTTATATATTCGTCACTGAAGCAGGCCGATTTCATTGAATACCAATGCTTCACGTATTCCTTGGAGCTGGTGTGCGTAGAAATACGTGACGCGCTGTACAGCGATAAATTCAGCGAGCCTCGGAAGCGTTCAATTTGCCTGCAATTCTGGAGATCCTTTCCACAACTCGGAACAATAAATATTTCGATCGGGGATAGGAAGTTAGGCCGGGGGGTTGCAGTCATTGAATGAAAAAGTAGGGCGAGCGATCTTAGATTAAAAGACTCCCGACGATTGAAGTTGATGAACGTATATTAGGTATACATAGTATTCTTATAGCTTTTAAAAACGAATAACTTAAACAATTTTCCATTTAAGTAGAAAATGTAAAGATCACGATTTTTTCTTTTTTCGTCTGTGCCTGTAATGAAAATTTCAAACATACATTTCGTAAGTCTACAAAGTTTCACCGAAATTGTAAAAAACTGCAATTTCAATAAATCATAAAACCTAAATTCAAAGATTTTTACACCTACAATGTCCATAATTCTTTTATGTGTCAACCGATTTCAATGAAACTTTATACATATATAACTTAAATTTACAAAACACGTGTTTTAAACTTTTATCACAGACTCAGATCAAATTTTTGAACCTTTTCCTTCGCAATTGCGACCAACAACAATTCTGGAAAAAGTTATTTACACATTATATAATAATTTGGTCATTCTTACGTCCCAAAAATATTTAAGCTGTTGGCTCGAATTTTGAAAAAGTTGTTCGTTTTTAAACAGCGTACGAATACTTTTTACACCCACTGTTTCTTTAAATCAATATTTCATCTGATATTTTTATGTTATTATAAGTATTGCTTACACGTCGAAAATCGAAGACTCCAGTGTTGGGTGGTTGTCAAAGTTGCGGCAAGTCTTCCGCGGAAGCAGGCTGGGCTGGTGAAAAGAGTCTGGTGGGAGGATTCCACGGATGGATAGAAAGGACGAAGGTGGGAGGCGTGCTAGGAGTAGACGAAGGGTTGGTCGATAAAAGCCACCCTCGCGTGGCTGCGTTATTACGTATAAAGCGGGGATTGCGCGCCCGATGACTGCACTTCGTTTTTCTCGCTGCACGCGTCGCACGCGAGCGAGCGAGCGAGCGAACGAACGAGCGAATAAGCGAGCAAGTAGAAGCATACGGGACTCCCTCGCTCGAAAGCTCGATAACGACGATCGAACGATTAAGCCCCGTCCGTAATCTTGCCGGCTGATCGGCTCGAGGAAATTTCGCGCTGCGCCGGTGTTATGCGAATATCGATCCCCGAGAGCTGCCCAGAGCTCGCGATCCCCGTTTCTGATTTTCTTCTGGCGCAGTCATCGCAGCGCCGCGCCGGTTGCCTTCTTTCGGAGCAGTCCGGGGCCGCGCTCGGGTCGTGTTGGCTTAAGAAATTCTCCACGGTGATTCGATTGCGAAATAAGTTTGTGTTTCTTCCACCGCACCACTTCTGCGAACTGTTCCTAGCCTGGTTCGAGTAGAATGAGAATTGCTTCGGAACCGGTGGCTGGTAAACGTGCAACTAGCTTGGTGGCTGACTGTGGGTCACCCTTTCCCCTTGGGTCCCGATTTACAGACCTGCGTTTTCACTAAACATTTTCGAGCTGCAGGTTGAATGCAACAATTACTTCATCGTCCTGGTGGTCGCCTGTTACCGACACTACATTGTTAGTAGTCTTGGGTATCAGTTAAAAATGAATATTAAGAAAGACAATCACTTACCCTCTGTCCATTGCAATAAACTCTATTTTCACTTCCACAGAACTTGAGAAGGTCGTACCGCATAAAACTAGTAGTTAAGCGATTATATTGAATCTATAGCCTGCAATCAGACCGTAATCGGCGGCGGCCCTTCATCCCCAAGCAGGTCTCTATAAACGGTGTCTGTGAATTACACCGAGATTCCCTCGATTGGCTGGTGGCCCTCGATGGCAATCGATTGAACAGAATTTGAGAGAGCGGAACAATTGTGTCGCGAGGCAGTAATGTCACCCGTCGTTGGAACGAGCGTTTCATTAATCCGTTTTTCGAGGGCGCGGAATAGCCGGTAGATGGCAGGGAAAATTGTAGGCGGGGATCCGAAGGACACGGAGTTTTTTCAGCTGGAAACTCGTCGCGATCCAGGCACACTCAGCCGTGCCACTTTGCCATTTCGCTTTGGCGACAATCGTTAATTAAAGCCCTGAACGTCCTCCAGGGTGCTTGCACTTGCACTTGGGATCGAAACCACCCGATCGCCACCCTGCGTTGTTCCTCTCCACCACCGGCCCGACGAACCTCTTCGGGAGAAAACGTTCAATGCCTCGTTAATCGCGGCTTGCCGCTGATAAAATGGATTTTATAGCGTCGTCCTGCCCCTGCTCCTCGCGAATCGAGTATAATCGCTTTGAAGGGGATCTAATAATAAAGGGCGCGTGGCGTTCCGCGTGCGTGCGACTAAACTTTCAATGCGTTCCGATCACGCCTGATTTTTCGAGTTGTTTCTGTCCCTTCGTTTCGGTCCTACGAGTTAGTTCTCATGGATTAATTAATCTCCGACCTCTATTGACCACGAATGGATATTTAATGGTGGTCGGAACTCCTCCAGATTTCAGATTTATGACTCGAGGAATCGGGTCGCCGCAATTCTGTAGAGCGAAAAAATTAACGATCGGTTCAGATTCCTTGCGTCGATGAGGCTCGAAGATGTAACGAATGGGCTACTGATAGTTTCTCGATACCTAGTCAAGCGCCCTCTTCTAAATTTTGTTCTTGCTGTTGTGATAGCGTTAAAACCTTTATTACTGGAATTGATAGGGAGACAATAAAAATATTTTTCTTTATTAGACGAATTCTATTGAAAATCTTCAAGTAATTTTCTACTCCTTTTTATTCCCCTCGCGATTTATTTATAACTGAATTCACAATTCCGTTTCAATTACATTGTGCTCTGTAATTGCAATTACAAATGTCACTGTAATTGCAATTACAAATGTCACTGTAATTGCAATTACAAATGTCACTGTAATTTGCTACGATGAGAGATCTGAATTACAAATTACAATGTGATTGAATACGATGAAACTCGATAACGTTGTAATTGCAATCGTAATTCCGCGTAACTGTAATTTAGGGACATTTCATTGATTGACGTCACTTACAATATTCACAGTTTCGATGAACTTTAGAAAATTCAAGATTTAATCCGTTCTGCATAACATTAGGACGTAAAATTTCTTGTTCCACAAATCTATCTTTTACCTGCAACTGTATAAAAATTCGTGAAGTCCGCAAAGGAATCTCATACATCCAATTCTAGGGCATTTCTCCGCAACTGTGGATTGTCACGAGAATTAGATTTACCAAACGATAAGAGGATTCTCAAACATTCATTTCAAGTGCATTCTTCGGTGCCTCAAATTGACAGATGGATCCGATAAAGCAGACTTCAGATCCAATTAAACTCCAAGTTTGATTCCACTTTCTGCTCGACGGTACAAAATGCAGGAATCGCAACGTGCGTCGGACAGTTTCATTTTACAGAGAGATATCGAAGCTGTCGTTATTCTATGGAGATACAACGGAAAGAAGGACTGCGGGAAATCAACAAGTAGCTTCGCAGCCTTTCATCCTCGATGCAACCACGAGATAAAATTCGAAACCGGTCGTCTCGAAAAGTAGCGATCTCCGCGCGAGCTTCAAGAAGATTTCTCTGTTGATGTTTACGAAGTACTTCGGCGAGCGCGTCGTACGAAGGTTGTGATCATATTTCATTGGCAGGCTGCACTTGAACGTACTTGCATGTCAGCTAGGCAGAGTCTGTGATCACCGAGTGAGACAGTGCCTCGATACACATAGAGGAAGAGATCGAGCCTCCGACAAAATTAGAATCCACTTCACCCGTTTGATCCTCCCCGTTCTTCTTCCCTTCTGCAAGCCCTCGTTCTGCCTAATCATCTCTCCCTCGCTCCCTTTTGATCGTCCTCTCTTTTTCACTATGCGCCGGTGTGTTGGCACGCGCACACGCTCCAAGCTTGCCGGAGAATCTGGCGACCGGGGGAAATTCACGTAAACGAGAACGCGTTTCTGAGAGCTTCAAAGAACTGGACGCTTCGCAAAATTGTTTTCGCCACCGTATATTCCCCGTCGGGAATTTTCTGCGGAGCCGCTCCAATTCTTGTTGCGAGACGCGTGTACACCACAGCCCCGTTTCCTTTTTCCGCAAACGCGCACACGCTGCTTGAATCTCTTATTTTCTACTTTTACTTCACAAATTAAGCAGATGGACGACCATCTTAACTGTCTAAAGATGTGCTGTTTTCGAGGATTTTATTAAGAGTAATTATACAGTGAAAAAATCTGGAGAAATTTTAACAAAAATATTAACAGAACTCCTAACTCTATTTAATATTTTTGTAAAATAAAAGTATAAAAACATTTCAGAGTTATTCGCTGTCTGGTCTATATTTCTTTGTAGATTTTGATTTTCAAAAAAATTCTGTGTGTTACGTAGATAGTGACGTAGACAGTCTGAGAAAGATATTAATAATGCGATCGAGTCAGACCCTTTTAATCTGATACAAAGAAAGCAAGCAATTACCGATGCCCCGGAATAATTCTATTTGCTAGTCTTGGAATCCACTTTGCTCGTCTAATCCTACTGCTTCCATTCCCCCTTCACCGTTACCACCCCCATTTCCATTCACTCAGCGTCCCTACTCGATCTAATGTCACGCAAAAAAAACACCTCGAAGGAGCAACACTGCTGTTTCACAGTCGCGTCTCTGGAATTTCAACGAACCCCTCGCGAAACAACTTTAATACACCCACCGGCTCCACTAGAAATCTCACCTAAGAACGTTAGCTCCCCTAATAAGTAATGGAGTGCCTCCAATACGTGCGGTACACAAGCAATAACTCTTTCATTACCGGTTCACCTTTGCCTTCTACAATTCTACACTCCCTTACGCTTGTAATTAAACTGCTTTACTACCCTTTTCTAAAACTCCTTGGATTTCGCTTAAAACCTTTCTCAAATTACGTTTTTCGCTCCGCAGAATATCTAAATCTGTAGAGTTCTGAGTAACCTTAATCCGTGTAAGTGAATCTTTTTTCATTTTTAATAATCTTCCCTCGCGGTAGAAGTAAGCGTAATTAATATCAATGCGCCAAAAATTTTCGCCAGACCTGGTCCTTGATTATTTTAGTCTCCTCCTTTAGCCTCCCTCCAACCACCCAGTAGGTAATAGTTAGGATAAGGGCTTTAAGAATTTTCTACAAAAATGAGACGAAGCACAAACCGGCAAAAACTCCTGAACAATTTAAGAATGCCGTAGTCATTTTTTTCAGTGATTCTCTCTTACGCGTGTTATTGTAATTCTTCGTTATTCTTCCTGAAATATTCGCGGTTTATTACTCGGAAACTTTCTTGAATCGCATTACCATGTCCCAAGAAATCCAACTCTCGAAGAAGTGATAATTCGACAAGGAACTTTCAATTGAATACGAATCTTCGATAATTTCTCTATTGAAAACACATAGTTCCCCGAACTTTTCGCGATAAACGATCCCACGCGATTCAATCCGGAGCTGCTCAAGATTTGCTCGCTAACTAATTGGGTTTGCTTTGTTTTCCACTATTGTCTAGGAAACTAGACGCCAACGATAACATAATTTCCGGCCGAGCGGAAAGAGTCGAACGCGAGAGAATCGATAAGTTCTCGATCATTTACGGCTGTCTTTTGTTATCAATGAAGAACAATAGAGGTCTCAAAGGCGGCGCTGATATAATTTCCCAATTAAGCTATTAGCTATTTCAATGGTCGTTCGAAAAATTTCAAAGTTAATTGCAACCTTAACCCTTTGCTGTCAGAGCTGGTTTAACTCGAAAATTAAAGATTTCTTTCGACTTATTCTATGAATATGAAATTGATGTAACAACTCGTGAACTACTTAAATGTTTAGCAATTTATTAAATGCCAATAGATTTAATAGTCTAAACAATATTTTGAATAAGGATTCTAATAGCATACAAATAATACACATTATAAAATCGAGGGGTAATTATATAGAGAAGGTCTGCGTACTCGGATTTTGATAAAATTTTAATATGTTGTAGATTTCGACATTTTGAACAACTTTTCCTTTTCCAATATAGGGGGGTCGCTTTTAGTTTTCGAGGTATTTGCAAAAGACTATCGCTAATACTGTATTGAATTTTTCGTATTCCTGCATGCTCCGCGGTAACGTAAACCTGTTCCGTACTGCATCTGTTTATTTTTTCTTTGTAAATACGTTGTGGAAATTAGAAGCTACAATACCACACACACCTACCCAGTGTTTCACACGCACCCAGTGTGCAGGAATACGAAAAATGCAATACAGTATTCGCGATAGTTTTTTGCAAATATTTCAAAAACTACAAGCAACCCCCTATATTGGAAAAGGAAAAAAATATTCGGAATGTGTTGCTGCATAACATATTAAAATTTCATCAAAATCGGAGTACGCAGACCATTTCTACATAATTACCAATCGGGATTTCATACCAGTTCGATACACAACATAGTACCTTCTATGTCACAAAGGAAATACCCCTTGAGTTCCAAGTGAAGCTACTCAGTCTCAGATATGCTGCCACAATCGCAGCCACACCCAACATTACGGTGCACAATAACACATAACTGCAGCATACTCCACGAAACCAAAATATCCGATACTATTTCATCACAGAATGCCCAAACACTGTGAAGAACTATAGGTGTAGTCTCTCACTGTTACAGCAGATAGATGCTGCACGATACGTCCTTGCGCTGTGAAATATCCTAAAATCAATAAAGACTTCACAGATAAAATAAAAACACAAACACCTCTGTTAGATACGGTGTTCTGCCTTGCACAATCCCAATACAGACTGTGCTCAGGAAAGCCAAGTATATACGAGGTGTCTCAGAAATAATAAACAGTCGATTAGTAGTTCTACGTGCAAAGAGAGCACGAAAAGACTATTTTTTTTTATAACTTTAAAGATGTCCTATATACGTTGATGCTTCAAACAAAGAAATATCAGCTTTTCTATATGGTTACTCGAAATACCATCTTTACATACAATATTCCAGAAATATGTAATATATATTTACTCAGCACTCGCGGAACAGTATACATATAATAGCAATTAGACAGTTTCAAAAGCCGCGACAGTAACGATACAGGAATCATCTGCTAATAACCTTCTAATTAGAGACATATTAGGACTACACGTACGCTGAACTATACAGCAATAGGGCAGAAATTACATTGGTATGAATTCCATCTCATCAAGGGATGCCTGGTAATGCAGCCGCTGACATGAGAACCAAAAGGACATTGAGCACCTGTGCAATAGGTATTACATCAATAGTATATCAGAATTTAAAAGAAAATTATAATCACCCACCTCAAACAAATATGGAACCACAATATACATTGGTAACGAAAATAAGAAATAAATAATTCAAACTCGGCCGTTACTTTTTAAACTAGTGGCCATACAAGATGTTAGATAGTTTAAAAATTAAAAAGCGTTCTTTTAAACTAATTTTTACAAACGCTTTTTCAGGATTGCCAGATGTGTTTCTAAGCTAACGTAATTGGCCGTATTTTCTTTGATCTCACAACTTTTTACGGCCATAGAGAACTTGGCTCCTGTTTACAGGATGTTTTTCTTGGGGTTTGATCTTCTCGAGCAACTGCCGGACCACTGAGTGATTATCTGCACTCTCTATTTTATTGTATAGCCGCGAGAATGTTTTCTGCGGTGCAATTTCTGTCTCTGTTTGTTGAGAAACCCATTAGCGGTAATACCTCGACAGCGGACAGAAAGAAAGCAAAAGCGGAGTCGGTCGATCGATCTGTCGAAACACAAACTGGATGATACACAGCCGGCGCGGGAAACCTCGTTAAACGGAGACAATCCGGTGAAGTTGTTTCATTAATTGGACAACCCGGCCGAAACACCGCCGCGTTAATCCGTCGAATCAATTATAACGCATTATTCTGCGCACACATACAGAGTCGCCGGGGCGAATTCGTCAGAACAGCTCCGTGTTTCTGCACGGAGCTAAGCCTCGTTAGCAGGCTAACGTGATCGACGCCGCGGATCGTCCCGTCTCGTTTCGCGAATCCGAGATCTCCGAAAAATACCGATCCGCATATGCGTCAGACATTTTTCGCGGACTAACGAGAACCTAACTTCATTCTTCTTTGGTTCGAGAGAGGTCATTCAAGTAATAAATTGATCCTACTTTGTTAATTAATAATTTTGTTCGTGGCTGAATCATTTGGAATGTACATCCAAAGTGGATAGCAAAATAACAATTGTCTGCATCAATTGCAAAACATAGGAGCCACTTTGGAATTGCATTTTCCCTTTAACTATTTTAACAGATTCAAATTAGTACTGGTTGAGTTACGAAAAACAGAACTCCTGAATGTCTCTGTTGGTATGCAGGAAATGAAACCGTTGAAAGGAGGCAATATAATGATATCAACAGATCTTGTGATTAACGTTCTTTTTTTCGTCATCTCAAGGTTATCGGAGTTTGTTTAAATGGTACTGTATATTTTTAACTTCCTAGTGTTGGAACAGATGTCATGACGAGTTCATTAACTCTGTATATTCTGTTGTACTCCGGATACTTAATATGTGTATATTTATTAAGTACAATTTCTGAGTCAAATGAGACTGAGAAGAAGAAATCAGTAGAAGATATAGGTTTTTTGGTTCTGTAAAGTGGAGGTTGTTTCAGGTCTAATGGTCAGTAAGAGAATCATAAGGATGAAGTTCAAGGATGAGTAATAGAAGATAGAAAAACGAACTGAAACGCTTAAACCATATAAGTGATTACTAATGCTAGAGAGAATTTTATCATTGGTATGCACAAATTTCCACTCTACGATTGTTTTAATTTTTTCACTATTCAAGACCATAATTATTCAATTTTGTTAGACTAGTATAAAATCCGACGTTTACTCACGAAGCAGTGCGTTCATCCGCCAACTGACAGTTCTGTTCATTGTCGAGCATGGCTAGCCCAAGACTCTGTAGCGCCAACACGTGTGTTGGGAGAATCAGCGTTCGACGGTGAAAGGCAAGAATCGCTTAAGGTCCCCGACTTTATAGCCTGCGTAACAGCCCTGGCGACAATTTTGGCCAGGTCACTCGGCCCGCCTCGAACACCTCCGTTTTCCATTAACATCCGGAAAGCGTTGGGTGTCCTAATGGTAATAGAGGCTCTCGCCAAGCCAGATAACAGCAGGCGTGGCTGTTCTCGGTTAAGGAGTCTCTTCGCAGGACATTCGCCGAATCGTCCTGTCCCCCGGGCGAGAGTTCTCGCACCGTTCGCCAACGACGCCGCCACGACCCGCATCACAATAACCGAGTTATGTTAAACCGAGTTTAATCACGACGATGCTCACGGACAGTTAATTATTGAGCCGATGCGCAAGCAATCTTGTTTTTGTGCACCGCTAATGAGCACAGTTCCACTCGCCGCAAGAAATCAATTCTCTTGGCGGGACTGTGCCCTCGCGGGACACGGGCCGTTTCGCCATAAGTGACCACATTTCCTGCTCATCAGATCACTAGACGTTACAGTGCTAGAACTCAGTGTCTCGGTTAGAAAGTTATCGTGTAACCCATATGTAGCCAACCAGAATGTACGCATTATTTAAAAGCTTTTCTATTTAATACATTTGCACAAATTCTCATTTTTTTAAAGTTTATACATTGATATATTCAGAGAAATTTGGTAATATTTTTAGAGGAACATTATAGCAGGAACGAGCTGTTGAAAAAATCTACACAAGGGTTAAACTTAAGCTATGAGGCCACAATGGTTAATGTGAATAATTTGTAAAATTCTAACTCGAAGAATATTTTAACAAAGAGTTGAAAGCGACGTAAAAAGAAGATTGTTTTATATATCAGCATGGCAGCAGAGTGGCGTCTTATTTAAAAGTTGTCCCTTAAAGTGAGAATATCACGCTATCGAAAACTATGCAGCATCTATCACTTTGACGCAAGCTCGATAAATTAGCGTCCATGACTTTTCGTTACGATTTGGATTGTCCCTGACGCGATAAATGATCTTTTGCATCGCGTCGACTTTTAGCAACTGGGACGGTCGGGTTCGCGTTCGATGAAGCACGATCGTTTAGCAGACATTAATCACCGTCGGCTTTGACGGTAATGAAACGATTAGCGCGGCCGGAGATTCTGCCCAAGTCATCTCCTTTTCATTATCTCGGTAAAGACAAATTTTCATTAGCATCATCGGATGAGATAGTTGTTCATCCTTCCGTTTAGCATGCCGCATCGTGTCTATAGATACGGCTTACGACTATAGCGGTATACATAGTTCCGTTTCTGGCTTCCTCATTCTAAATTGCTTATTCCACGTGCAAAATATCGAATATTTAAATCTCCGTTTATACCTTCGATCTCCGATCAAAATATTCTATCATATTCGTATCGAATAGTTAAATCTGAACAGACACAAATATTATTACGCTACTGTTATATAAATTACAATTACCGAATATACAGTATTTTTCACTAGCAAGTTACCAACAACGAGTTTCCCAGTTGCGGTTTAGAGAAAATTGCAACTGAACGTATTAAATTAGGTCAATAAATCCATCCGGAGAACAATTTGCGCAACCGTAAATTGTTTTAAAAGAATTCAACTGCTAGAAACAATGTAAACTTTTTTAATAGAATTTCACTCCATTGGATTTTCCTCAAATTAAACATTTATCCGATGATTCTACGTTCTGCCGAGCGGTTCAGTGAGAAAGTTAATGAAGTTCTTGTTAAATGCGCGATAAAACGGGAATGACAAAAGTCTGCGAACCAGGTCCATAGGCAGAGCATACGCGGAACCTTAACTTCCGTGTAAGTGGAATAGAACGGTCTTTGTCGGACGTTCGGCGAGACTCGGAGATTTCACTCGGGGCGAGATCACTTTTTTTCCCCTCACGGAGGTCGTGAGAAAACAGAGTTCGTTACTCCATCGAAATGTTTCAAGGCGTCTGGCTCGCTAAAAATATATCCTTTTATGACACGTAATCGACGGCTCCTTGACTTTAAAGCACCAAGTATTTTCGTCTGTCTACCGCAGACGAGCTTTTAATGGTTCGCTGGAAGCCTCCGTGGGGTTCGACCTCGCGCAGAAATCTCTCAGAGCACGTTGCCCCGCAAAATTCCGCGACGATCTCCGCCTCCGCTTCGACAGATATTTAGGTTAGTGTCTGGATCATCAAAGAGCAGATAATTTTCACGGTCGTTGACGCGAATCTCGATGCACATCTATATTGTCTTCCTCAGAGATCCGAATAAACATTAATCTTCCGGGTTTTTTTTTTAAAGAAAACATCTGGGTAATTATATAGAAAAGGTCTGCGTTCTCCGATTTTGGTGAAATTTTAATATGTTATAAATTTCCACATTTTGTTCAGCAAAAGTTCTTGAAAAAGTTGTTCAGAATGTGTTGCTTCATAACATATTAAAATTTCATTAAAATCGGATACGCAGACCTCTTCTATATAATTACGACAACATCATTTTTGTAAAACTTTCTGAAATAAAATTTATTATTATACATAATAATTACCTCATTTGTGAACATAATGAACTGCTTTCAATCACCGTACTTCGAATATTAAATTTTCAAACATTATCGAGCTGTTACTGCCTCATTAATAACAATACTCCCAATAAAAAGTATATAAAAAACCTGTTTTGTCGAATTATGTAAAATACAACTTGTTATTACACATAACTCCTCGTGTGAACATAATGAACATAAACAAGAAGATCTGAATGACTGCTTTCGGTGACAGTACTTCGGACATGAAATTTTCAAACATTACCGAGCTGTGATTGCTTCATTAATAACAAAGATATTCAACAGAGATAATTCTCGATTGATTCATTTAATATACAGAAGATACACATGTAATTCGAATACTGTTCGCTCGAGGAACAAGAGATAATACGCGAAACAAATAAAGTAGACTGAAATAATGATAGCAGGTTCAGTGAACAAGAATTGTTATTAAATCTAGACGGATACAGTTTCCCTAGTGGAATCACGTCACGCTTCATTGAAGAAAAAGAGTTTATTTCGCGAGGATTATCAAGAGGAGAGCTGAAACCGTGCTGCCAATAATTTTAGAGCGGCACTCGGCCCTGTCGTTACCATCGTGCCGGTTCTACGGAGCGCTTAATGCGCCGATATCGAGGAACATTGTTCTCGCGGATACTACATCGTGCGTTTTTAACGATGGAAATATTTCTCGAGGCGAGCAGATGGACGATCGCGTAATCTGCCGATGTAACAACGCGATAGCTTCGTAAAATTCGCGATATTGCCCGGGAGCCGTCGTTGTACACGCTGCAGCATGGTCGTTCGTGTCCGAAATATTTTCGTCGACGATAAACGAAATCCTCCGTCGCCGATCCGTTTACGAGCCGGACCGAGGCCTTGAACAAGCTGCCCGTGAACTACGAAACGCGTCGTAAACCGATCTACCGAGGTTACGCGATCGTATCGGCGATGTCGCGATACCTATTTTCCTCGTGGACCTCTGGCTCGTCCTAATACACCCTGCGACACGTATCTATTCACAAATTGCTTCGACGCGGATCGATAGTTTCAAAGGATTTTACACACTGACCATTCAAAGTTGAATCAACACTAAACCTACCGAGCCTTAACAGTAATCGATACATTTTCACCACGTTTTTTTATTAGCTCGGTTTCTTGTCTGTTTGTTCGGTGACAAATTTTGCAATTGATTTTAAGCCAACTTTCCGATGAGCTAGAGACTTGAAATTAGAAACATATTTTCCAAAAAAAAATGTTATTAAAAGTCTATCCGTTTCGGAGAAATAACAATTAAATATTTACCGTTACATCCCTCGAGTGATTCGCTGTGGCATTGTTGTCGATATGTCGCGGTTGCAATACCGTCTGAAATTTAGTACATGTCTCTGTCATAATTTCATAACCTGGTAAAAATGTTAAAAATCGAATGAAAAATTTCACGTACACAAGACAATAATCTATTGAGTTAACTAAAATTCATTAGGATATACGACCTATTACAAAAATAATTCCTACGATAAACTTTGTCATTTCTATTCTTGTATCATAGAATAAGATCAATAAATTAAAACAGATGAACAAAAACACTGAGCGTATCGCAACATTTATTTTAATGCTTAAATATTGATTACAAACGAATCAAATGTTGCTTCATTTAGAAAGACAATCATAACACTCATATTCGTTAAACTTTGTCTCCAATCTCCATCGCGAGTCTGTCTCGTTAAAATACGACAACGGGTAAATGAGAATTCCGATACAAAACCACAAAGATCGTGAACATTACAGAATTCAATTATCATTCCTTCGTATGGAGTTACCGCAAATGGTGAAACATTTTTAAGTAGTCCGAAATCCGGTGTACAACGTTCGTAAAGCCAGCTATTCGAGAAACCATAGGACACCGGTGAAATCCGCAAACAATGGCAGAGCATCGGTCTTATTACCTAGGGCAGCCAGAAAAATTCCAACAAAAGCCAGCCATCTGGCGGGGAAATAAGAATAACGGAAGAAAGATTGCAGGCGGCTGGCTGCGCCATCGGACGCCGGGATCCCCGACAATTTCCCAGTGAATCCATCTTGCTAGTCCGGACAGTGTTCCCGGAGTCTGAATATCCATCGACAAGGCTCGCGAGAGAGGTCAGGCCGCGGCGTTGATCCAGATGCACCGGCACGGATGCGACTCGTTCGTCCCGCGGAACGTTGAGAAATTCAGAGAGCGCCGCTGCATGGCGCGGACGTGCATGCATGCATGCATGCACGCGTTCGTGGCCGGTCATAAATCCTGGAGATGGAATCCCCTGTCGTAACGGGCGTTCCTTTCCGCGAGGCCGGGTCCTTTTTCTTTCCGGGCGTGCTCCTTTCTCTCCCGGTAATGCCGCCGCGACGTAATCGGTGATCCGATGCCGGGATAGAACGAAGGAACCCGAGGATGAGACTAGCGTGTTTGATCAGTCCTACGCCGCTTCGAAGCTTTTCGGAAAGCTCTATTTCTTCTCGGGATCCAGGACTGCACGGGGTGGCTTGGGAACAGAGTTGGCCAGTAATCGATTATTTTTTCAGCATTTTTTGTTACATTATTCTATCAATCTTTATTCTATCATTATTCTATCTGATTTTTTAGTAGACTGCGGATTTATTGTATGAAACTGAAGTTAAATGAAAATGAGTATCTGTTTTAGATCGTCTCAAAATGTCACAAATAATATCAAAATATCCTTAGATTCTACTAATGTGTGTTTAGGTTTGTATTTGCCCTATTTTTAACATAAACGCAGAAAATCCGCAGGCTACTGATCAGTAAATCAATTATCAATCATCGTGTACTCGTACACGTTGAATTCGTATTCAGCGACTCCGAAAACCCGTCTAATAAAATCTAGAATTCGGCCACTTTTTGGAAGCCCATTGTGGAGCCGCCTGGCCAGTAAAAAACGAGAACGAAGAGTTATGTCTCCATTTTTATGCGAAATAGAAATTGTGCAAATCAGTTGTGTGAAACTGAAGTTAAATGAAAATGTGTATCCGTGTTAGATCATCTTAAAAGTCCGAAATAATGTCAAAATATCCTTAGATTCTTCTAATGTGTGTTCAGTTTTGTAGTTGCCCCATTTTTAATATAAATCCATAAAATCCACCGGATCCACCCGTCCAACAAAATCTAGAATTTTGGCCACGTTTTGGAAGCTCATTGCGGAGCGGCCTGGCCAATAAAAAACGAGGACGAAGAGTAATGTCTCCATTTTTATGCGAAATAGAAATTGTGCAAATCGGTTGTGTGAAACTGAAGTTAAATGAAAATGTGTATCCGTGTTAGATCATCTTAAAAGTCCGAAATAATGTCAAAATATCCTTAGATTCTTCTAATGTGTGTTCAGTTTTGTAGTTGCCCCATTTTTAATATAAATCCATAAAATCCACCGGATCCACCCGTCCAACAAAATCTAGAATTTTGGCCACGTTTTGGAAGCTCATTGCGGAGCGGCCTGGCCAATAAAAAACGAGGACGAAGAGTAATGTCTCGAAAGGTACGGGACGCCCAGCTGTGCCGAGATTATCGGGCTAAACTGAAACCCGGAAAAGGGAACACGCGAAAACGGACGAGACGCTGGGTGTCCCCGTTTGTTCTTCCGGTTCTCACGCTGTTTGTCCACCGAGCTTATCTCGCGGCCGAATCCTCCGGAGACAATGCCCCGGCTATTCACGCTCCGCCAAACCATTTTCGGCGAACGATGCAGTGTCCCGGACTCGGTTAAACACCGTCGTACCGAACGAATTTCGGTCAGTGATTACGTAAAACGAACCGGTAGTCAGGTGTTATAGCGAGATCGATGAAGGACAGACTCTACGCTGCTGCCGGATTGTGTGGAGTCGACGCGAACGTGTAAGTAGAATGAACCAGACGTAAGCGGACGTGTTAACCTAGTCTTCTTTGGTGACACGAAAAGGTTCGAGGATCGATTCTTTCAGGAACGACGCGACGCTTTGTGCAACGTAATTTCTTATGCACTTTCTGCACGGTTCACTAGATTCTCCTTTCATAAACCCGACGGTTTAGCAGGTTCCGATGTGTACAGAGGAGATGATTTCAGAATGACTCGCTTTGTCATCTACCTGTTTTACTTGATCACACACCACGATCGGTACTTAACATTTTCTGTAAGAATATAGAATTTCAGTAGGTAGCTGGTGGTTTACTAAAATTAATAAAAGAACGAGCACTCCTCCTGTTTTTTTACGACCGACCACAAAAATTTTTATTTCGCATCAAGATCCACAGACTAGCAATTTGATGCCGCTCGAAATCAGGTCAAACTCTCAAGTTTCCTGAAGCCCCCCGAACAAACTTGACAATCTTCTGAAATGCATCGAAAGTAATTAGTAAACTGCGGATCTGCATGCAGAATAAAAAATGTTCGTGTTGATTGCAGGACACGGAAGCCAAATAAAAATTGTATTCATCATTTAATTATCGTATTAAGCTGAAATTATTACATCGATGTCCATTCCTGTGATAAATGCATAAAATCCGCGGTTCGGAGATACGCACGCGAACAATTCAATCTAAACACCACTAATCAACAGGTCGTGTCGGTAATCACCTAGATACGTGTCGTTAAACCTCGAATAAAAAGAGAAGCACCGTAACCCTATAACACCGATACGAACGCAAACACCATTGGGTATGTCCACATCTCACTCGCGTTACATTCCCTCGCAGCCATTGTTGAGCACGTTCGATCGCATCTGCGGGTAATAAAAAGCGGTACAGGACAAATGGATCCAGACAGCGAGAGCTCCGAATGTCCCGGCAGCCTCTGAAATTTCCATCGTGATGCAAAGCGATCGGTTTGCAACGACAGGCTACGCAGACATAAAAAAACGGCGAAGGAAGGATGAGAAGAGGGAAATGGGAATGGGGAGGAGAACGATGGAATCGATGAAATCCTTTCTGCAGCACGTACTCAACTTCTGCCGGCAGCCGTGCGCGGTTGATTCCCCTTTGATCAGGACTTTTTGGCGGGAGTTAGATTAAAATCTCGCGCGAGAGGAGCACAAGGGCAACGCGGCGTAAAGACAGGAGAAGGTGTTCGGGGTCAGGAAGCCATGGGGTTTGCGGCGGGGGAGTTAGGGGAGTTTCCGAGTCTCGTAAAAAAAAAGCTCGTAAACCGGTACACCGGGGAAAAGCTCTCGGGAGCGACGCCGCGCCGGCCCGGGCTCACAGACTCAAAAGTTTATTAACCATCCGCTACGTGTAGATTCCGTGACGAAAAAAAATGCGCAATTTAGCGGCACCGGTAATAAAAGTTTATAGTCTGCGGCTGGGAAGAACAAATTCTTTCGTTTATTCTCTCTCTCTACCTCTTCCCCCACTTTCCACCGTTCCTCATGATCCGCCACGCTCGATTTTACACGACCGTCGATGTTAAATCGTACCCTCGGATTTCAATGGAACTTGTTCTACTTGTTCCATCCGGAGCTCGGACTGTGTATAGAAGTTTTCTGTGCCGGAAGTCTTCATTACTCCGGAAAAGAATGAAAGCAGGCTTCTGTAAGACTGCAGATGTTTGTATAATTTCCTTGAGACTTGAAACGAAACTTCCGCGGACTCTGCCAATCAGAAGGTTACTCTCTTCGCGAACAAATTCAATACGAAGTTGTGTAAAATACCGATGAATTTTATTGCTTCGTGAAATTAAACGTGCTGCAAGAGTGTTCTTGTGTGAATCGAGAAGTTTGAAGAGTTGCAATCGTTTATAGAAAGCGAGAAAAAGAAGCCAGGTAGAAAGTTCCTTTCTGTAATCATTCCCGTTTGGTGAAAATGATAAATCATATCTTTTATATTTCGATTACTCATTTTTAACGTAATCTAGTTTCTAAATTTTTTTTTTGGGTGGGGGTTGTATAATTGTATATCTATAATTAACAACCCTTGGGGTTCTTATTAATAGAAGTTAAACTTTCGGTATGACGCGGCACTATGAGAGAATCGATAAATCTTCCATAACAGGGTTACTACACGAAGGGAATCGAGGGAGAATGAGTCGTCGGTTTTAGCTTCGAATATAAACTCTATTCCTTATTATTTTCTACGATTTCAAAGACTATTGGCAAGCCGATAAGCAGACTTTCGAGGTAATCTATGATCACAGTGAAATCAGTTGAACAACACGTAGCAAGATCTGTTATCCCCTCACGCGAGGTAACGTTTATTCATCGATATCAGCTCCAAGGACACCGAGGGTGTTGCAAATCACACGATTGAAATATTAATTGATCAAAGAACTTTTCGCATATGTGGGCAAAATTGAATCGTTCATGATGATAACGTTTTTAATCTCAGATCATACGACTTGGATATTTTCGAGAAATTAGAGCAATTAGTTCACTATAATAATAATATAATAATGCATATTTTATTTCATCTCATTCACTCACTCGTCTCTCTCCATCCTATTATGTGTTATCTCTTTTTACTATCACAATTAGTTCACTACAAGACGTGAAAAATATTTTTTGAAAAAATTGCAGAGAAACTACTAGAAGTTGTTGTTCACAACTTTTTGTAGACCAATATTGAAAATTAAAAAAATACATTTTGTATATCTGTGTCAATTATACACATGCTGACAATTTCATCAAAATATAATAACAAACGTTTAAAGATTGTGAAAATTGCAATTTTTAAATATTTTAAACGCAATCTACCAATGAATATATATACTTGACACAGGTTTACAAAATGTATTTAAAAATTTTTCAATAACAGTCCACATAGAGATGTTGTAAATATTTTTAATAATTAATTGTTCTAACTTCTCAAGTGAATCCAAGTCGTATAATTTGATATTGATAAAATCAGCGTCCTATTAAAAGTGTCCAAATATTATTGAGGTTCACCGTAGATGCGGAGAAAACAGTTTCCAGCATGAAGAGCCAAATTATAGATTCGTGGGGCGCGATAAGATTAGTTGACGATGGAAAATGAGAGGGTTCGGGACCGAAAGTTACACGGTTTGTTAAGGTTGACGGTGCCAGGACACGCTTCGGCGTTCTCACGGATGTGACTCACCTGCCGACGCGGACTTATCGAGGCGGGATCGTTTATTGGAACCTTCTGATTACGAAAGTGACGTGGATGAACGTTCTCGTTACCTTGTTCTTTGCCGCGCGAGCCTTGGGAAACTACGTTTATCGATAGTTCGCGAGCAATTGCCCGCGTTAACTTCGCCCGTACGAAGGTGAAACTGTCAGTCAAGGAGATGTAAGTTTCGTGATTATAAGATCGGTTTGCGCAAGGCGCATCGCGATGCGTGGATCATGCGATCAATGTAGAATCCTGTTTACCGGGCGTCGAAAAATCTTCCTCGTTATTCTAACTAGCTTCCGAGGAGATTTACTGTAAAGTTGTCAGCAATTAACCTTGAGGTATTTCTCAAGGGAAATTTTTTTAAACTGCTGTTTCACTTTCTACTTGTCACGAGGAACTTTGTTTTTCATTCTTTCGCTGTCTTTGTGCATCCGCTACGATTGCTCACCGATAATATACGTTAATGATATAATATAGGTGACAATGGAACTTCCGCATTATTTTTTAAAGGTTACAAGTTCAGTTACGAGCTATTGTTCTCTGAAAGTTTATTTTCATAACGAATAGAATACGAGGCAACAATAACAAAATTTTACCTTGATAATTATACTCAAGGTCAATTCTGTGGTGACTTTGGTAATTATGTAGAAAAGGTCTGCGTACTCCGATTTTGATGAAATTTTAATAAATTTATAGATTTCCACATTTTTAACAACTTTTCCTTTTCCAATATAGGGAGATCGTTTTTAATTTTCGAGATTACCGCGGCAACGTAAACCTGTAAAAATATTAACTCCACTTGAATGTAATAAATTGAACATTGCTTTCGCGTAGGCTGTATTTGATACTCTAAAATGTGTACCGTGCACGAAGGCATTTGCATAAAAGTAATGAGAGTCCATGATAAATAGCGGCTCCTAATATATGATAGAATGCATAAAGGGCGGAGTACGGTTGCTACGCAGTTATTAGACCTAGCTTTGATATAGACGTTACGTTTAGTTCAACATCATAGATATCTACCGCGCTTCACACATGCGCGAACTACTATGTATCAGACCCTTGCTCTTGGCGTTAGAAGCTGGAGAGGAACGCCTTTTAGTTGTTATGCCAGCGATGCAGATAGTTGCACCGCAAAACGTAATATACCGTCCGGAATATTGCTTTTTTCTATATCCCTCCCACTATATTGCTACATTATTCAAAATACAGTGCCTGGAATGGGATGTAAGTTAACAAATGGTATTACCCCGAGTCTCCTCTAATTTACTCTACAGGTGCGTTTTTTTTTACGGCAATCACTCATTTCCAGGGAGGTGAAAACCACCATTGCCATTGGGCCTGCAAACCATATTTGGTCCGTATTGATTTTTCAAAAATAAAATACACACGGGCGAAACTTTGAAGGGTATTTTGGCTCTCTGAGTATGATGGATCGCTGCTAAAAGGATGTCAAATATTTTTGTACCTTCTACATTACACGAATATGTATTTTTCCACAATATCAATAATCATTTTTTCGTTTAATATCAACCGTGTTCATCCGCTGCACAGTTGCGAATAAATAAATTACAGTGCAGACGGCTTTTACGTAAATTAGAATGTAACGAGGAAAATGTTCGCGACAGTTTGGTCCTGTTCGAGAGAATTGCAATTCACATATTCGATATAAT
The DNA here is from genome assembly GCA_028455615.1 of Lasioglossum zephyrum. NCBI lineage: Eukaryota > Metazoa > Arthropoda > Insecta > Hymenoptera > Halictidae > Lasioglossum > Lasioglossum zephyrum. Next base: position 4,232,205 of record CM052323.1, on the reverse strand, counting down.
TTCTGCTGGTGGAGTCGCTTACTCGGTTGTCTCTCGTTACGTCGCAGCGTCACAGGCATCGTTATTAGCTCGAAATGTAAATGTGATTAGACCATCCCAGCTGGATACCGTTAAGTTAATTAATTCCGTGCAAAGATGAAGAATCGTTTTCTGCGAACGGGCTCCCCTTTCGAATCTAAATTCAATGCGCAGCTTGCGCCACAACCCGATATTTATAGAATTTAATCTGAAAGCAGCCCCGGTATCTTCTGCGAAACCGAGAGCGTGTTCCCGAACTCTGGAGAGTTCCTTCCATCGCCCTAAACTTAATTACCCCAGCTGACTGTGTACTGCCTTGGAACCCTCACCGAAGGGCGTAAAGGCCGGAGGGAATAACACTGTCGGTTCGACAAGATCTAACTAGCCGCCCTTCTAGTACCAGCTAGCTGGGCTGAGGATAATACTTGGCGCAGCGTTGTCTTCCTTGCGCGCACATAAACCGCCAACCGCTAGCAGGCGGCTTCAGGTTGGTCGACTGTTTCCTGTAGTTTCCCTTGTTGATATTTATCACGCGGAATTTATACATTTATCACAAAAAACAGTGGATCGACTGCAAAACGCTAAAAACATCTTCAGAATTTCAAAGTATTCTCATATTAGTATCAACTCTGCAAAATAACCAATGGGAATTTTGTAGGATCGTAATTTTGCAAATGACACAAGCCCTTCTTCCATTAGAAACAGACTGAAAGCTGAAAGACTTTTTTTACGGTTTGTTTTATTAAATGTTAAAGCAAAATAATGTTCATAGTTTAAAAAACCTGACTGTGGCCCTTCTCTTCCAGGCATCCATTCTATTCACCTCTTAATTAAGCAAATAAATAATTGTCTATGTCTTTCTAAAAATTTACAATTTATTTCGGAAGAGAAATTTAACCCTCGCGCTACTGTTCGTACAATAATACAATAAATTCTTGGGAAATTATGATCAAATTTAAGAACAATACTAAATTCAAATTCGATACTAAATCAAAGCTATCTACGAAACTCTATAGGATACAGTATTATTAGGCTCGGAAGGTTTGTAACGAAATCCAATTGTTTACAGTACATTTATTGCAGCTATATGGTCGTCTATATGCAATTCATGAAACGTAAACGTTTAAATATACAAAAAATGTTGAATATTTATTCAAGTAAAATTTCAGTAAACGACAAAAATAAATATTTAACAAATTCACCGTTGCTACATATTTTAACAAAAAAATTTAACTGCACAATTTACTGAAATGGTAAACAATACAACATATGCGTATAACATTATTAAATACACAGGCTTTTTGAAACAATTTTTTGGTCGGGCTATACGAACCCACAACCACCGAGTCAGTGTTCGGCAATATTTGATTCGTCACTATCGGATAAATATTCGATCAAATCAGAATTTATTCGAGTAAGAACAAGAACGTTAAGAATTCCTTCGGATAATTATTTCAGAAAAATTCCAGACCTCGCCCAACATCACCTAACCAACAGCTCCTAGATCGGGAGAAATAAAACAATCTAAAAGTTATCCAGGCAAAAATTAACGGACAGAAATAAAGCACGTGGTTTGTGACGGACAGTCAGGGGTGTATAGAAAGAAGAGAGAGAGAGGGAGAACGAAGCATCCCGAGAACAAAAGAAAGGAAGTGGACGCGCTTGGCTAATCGGTTTTTCCTTTTGCTGGGAGGCCGCGAGAGCTACGGGGACGGCCGCGCGATAAGACGCGCTTGCTACGGAGCTGCGGCTAAACGACAGCGGTCTCGACCATCTAAACCGTGAGTGGTAGGGGTCGTTCGAAATGGAACGACGGTCGGGGCTGGCGAGGTGTAGAACGAGGGTGCAGGAGGGTGAGGAGGATAGGGTGTCAGGGGTGAAATGGACGAGGGACGCCGTGGGACGCAGAGGGTTTGCTGGCAGTGTGTATTGATCGAGCTAGGGAGAGGAGCACCCCCGACTCTACTGTACTTCGTACGAACGCCCACGTACGCGGTGTTTCGCTCGTATACGACTCTTTCTTCTTATATCGCTTTTTTCCATTTCCACTCACCCCTGTCTACCCCCTGCTGCCCCCCGGGTTGTCGGCGTGCCCCGCACACCCACCCACACACACACACGCACACATCCCCGCAACGGACCTCGACGCTTCTTTTCCACCTGCGAATGTCACCTAGAACCGCTACATATTACGCGCCCACGCGACCACCCCTGCCCTGCCGTACCGGCTGTAATTCTCTTGCTCGTATTTTCGCGTCTTCGAGAGTGGAATTGATGACCGAGATTTCTCGATCTCACGGATTCTGGGTCGATCGGCCGCGGGAACAATCATTGCTTACTGCAGAGGTGACTCTACAGCGTGAACTAGTGGAAGGGAGGGGAGAAACGACGTGAAATACTGGCTTACTCTTTTTTCGTTTCCCTCGAATGATGAGGTGTAGGTTTTTGCAGGTTGCTTAGTGCTCCCGGATTGGCCGGATCTGTGACCAGGGTATTCTGTGAATAGGTTTATGCAGATTTTTCGGTCGTGTTGTTGGTTGGGATATTTTTCATGTAATCTTTGTTTGCTTGCGACCTGTGACAATAAAAGCTTGTATGCGCAAGCGACTGGGGGTTGTCAATGCTTTTAGTAGGATATAGTATTTCGACGAGATAGTCGACACGTGTTTATTTGGATTTGGGATCGTTTGAAGAGCTTAGTTATACTCTACTGCCGGATGGAAAGTATGAAAAGGTGTTGGTATGATTCACTATTAACTGTAGAAAATCATAATGTTGTTGAACCCTTCGTATGTAACAGCGAAAACATTTTACTAGTGAATTTAGTAATTGAAACATTTTTACTCATTTTCCTCGAATATATAATTGTTAAAATATATCTATGTAAAAAAATTTGTGATATATTTCTTGACACTAAACCTACCGCTACCAGTCAAATGACCGGTTTTATATTTTTTCATGTTATAAATATTGAAATTATGAAGATGCTTGCATGGAAATTGATTCGATAAATTTCTTCATCGAAGAATAAAAAAATGCACAAAATCTAAATAAATAGAGCCATGTCATTTTTGTAAGCATTTAATCGTTTTTAGTGTTAAAATCTGCCACTTGTTTATGTATGTTGGATGAAATTTATCGAAATAACTCGTAAGGAACTGTAATTGAAACGAATATTTTCCACCAATAATTCTGCGTAAGTTGACGATTAAATTCCTCTAATGTCCTCCCGGTTTTGTATTTTACGACACCACAATGAACTGAATATCACGAGTATTTCCGAGTGCGAAATGGTCAGAGAAACTGTTGCGCGACGCAATATATACAGCGCGGATCATTGTAGAGAAATCTAATTTCGCAAGCCAGCATAAAAAGTGTAGATTAAACTCGACCGTTCACGAGAGAATAGAAGCTCTATTAGATTAGAAGTGGGGTATCAAATTTGTAGTTTGGCTCTAACGCGTTTATGATGTAATGTATGGAAATGTGATAGCTTTCGCTGGCGTGTTTAAGGAGGGTGTTAAAAGTTTATGGAGTCGTAAAACGATTTTGATTATGAAGTTCGGATTGATTGTATGAAAGCTAACTTTCAAAGACGACGTTAACAGTGGCGAAAAACTTGTGAAATTGCTCGAACACAACAGATTATAGCAAATACTTTCACAGTTCAACTGTGAGCTATATTATATTACCGTCAACTGGTATACTCATACTATAAATTATTAAATATTATTTAAAGCCAATATAGTACCCATCGTAGTCGCTATTTCAATTGATTCGACAAAGTGCATAAATTTTCATGCTAATGATTTTATCACTAATCTTTCCTCTGTGTTGCCAGAATATTTTGTGATACTAAGCAGGGCTTAACAAAAAATGAATAGCTTTGAATATTTTCAAAATGGAATATTGGCGAATATTCTAATAATAATAATTAACCCTTTGCACTCCATTGTCGGCGATAACGCGACATTACTATGACAAATTATAAAACATATACTATTCATTTTGTTGAAGATTTATAAACTTGAACTTGTTTTATATAATGTAATTAAGGAATAAATATCTTGTTGATGTACTATATGAGTCAGTAGGCTGAAGTGCAAAGGATTGATAATGGAACAAGTCTAATTAAATTTCCTAACTAAAAATGGTGTATTATTGAGTGCAGATAATTTATGCTATCGAATATGTTTTTGCAAATATCTCGGGATTGTGTGCTACAGATATTCGCGTAAAATAGCAGACTTCGACAAATCCTTGTTACTAATTCTATCAGCTGGCATCCTCGTACTCGACGAAGCGTTCTAATTACTTGATTATATTGATTCTAGTATCTCGTCACTCGGTTTAGTACATATCGACGTCTCAAAGCCTAATACAACCAGCAACCAGATACACATACCGTCAGATTACCGCATCTCGAACCTAATTCTCGGAATGGCAATTCAGATTGTCAGTACATTTTGTTTCTCGAATCCGGAGCCGTAAATGGACATTCAGTCCGACGGTAAGTTCCTCAATTCCGAATCAAACGGTCCAATTAGCTTCCCCTATTATTTCGATTGTATCGTATTGTCAGCAGATTCCTCCCCAAGCTCGATATCGAAAGCGTTATCTTTCGAGTCGTGCTTCCCTCGGCAACAGTGCCGATCAATGACCCCTAGCATCCTCCTTGCGTATCAGCTTACGAGTTCTTCTTATTCCTTTCCTCGGAAAAATACAAAAATACCGAATAGTCAAAATGATAGTCAAAATTGTTAGCAGTAAAACTCGTAGAAGTTAAATATAAACCTATAAGTGTCTTCTGTTAATAATCTTGATTTATTCTTCACCCTTAATCGAGAGAGAGAGGTTTCCATTCAATGGATTATAATATAGCAGAGTTCAAAATAAAAATATTTCAAATCAATTATATGCAGAAACCAAATAGCCACTTAATTCCCCGTTAAATAATTTGAATATACTCGATTCTTTTATTCCTTCCGTAGTCTATTAATGAAATTAATAAAATTCGTAATGTCGAACACCACGAATGCAATTTTCAATATTTTCTTGATCGGTCGATCCGGCACGTGTCTGATATTCACGTTCGCTGTAGCTTTTACAGTGTTTGTTAAACAACTCTACGCAAATAATAGCTTCCGTGACATTTTCATGGAAGTCCGAGTCACCTTCCCACCCACAGGCAGATTATTCTCTCTGGGATTCCGTGGAAAAGATTGATGATACCGCTCGTTAATTTCCATCGATATCCGTGCAAGGGGTCGCGACCAGAAATTACGAAATTGCGTAGACCGTAATCATGGTTTGCGGTAGACATAGAACTTGCCGGTGTAATTTACGGTTCTGCCAGGTGCGTCAGAAGTTGCTCACCTTACGACCTAATTGGATTTAATTACACCTCGACTGAAAGTTACAGCGGCGGCGTGCGTCCGTAGATATATCGGGTGGGTTACAATTACGAGCCGCCGACAACCCGATTTCAGTTGTAGCGATCTCCAGCTTATTAGCCGTCTGCCGGCTACTGCTTATAATTTCCCTCTCGTTCCGTCGCTTTGTGTTCGGCTTCAGACGTTTCCCTAGGAAGGTAGCCGTCGCGTCGAGTCGACTCGGCCGCGATCAACCGTATGCAGATTCTCACCTGTCTCTCTGTTTCTGCGTCGACACTCCCGTGCTGTTTGGGACGAGTCGCCCCAGCCAGATGCAAATAGATCAAATAGCTCGGTTAATCGATCGGCAAGCCAATCGGGTTTTCTCGCTTTGATCGTCCCGTAAGCTCGATTCCAAAATTCACCGGCTACCGAAACAGAACTTCGAAGCAGAGAACGATATGCGTTCTCTGAAAGGAGTGCCTACGGTCTAAACAGGACAATTGCTCTAACGAGTACTGCCTACTCTAACTATTGCAACGGTGGGATTAGTGTAATGCTCTAAACCTACAATATTCACAGTAAACTGTACAACTGTGTCAAAGTTGCTTTTCGTTTAAAAAATCAGTTGAATATTTCGACTAAAAAGATGAGTATATAATTTCTCATGAAAATCGTGTTGCTATAATGAGAAGCAAACGTTCCCTTCTATATATAATAAATTTTGTTGTTTCGGTGCACAGTTCGATCAATTATAGATCTATAATTTCATTTTCGATTGAGAAGAATTTTACTTTCGTTCGTTACGTAATTGTTTTTTTATCAAAACGAAAAAATAAATTACAGTCTGATTCGGGGAACAGGCGAACCAAATAAGTATTCCGTAGCAATGTACCCGGCTTCGAAAACACGAATAATAATGGCGGGTTGAATGGTAATTGCCATGGGTAAATACGTTTTGGTTCCTTCCATAAACCATACTGAACAAACAGCGGCGCAGGCAAAGTATGGCGCGTCCACAAAGAAGACGAAAATCATTCGATCAATCAAAAGTTTCTCCTTTCAAACAAATGGCGATAACGTTCTCGAAACGATAGCAGCATCCGGTTCCGCGAATCCGGCGAGTAACCGGGTCGAAAGCACAAGTTTTCGACGCCTGCGAAACAACCGGCACGGCACGGCCGGAACAGAACCGCCGCGGGAACAATTCCCGGGAAAGGGAAAGAAACTAAATATTGACACTCGTGGTCGGCAGAATGTTCTCGGTTGGCCCTTGAACCCCGCGAGCTGTGTTTCCACGACTCGCATACCGCGGCCCCACTGCTCGAGAACATAATAAGAGACTCGGGAGCTGAATCTAAACGCGCGAAACCGCGCAAGTTGCGCCAACTTCGCGGGAGGATTGCGGGGCCGGAACGCGCGGAATCTTGGAGCGATTTCCGCGAGCATGGATAAGCGGGGTGGTGGGATCCAGGTGCAATCGGACAAAGGAACATTCGACCCAGCCGGAAGTTGTCGCATCGGGAATAATCGATGGCGAATTCCAGCGACGGTATTCCGTACCGATCGATTCGCGGCTGCGGTTCGACCGCATTTATGCGCGGCGCCATCCCCTCTCCCCTGCCTCGCAACCCGCGACTACTGGCGAATTTCCAAGCTGCTACTCGTGCCTCCGCTAACCCACATACTTCCTGAAAACGGTGTTATTAAACTGTGGCCGCCGGACCGCGCGAAACCTCGCGCTCTTCTTCTCCGACTCGACCTTCCCCTCTTACTCGCGCTTTCCCCTTGTCACGCCAAGAACTTGCCTCGCTTATTCGTCTCGCGTTTCCGCCTCTTTCTTCGCGTGGCTTTGCCGTCGCCACGACCGAAAGAAGCCCTCTGCCAGTAAATGAAAACACCAGATTACGCCGACACCACCCGGCGAAGCTTTAATCGCGGTGATGTAATATAGCTACTGCGGCAGTGATAAAAGCTGTTTCAACCGGTCTCGTTGAAATTGTTACTGCTGTTAGCGATTGAAGTGTTAGAAACCACTTGCGTAAGTTGGCAAGTGTGCATTGAAACGAGTTGATACGAAAATCCCATAGAAAAAAGCATTTTCATTTTTTCCCGAATTTTTCATTTTTCCGGACAACTTTTCCAATTTTTCTTTCCCTGAAAACCGTATTCGAACTATAACGAACATTTAAAAAAAACAAATTAGCCAAATCGGACAAGCCGTCCTCAAGTGATGAACTTACCAATGAACAGTATTTAATTTTCATTTGTATAGACAAATTTTTGAAGGTCAGTTACTTACAACTCTAAACTCAGAAGGAAAAGACGTGTTCTTCAGTTGTTGTGCTGTCAGGTCCGTCCTCGCTCGCGTTTGCCTTTTCGGCACGTTGGTAACATCGGAGAAGCTTTGCCGAACGGTCGCCGTATTTAAGTCGGATTTTTCAATCGAAGAATGCATTGGACGTTGTCTTTCATGTGCTCCTGAATTATCCGAAAGTAAAATACACAAAAACCATGATATTATAAATGCCAAAGTTTATTTATATCGATAATGTACGCCCCATCGGTTGAGCAACGCGAAGAGAACCTGAAAACGATTATCCGTTCTGAAAGGATAATTTACGCGATACATCGTATCACAATTTTCATCCTGTACACACAGATACATTTCGAGGGGTTGACGGTCATTGTGATATATCGTGATCCCACCGTCTCAGAAATTTAATATCGTCGAAGAGCCTGACAGTCCTCCGGTCATCTTAAAATATGGTTCAGCTAGAGGGAAAAGAAGGATACGTGTCACCAGGGTCGAGACGACTGGGTAAAGGATCGCGTTTCAACCTGTCAGAAGCAATCGAAAATTCTCCGAATAATCCATCTCCTTCGCTTGATACGAGAAATGATGAGACGTCGGTGTATAGTAGGAGCAGGTCGCGGCTCTATAGAGATCACCAGAGTTCATCAAAGTTCTTGAAAGGCTGGCCAGGATACAGAATGGTTAAAGATTGGGTCCCTTCGACGATTGATACGATCCGTCGAGGCCTTGCTACGGTTGCACGGATATACTGGGATAGTTCTGGTAGCGTGAATGGTTGAAAGAATTTGTGGAAGATCTCTACGAAACTCTCTGGTTAGTCAACGATAGTCGAAGAGAAATTATTCTTCAGATCTTGAGAAATTGCTCGTTAGATTACACACCAGAATCTAAAAAGAGGAAGCTCAACTGTTTAACATCTTTCCGCAGCTCCATTTAAGTTCGTAGAGGGGAACTTGAAAGAAAAAGCTGCTTATTCCAATTTATGATAAACCATAACTCCATCCAGCTTGACACACCTTCGTCGTTGCTCGGAGCTAAGTAAATCAGCAAAAGCCTCGGAATGCGAGTTGATTAACACTCGAAGTCTGAAGCGTGGAATTCGAGTTTCCTTCGTAATTTTATGCAATGAGTGCTGCGCGTTTAAGACACTTTCAAGCCCGCCCCGCCGTAACTATATGCCAGATTTAAACTATATCCAGCGAAGCCAAGTTAGAAGGAACGTCTTTGCGGAGGCGGGAGCAGAAATCAGATTTGCGATGCTACTTTTCCCGAACAGGAAATTTAAATTCTGTTCGACGAGGCTGAACGAGGGGCCTCGACGAGTCCGCGAAGAAGTACTTGCCAGTAACGTTATAAACAGGCTAGAGAGTTTATCGGCAATCGAAAGTTTGTCGGCCTTTGAAGGAATCGTTTGAAGGTTGGGTCGAGCGTCGCTCAGGAGAGGAGAGCCGACGTTAGTCAGCAAACCGCTCGGCTAATCCCTTAATTACTTCGACATGGTTAGCGACCCTGTACTAACCACGTCGGTGCCTGGCTCCGTTCCCCGATCGTTAATTAAAATGGCACTTCCTTGCAGCCGCGTAATTTCTGCGGCGCTGCGTGCAACGCCCGTGACGGTCAGTTAAGTTTGTCTTTAAGCGTTCTACTCGGTCGCCGGAAAATTTCTATAATGACGGTACCGTTTTCACTGTTAACCCGTTTCGGGGCTGTTATAGCCGCGTCTCATCGATCACTCTTGTTTCATTCTCGAAGCGACGAAAGTGGCGAACTTGATTTCGGAATAGCGTGGGACAGGGTGTGTCCGTGCCTGTAAGCTTCTTTAAAACTAGAACTACGGGATGAGTCGACATCGCTTGCTCCTGATTTGTTCTATTAGAAATATTACAATTATGTTTTTGATAAAAAATATTAAAATTACAATTCTCTGAGAAATTTTTTTATTGAGCTTTTCTAACGAAGTACATATTCAAACAAAACTGGTATGTAACCTAAATAAATTTTAATTTTGATATTATTATAAGACAATGTTATTATGTTTTTGTATCAGTAAGTAAAAATGTATGCTAATACAACTATTTGTGGATTCAATGGAAATGTTACTTTATTTTACTTTATTGTTGCATTATTGTATTTTTGTTGTACATTCTGAAGGCCCACTTAAGAGTTAAATCACCTTGCAGTCTAGTTATTTCAGATTCATTATTAAACAGCGGACTTTTATGCAAAATAGAAAAGAATTACAAGAAACTGTAAATGAAATGTTAATTAGGTTGAAAATAGTGTAATAGTGTTTTGAAATTCTTCTAATATTTTTACTGTTTTAAATTACACCTACTAATTTCTGTTATAAATGCATAAAATCCGTTGTCTATTCATTCCACACCTAATCCACCGATCTGATATTGCAAATCGAGGTAGCCGCCCGATTGAAAGCAACGTCGCATCCGGGGTAACTTGCGCAACCAGAAACGGAACTGTCAGACGCAATCACGGTTTTGTAATGCAAGTCTCTGGAACCGTGAAGTCATTCCCGGGAGATCTTAGGGATCCAAAGATTTCCCAAGTTTTCTGCAAAGAGTTTCCCAGAAGTTCCCGACTCGCATTACAATCCAGGAAGATCGCGCGTGGATCTTCGTTGATTTCTAGAGCCAGCGCGCCGCGACACTTTCCGCAAAATCGTCCAATTAAAAAAGTTCGAAGTTTCGCTGGGACGCTCTGCGGAGCTTGAAATTAACAGAGTCGACGGGCGAATCTCGCGTGTTCGCCGACGTGTCGTTTTCACGGAATTCCTCGAAATCGTAGAACTTTGAACGACAGCTTTTGGCAGAGATTGAGTTTTATTTTGAATCGGGGGAATGGAAGAATACAGCGAGCACCGATTCCGGGGAAATAACATCGATTCCCAAGATTTCTTCCGGGAGAACTTTCACCGTATTTTCGAGAATGTCTCTGGGGGATTGAATTCTTCTGCTGACGATATCTCGTGTTACAATATTTTTCAATTTCTAGGAACGGGCTCGTTTCCTTTAACTTTCGCGAAGCAATACATCGAATCGAATAGTTATACCTTCTACACGAATTATTTTCATTTCGAAATTGTTTGTCGTCTCGGAGAAGACGGAAACATATTTTCTCGGTGAACAGGATCGTTCGCGAAACGATATGAAAGAAATTCAAGTGGATAAACTCCGAGGCCGCTAAAAATAATCAGGAAATTCGATATGTAGATATAAATGTCGAGCGCACGGCGATCGAGCATAAATCGAGGTTTAATTATGCAAAACGCAGCCGGTGGACAGTTATCCGTTCGGATCATAATTACCCTAGATTCATGACTTTGTAATAGAGGCATCAATATGATAATGTAAATACTGGCATAGCTAACGGCACGACAGGGCCGATACGGCGCAAATACTATCGACAACATCTGTTCCTCGCTTTCGGCGTTCCGAACTGTATCGGGATACAAAAAGAACACATTTCTGCGTACTCGATTCCCTGTTTTGCTCCTCCAAAAATTACCGTACGATCATTTAATTACGTCTTCGTTGCATCAACAATTTTAATGCATATTCTGCTTTCGACTTGTGCGGCGATTATCTACACACTACGTTAACAAATTCAATACTTTATGTAACCTTTTGAATTACGGAGAAGTGTAAACCCTAATTCACAATGACAAGACTCTTTGCAATTATATAATTCTTTTTGAAACCTTTACAGAGACATATTATTGTATTCTAAAAAATAAGTATCCTATCCCCAATCTTGGGGGCTATTTTCACCACCCGAGCATGAAAATGATCACCTACGATGAAACATATATTGAATGTTTTTTTAACTGAGTGGCGTCCCTTGTAAGGGTGTACCTGTTGAAGATATGTAATACCCTAATTCAAAGACAAAACTCTTTCCAATTACATCTTCATGAAACCTAGACAGAGACACATTACTAACATTTTACAAAATAAGTATCCCATTCCCAATCTTGGGGCTATTTTCACCCCTTGAGCATGAAAACGGTCATCTACGATGAAACCCTAATTCAATGAGAAAACTCCTTCCAGTTATTTCTTTATAAAACCTTCACAGAAACACATTACTTCATTCTAAAAAATAAGTATTCCATCCCTAATCTCAGCTATTTTCACCACCCGAGCATGAAAACGGTCAGCTACGATGAAACACGTATCGAATATTTTTCAAACCAGATGGCGTTCCTTGCAAGAAAACAGGGATTGTCCTTCGATGACGAGTCCCTTGACTAGACTAGACAAGACGGACAAAAATGTTTCGACGGGGACGCACAGAAATCATCGTGTTCATCGTCGATCGATTCCCTTTTGTAATGCACTCGGCAACGTGCTGATTCAGGTACGGCAGCGAGGGTGTAGCGGAATCCGCTCTGGTCGACGACACCCTCAACGGAAATCTTCGATCATCGTCGTCGGGGTCTTCCTCTTCGATTCTGCCTCCCCTTCAGTCGGGAACCGCGGACTCGGTTGGCGCTGCGAATCTGTCCGGGTCGAGAAAGTACGTACGATAGAGTCATTTGGTTGCCTCCCTCCTCCTAGATTACTGCACACCGTTTATCGAACAGTTGTCGCTTCACTGTTTTGTTGTTGTTGTTGTTGTTGTTACCGTTGTCGCCTCCGCCGCCGTCGACGACGCTGCTACCTCTGTATTATCGTAACTAACTGTGCTGCATCGCGTTATCGTTTCGAACTAATTCGCCAGACAACGTGACGCGCGGTCCCATCTAAAATCATGAGCTTTTGTAGGTAATCATTCGCTCCTCGCTTCGAAACCTGCTTCGTAGGGAACTCCGAGTTCTTGTTGTTGTTGTTGCTTATCTTTGTTTCCCATCTCCCATCCACGCCGCGGCGCTGATAACTTGCGGCTACAGTCGCCCGTTGCATGCGCCTGTTGCGAACGTTCTTTGCGAACCCCTATCAGCGAGAATTTACCCGCGTGTCGTCGCCCGTTGTTTACGACCTAATTGACGGGTCTTCCTACTTTCAGTTGATGAAAAATTTATAGCTTTGTTTCACCTCGCGTTCTCTTCAAACTTAACCTGTCCATGGCTTGCAACTAACAGTACAGCAGAACCAAACAATGAAAATTGAATAATCGATAGGACTCTTTTTAACAGTTCTTATAATCGGAAGGCTAATCTTTTTCTTACATATAACTAACACCTTCTAATGCTTTTACTGTTTCAATTATAAAAGCCTGCCTTAAACCCTAAAAATCTGCAATCTATTGTTAGCACTGTACCGAACCAGTCAAAATAATTAATTTTATTCTTCAGAAATTTTTTAATGAACTTCTTTATTGGAACACGCAGTACACTGAACATTTCACGAAGTTTGAATTCATACAGTATTGTCATTACTACAAAGCAATTCACTAATAATAAAATGTTAACAGATGAAAATGATGAGATTGATTAAAAATTCTTAAGAGATTGATAGCGAGTTAGGCTGTTAGTACAGTTTGGAAGTTAAGGTGAAGGCCAACATGAATTAACGGAAACGAACACAACCCCCATTTCTTCCGGCTCGGAAGATTACGTTTCCCCCGGGAGAGTGAGAATGCATTCGTTCTGCGGAAGAGATAAAGTAAAAATTTCTCCCGTAAACCAGACTACTTCTACGCGGCGCGGCGGCGGCGTGGCGGTCGCATTAGAAAGTAAAAACTTATAGTAACTTTTCCTGCATTTCACGCGTCGATCCTGCAGCGTTGCTAAAATGTAGCCGCGTTCGAATTGGCGCGCGCTCGAAAGAGTAGACTTTCTTCCGGTGCTCGAGACACGACGATGGAAATCAAACTCCCTGGAAAGTAGAATCGCAGATGGAAATGTTCCGCCCGTCGCTTTTACCATATCCACGTAGAACTTTTCCCCCGTACGTAGATTTCCGTAGACCATGCATTTTACCTCTCATTTTGAACGTGATAGAACGTAGAAACATGAAATTCGAACGTTGAAAGCCTGAATGGATGTAGAACATTAAATTGTCAATTGTTACTCGAATATTCGTAGAAATCATTCTCGTGCACAACATTCTAAACATGAAGATTTCATTTTGCCCATTGCGCACCATACTTGCACTGTAGTTACAACCGTACTGCGGATCTTTATGGAAAATAAAAATATTTTACAAAAGAATCATTTCACAATAGACTTTTTACATATTTCACCTGGTTAATTTCCTCATGAATGCTTAAAAATCCGCAGTACAGTTACGATACACCCAATCCATTTTGAAAATCTAATTTTCGAGAGAAGAGAAAAGATTTTGTAGGAATGTGTTTTGTGTGTCACCATGCTCCTTTACCCAGAGTTATCACCGAATGAAGAGATCTCGTGCACTTTCGTCGGGTCGATGCAAAACGTAATACGTTCGCTAAAACAATAGCTGGACAGTACAGTTTCAACAGATTCGGCGAAGCTAACAATGCAGCTTTCTCAGCATAACGCACAGCATAATCTTCTCTAGAGATTGGTAGCAAGTTCAGCATCGAACAGTTACGGGGTTGTCGTTAACTCGATCTTCGTGCTGTTTAACAAGGGCTGATTCCATTACCGTACTCTGCGGTTCCATTCTCTGTTTCCATAGTGAAACGGCGAACATGCATGTACAAACACCGCGGCAGTAAGCAGTATCGATGATGCAGGGATCAGAAGCGAATGCGATTCGTCTCTGTCGAAGCTGGCCGTCTCGCGATCGATAAAACTTTACGAGCCGTCTGATGGCCAATTACACGGAGACCGATTTGTCATACTGGACGCGTAGTCGTCGGCCAATGATAAGTAAATGTTAACGACGACGCGATCCATCCTGCACGATCTCGAACCTGTCGTTCCGACCGCGACTAACCGTTGTTACCCTTCTTGACAACTATTCTACTTAATTAGAGACTGCGCGGAGAATTATCGACGAGTTGTTTGTCTCCACAGCAAATCCCTGTTGCGTCCATGTTTCTCTCTCTCTCTCTCTCTTTCTCTCGCTGTCTCTCTTGCACCCCCCGCTTTTGCAACGCGATTACGCACGAAGTTTCGAATCCGCTTGCGCGTGCTATGAGAGCAATTGTCGGCGTAACGAGGGAAAACCGTTCGGGGTTACAAAATGGTAATTCGACGGCGTTGGTATTACAGTTATTGCGAGAAACCCGACAACGAAACGACAGAGATGGGCGGCGTTCCGCATGTCGAGGGCGCTTTGAACAGCGAACTGTACGCGGTCCCCGTGAAACGAAGACAGCCCAAGGATCAAAAGAACAACGTCATTCAGCTGAACAATGAGCAGGAGAAACCCTCCGAGGTGGACAACACTGATACCGAGGACAAAGATGAGAATCTGCCGCCTGGATGGCAGAAACACGAGGGTGGGTATCGACATCGTTATCGTTAAATTAGTTCTCGCGATTTTTCTCGATTAGAACTTCTATACCGTTTATAATTTCTTAGTAGAAAGAAAGGGAGTTGATAGTTATCGTACACCTACAGAGTCTTCGATGGATATATTTTGGATTACAACAAAATTGAAATTTGTTTGGACTTCTCCTTGGTTTAGAGTTATTCATATACACACACGAAGCGAAAATCCTGGGGCATGTCATAAATATTAAACTCCCTATATACGTAAAACAATAAAAAAAGAGTTATTCATATACTTCTTTATTCGCATGTATTTTGTGAACGAAGAAGTGCAATACTTCTATCAACGTGGTATTGTTATTTTTAAAAGCTGAGGCGAATTAGTTACTCGGTTGTTCTACTGTTTAAGCACTTTTTTTTAAACTGTAGATTTGGACGAGAAAATGCCGAAAATCCATGTTCCAATATTGGGTATTCACTGGTTGAAAAGTTAGCTCAGCAATTTTCACCGTATTTGACAGGTAATCTTTTGAACCAGTGGATTTCTAAGATTAAATTTTGTTCTTCGGTATTTTCTCGTCAAAATCTACAGAATTATTTAAAAAATAGTTAAAAATTCCTGATTTCCTGTGGCGAAGTTCAGCCGCAATAATACAAATTACAATATCAAGTGCAGTAATTGAGATACTGCACCATCCACATAAATATGGATTAATCATTTGAATAATTGTAAACTAAGGAATTTAATCAGACATATAGAGTCAGTCGACTCGATGGCCTCAGATTACGCGTAATCCTTTCTAGAGTGAAAGGTGTTCGATACGCGAGAATCGAAGACCTTCGCAACTAAGAAAGTGAAACATAAAGAGTTTAATTATTCTATCAGACGTGTTCTCTTTACCTTGGTACTTTATTGCTCTTGTAATTGACGCAGCGTTAGTTTCAAACATTCTGCATTATAAATGTAATAGTTACGAACGATGGCAGTCCCACTATATAGTCGCGCCTCTCGGGACGTGTAACGCAATTACAAAGATCAATGGACACAATCCAGGGATCGCTCTGTTAGCTGCTGGTGTCAGTTAACTCCATGTTATGATGAAGATGCTAACGCGATTATAGTCATCAAGGCATATTCTACATAATACTACTCTGAAACATTTAAACCTACCAGTCTAAACGGTACTTTTAACACTCTTATTTAGTAGGTTTGCATCTTTTCAACGATGTGTTCTTCATCGTCTATATTTTTGTAATAAAAGTTTTTTAATTTCATATTAAAAATATTTGATGAAGTTCAAACATTTCTTGAGGCATATACATTTTTTTAATCTATCAATTTCACTTTTCAATCGAAGAAAATATATAGTACACATTGTTGCTAATTGAAATCGAATATTAAGTATTAAATATTATGTAAACGAGTAAACGAGCATGTGTGTGGGAGTAAATGTGCTACGTCAATTGTAGTGATTTAACTTGTACCGTCAAAATCGATAAGCTTTGCGTAAATATAGCAGACGTGATCAACAAGGGAATGTTGACGCGTTCCGAGGCTAATAAACGATCGGATTTCCTTTCAGACGAAAATGGTCCTTATTACTGGCACGTCAAAAGTGGCAACATACAAAGAGAGCCACCAGAAGTGCCGCTAAACGCCAAGAGCGAGTCCCGGAAGAATCTCATCAAGGATAACGACAGCGTGAGTAAAATAATAATAGTAATCGCAAACGTGTGATTTGTGATAGATTGTTTCTACTAGATAGCTCAATTTTATTGGATTATTTCGACAGATAAACAATTTCCATACTTCAAGCGGTATGGTGAACACAGTGACCCGCAGCAACACGAGTTCATGTTTGTGCCAAGAGCTCGAGACTAAGAGAAAAGAATTGCTTCTCAAGTAAGCATTTCTCAAGCATCTTTGTGTAGACGGCGGATGTTTATGCATTTATGGCTTCTGAAAATTTTCATAAAAATAGTAGAACGTAAAATTCCACAGAATTTAGCACAAAGACTACTACCATTCAAAAGAAGATGTTGCATGATGCCACTTTCTTAAAATTTGTCTACAAAAATTGAGAATTCCATAAACATTCACAGTCCAGTTATGGCAGTTCGAGAAACGTCTGAGAGGAAAGAGGGAGAAAAAGATTCTGAATGATCTTCATAATTTTCTCATCTTCCAGGCGAAGGAGTTACCCGGCAAGAGCAGATTCCGAGGGCAAAGACAAGCCGATCAGATTCGCCGTACGTTCTCTAGGATGGACGGAGATCGCCGAAGAGGATCTGACACCTGAAAGAAGCAGCAAGGCTGTGAATAAATGCATCGTGGACCTTTCCCTCGGTAGAAACGATCTTCTCGACGTGGTTGGTCGATGGGGCGATGTTAGTATTACTTAAACCTCGTGTTAAGTCCAATCAGTCAACTCCACAAAGTAAAGAATGATATTTACAAAATGTTCTAAGCTGAATAAAATTCTTCTCGCATTCTTTGATACTAAAATGTCAAAAAACTGTTAAAGTTAACTGATTTGCGAACGGCTTAAATGTCAAGGCAAATGCTTAAACACACTGAAATTATTTTAGGGCAAAGATTTGTTCATGGACCTGGACGAGGGCGCTTTGAAGCTGATAGACCCAGAAAATCTGACCGTACTCAACACTCAGCCAATTCACACAGTGAGGGTGTGGGGTGTTGGCAGAGACCACTGCCGGTAAGTGGTTCTCCAATTTCGAAAATACTTGACGCAGTGAATTGAGCATTCTTAATAACCTGACCCTAATTCTTTGCATGTCTTCGCGGACGGCCACCGCAGTGAAAGGTAATTTCATTTATCGAACGTGGAAATGATACCTGATCTTTGACCGCGAGGTATTAAACTGTCGAATCAAATTGCTCTTCAGGGACTTCGCTTACGTGGCAAGAGACCGATCGACCCGGAAGCACATGTGTCACGTGTTCCGCTGCGACATACAGGCGCGCACGATTGCCAACACGCTACGCGATATCTGCAAAAAGATCATGATCGAGCGGTCGCAACATCAGAACCTCGCGAAGCCCGTCGACATCAACGGACGAACGAGTCTGGCCACGAGACCCACCAATCTACCCACAGAGCATCGACGTTTCCATAGAAATGGCCAAGCACTAGTCAGTAAGTAATCAATGACGCCGTAATTACTGAATGCTCATTAGGTGATTAGGTGGTCCCGACGGACGAAACCGCAATCGAACATACACGTTTGCAGCCATTCATTTGTAACGATTTCGTGATTCTACAGCGTGTTTCAAATATGCTGTTCTTTCCTGAATAAAGCTCGACGTTTGGAAATTAACACTTTAAATATATCTTCGAACTTAACACTGTACAAGGTTTCGGTTCGAGATGGTTAGCTTAATTGTGATCGGTGTGAGTGGACCTTGAGTTCTATTTTTCGGTGCCGTGTATTATGTCAGTTGGAATCTTTTCCTATTGGTTGGCTGCAAAACTTTATAAACTGCAAGCCAAGCAGAAAACCATTAACGAGTTCATGTATTGGAAGATTTATTGAATCTTGCCTTCCAAGGAAGTACAACATTTTGGGAACATCCTGTATTTGCAAAACACGTTTTAAAAATGAAAGATTTTCTGGCTAACCTAATATTTCCTAAGTTCCTCGATAATGATAAACTAGAAATGTATGTCAAGCAGAAAACCATCAATAAGTTCATGTATGGGAAGATTCATTGAATCTTGCCTTCCAAGGAAGTACAACATTTTTGGAACATCCTCTATTTGCAAAACACAATTTAGACAAAGAAAGATTTTCTGGCTATCACAATGTTTTCCAAGTTCCTCGAGAATGATAAACTAGAAATGTATGTCAGGCAGAAAACCATTGATTCATTGAAAATTAATATTTTTCTAGCACAATCCTTTCCGACGCCGATGGAGGAACCGAAGAAGGTACTGCAAGCGCAGTATCTTGGATCCATAAGGGTTTCTCAGGCCACAGGCATGAAGGTTCTGAACGACGCGATAGATCAAACCGTAACCATGACACCTCTCAACGAGTGGCGAAACGTCAAAGTAGCTGTCGCGCCTAGCATGATTTCTATTCTTTCACCGAACGTAAGTCAGCCAGGAGACTGCGCGAATTCAAAGTAGCAATTCTAGATTCTATATTAATATCCACTGTTTGTTTTACTGACTTAGGACGAGAGTATCACCGAGTGTCGAGTACGCTACTTGTCATTCCTCGGCATCGGCCGGAACGTGAAACAGTGCGCTTTCATAATGCACACCGCGCAAAATCTCTTCTTCGCACATGTCTTCAATTGCGAGCCCAGCAGCGGGGCCCTCTGCAAAACCATCGAAGCCGCTTGCAAGGTAATTTATAATACACTTTGTATCCTCATTTTGATCTCGTTAACCCTGGGAAGACTTAAGCCGCAAGTTCGTGCCCGATTTTTATAAATGTCACAAACTGTATTACACAGCAGATTGTAAAAGAAAAAATGGTAATTATATAGAAAATGTCTGCGTACTCCAAGTTTGATGAAATTTTAATATGTTGTAGATTTCGACATTTTGAACAACTTTTTCCTGTTCCAATATAGGGGGTTCGCTTTTAGTTTTTGAGATATTTGCAAAAGACTATCGCTAATACTGTATTGAATTTTTCGTATTCCTGCACACTGGGTGCGTGTGAAACTCTGGGTGGGTGTGTGTGGTATTGTAGCTTCCCATCTCCACAACGTATTTACAAAGAAAAAATAAACAGATGCGGCCCCGAAACAGGTTTACGTTACCGCGGAGCATGCAGGACTATGAAAAATTCAATACAGTATTAGCGATAGTCTTTTGCAAATATCTCAAAAACTAAAAGCGACCCCCCTATATTGGAAAAGGAAAAAGTTGTTCGAAATGTCGAAATCTGTAAGATATTAAAATTTCATGAAAATCGAAGTACGCAAACCTTTTGTATATAATTACCAAAACAATTATATATAATAAAGACTATATAATTGATTAACGAAGCTGTATTCTTTAAAATTTAGCCATTGAATTTTAGTTTCAAATCGGGCACGAATTTATTATTATTTTCTATTTAATTATTACAATTGTCTTAGACGATCGAATAAAATTTTAGAAAAATTTTCAGTCAAAGTCTGATTAATACAAGAACCAGCAACTTGGTGTTTCCAGGGTTGTAGTAGTCTAGATCCGAAGAAAAATATTTGTTCTTCGAACGGTATAGTAAAAGAAGATATTTTCTGTTCAGCTGAGGTACCAGAAATGCTTAGACGCACACCCGTTGGGCTTTAAACACGCCACCAAACTGAACAATCCGAAGGAGAGAAGACTGGGCACCACCCTGCAGTCCCTGGTTGGCTCTCTGACTGGACGTAGAAATAAGCAGGGTGAGTCCTGAGACGAGGCTCTCTCGCTGCAGGTAAATGATCACGCTCAGCCGCCAAAGTATACAAATCGGCAGCACGAAGAGAACTATCTGAATACATTCTCGTGTCCTACGTATTGCGAATGAAAGACGTCTAGTGAACTCTGCAGGGTCAAAGTGAAACCATTCATGCGTCCTGTCTCCATTTCAAACCACACAATTTTTACTTCTTTTACAATCTAAAAGCACTAAATGACAAACTAGTACACGTATGTAAATGAACCGTTTAATGTGACTCGCTTTGTAGATCGCATAATCCTGAAAAGCCCAGAATACTATCCTATGGTCTGCAATGACCTTAGCAAAATTTCTGTACTGCATGATAATTTCAAATATCAAGCTTCTTGAATATCTTCAGAACATTTAAATTATTCAATCTGAAATTAAGCACTTGAAAGTGTCCACGAAAATGTTCACAAAATTTCAGAAAGGCTCCAATATGATACTTCGTAGTCTGAGTGTACCGATCAAGGATTAAAGGGTTAGACTACTTCGACGACTCGATACACGATTCGTTGTTTTCGAATCGTATATTCGTGATCATTACTTCGAGACTAACTTCTTCTCTGATTCTAGAGACTTTGATCGATTATTCGCACGAGAAAGATGATGTTGAATATTTTGGTGATCGTACAACAGTTGAACCCTTTAATTCCCGGGATGGTTCGGTAGCTCCAAACATCATATAAGTCAGCAGTTAACAGTTTTCGTTTCGCGTCTTTCATTCGGGATGCTCTCCTCCCGTAGTGCAAAAGGGTGAACAAAATGTTAGTAGATAAATCCACTGGTTGCGCAGGAACTGTGGCCGCTGCCTGCTGAGCGAGAGGTGATCAGACACAGACATCTGCAGTCTCCCCTGACCTTGAAATACTTTAGCGAATCGCCGCCGAGCGCGTCACCGAGGTCACTCCTTTCGCCCTCTCCGGACAGCATATACTACTAATACTACATATACTAATTACCACAGCTATAGTGGACTACGCTTACGTGTGTCGATATGATGTTATGTATGTTAAACGCAGTGTCCGACAAAAATGAAAAGAATTAAAAAATAATGATGTCGAGATGACGGCGACCAACGTCGTGTATCGATTGGGCCCACGGTACGTTGGTGTGCCGGACTCTCTTCGGGGGCGTTCGTGTGCTCGTTCCACTCTTGGTAGTCACTGAGAATCGAAGGATAATAAAAACGAAGGAGATCCACTGTAGCCGGGTGTGGAACTCGCTGATCTGCGCCACGAGGAACGTGGTCGGTGAAACAAACGGAGAATCGATCTCCGCAGAGGAAAAGGGGACAAGCTAGTCGAGAGACCGAGTAATCTGTATATAAGGGGTGGTAACTATCGCGCTAAATTTAGTAAATTTGCTGGATTCAAGGGGGAAGTCCAGAAGGAGTGAACGGGGAACGGTGTGCGAGTGTTACGGAATGACTGAACAGTAGCGTTCTAGCGTAACCACGTCGATGTTGATTTACCGAAAGGAGAAGACGACGAAGAAGAAAATAAATGAAGAAGGTAAAAGATACAGAAGAAGATGAAATCGGAAGCTATAGAGAGCTTAAATACGTATTACTTAAACACGTATATTCGCGGGTGTACAGATTAGAGAAGCGAGACGAGGACGACCAGGCTACACGAACATCACACAACTGAATACGTACTGGACACGTATAGGGACACCCACGCGATTCAACACGCGAACAGGCACACATACACGCGTAACACATGTCTCACGTAGACGCGAAAACAGACAGGTAATAGGGAGTTTATTTTTTATGGCAAAACAATATAGAAGAGCTTGCACCTTGCGGAAGGAAGGCGATATGACGAGACGTAAGCGCGACCGTCCTTCGAATCCACGGAGAGGAAGAGGCTACATTGAGCGATATTGCCACGCCATGAGCGCGCTATTATCGTACACGCACAAGCTCTGTGCAATGAACGACGATTAACGCTGACACGAATGCAAAATCGAGCCGACCATACGAACCCGTCGTTTCACGGTGTAACGAGCTGATGTTATCGCGAACGTCGGACGATCGTAATAACGCTGACTACAGCCCCCGTCAACGCCGAAAAGCCGCAGCGTCGCACAGTGGGGTATTTCAACAGCAACAGCCAATTCAAAAATTTCAACCAAAAATTGGATTTTGACCGCTCAAGTCGGAGAAATAGCCCACTGTGCGTCGTCGACTATTCACGATTATCGAGACCCGCGATATACCAACACCGCCGGCACTCGTCCACAGAGCTTATTTCATTCACGATAGCGCACGTAAACGTATCCGGAAGCCTCGACACTCGCACGTGCACAGCAGCGATCGCGATTCACAGACAGCTTCGAACACGTTCCAGAGTTCGCGGACAAATCTCTTCGAAGCCCGTCGAAACGGAAAACACGAGACGATTTCGGAATGGAATCGACGACCAATGCCGACACGCCTAATATCAATCAATAGCTTAAGAACCGTGAATCAACACCGTGCGCCGTTTTCCCTTCAGTTGGTTTTTCTACCGGTTAGACTCTAGACACTTTTTCCACGCTGAACTCTAGCTGAACTCTATGTACAGATGAACGAAGCGCCACTTCGTCCGAGCCCCGATTATTTTCGTACCGATCGACACCGACGATACACCGAACCCATGTGTGTGTGTGTGCTCTTCCGGCTCCAGCGACGAGACAACGTCCACTTTCACCACTCCTGGAAAACGAAGGGAAAACGTTCTCGAACACAGAGATGCGGCACAACTTCTTGTGCTAGCATAATTTCCAGGCTACCTGCAACTTCGTTAGATTGTTTCTGCTGAATCAAATGAACCATTTAACGTAGAAGTTCAGTTTCACTTGTGTTAACTGGTGTTCGAAGAATCTCCAGCCGCGGAAGCAATATAATATTCTTACAGCCTCTTGTATCCGAATTAAACTGAGTGCCACATTAGTCGCATACGGGTAACGCTAATTTTTGACCAGGCTCAGAAATTCGTCTTTATCGCGAACACATTCGGATAAACCGAATTCGATTAGGAGTTTTAGGATGCAAAATTTAGAAAGCACTCTGACTTCGTTCGAACTTTTCTTTGTCTTGACATGTTGTTCAGAAATGTTTCGATACGCGCTAGAACAAAGTAAACCAACGAAGGGAATCGAAATCAAGAGATTCGGAAAGATTTTCAATTTTTTCGTGTCCGAATTGAATTGTTGCGTTAAAGATTTTCCTATTGAAATTTCGAGAAAATCTCTTTTACGAGAAGAGATTGAAAACAAAGAAGTTCTAATTACTATAACTACGAAGAAAATGATGCGACAAGGGATTAAGGGTAGAAACACAATGATTTCGATACAGAGAGCTTTGGTACAGTTTCTAATTCTCGGAAACTCTGTTTCACGAATGAACGATCATTGCCCATCTCTGGTTCTGCACTCAGCGAAGGTTCCCCGTGGGTGAACGGTTTGCGATGCTCGCGGTAAAATCCTCCCGTGCCGACCGAGGACGGTCACGTCGTGGGATCCGTCGTCATTGCGAAAGATACAAAGTTGAGCGGGACCCAGAACGAAGAGAGAGAAAACTATTTCTATGTAGCGTTTAAATAGGAATGTGGTGGCGAGAGAATAGGCGAGCTTGAGCGGAGAGAGAACGAGCGTGTGTGCGAAAGGGAAGTTTGTATGCGTGGGGGTTTGGCTGGTTGGTTGGAGGATTGAAAGAGCAATTGTATCTAGGCGATAGATGGATCATTATTTGTACATAAAATACACGTAGCGAGGATCACCCGCCTTTTACGAGAATGAAACGAGTACGTAGCGACGTTAGGAAAGAGAGAAACAAAGAGAAGAAAAAGGATCGCCTCGTCCCATGGCTGACATGGGGAAGTCACGGTTGATGGGTCATGGATTTTTCTGAAACTTGCAATATTTCAAGATGTCTTCTCGAAATATTTAACAAAACATTAGCGCGCACTTCTCAAGATTTTCCGAGAAAATTGCATTTGAAAATCGGCTCACACGTTCACAAGGAATATCGAGGAGTTTGCGTTACGATCTAAATCTAAAAACTATTATTTATAAGTTATTTTTATTTTTTATGTAGAAATTGCGTGTTTTTTTATTGTGGCCGTTGCGAAATAAATCGAAGAAAAAATAATTTTAGAATGTTATATTTGCTTTATTATTGAAAATTCTGTGTATTAATTACATGCTAGTATAACTTTGTGATACTAGAAAAATATTTACAATTAAAATTGAGGTAGGTATCAATTTCAAGAAAAAAAACAGAAAATTACCGATTACTAGTATTTCTCGGTACGCCCTTAACTACTCATCTTCTTGTTAGCTTTTAATCCGTGACCCATCAGCCGTGACTTCCCCTTGTGAGAGTGTTGCCTTGGAAGGGAAGATCCCTCGGCAGTACCGACAAACGCGATGGTACCCCGTTGGACTTTTCGACCTGCCGCCGCTTCGGATTTCCTTTCACCTGTATCTTTTTTGCGTTCCTTCCGTTCCGATCTGGTCAGTCTCAACCCTTCACGCGGAGAAGCGGGCTCGACGAGCCCGAACAATAAATAATAATAATCATTAATCGAAACGTCGCGCGTACGAGGCCTCCCGTGCGCACTCACGTTTCGGAATCAGGTGAATCCCGTTTTACAGGGAAACACCGGGGCGACGTTTCTCCTGCTGCATTGATATATCGTTGATACGACTCTCCTTGCTTTGATATACAGAATACATATACACAAATCGATATATATATACATATATGTATATCAGTTGTTGAATTTATATTAATGTTAGAAGGTCGATCGAGTAATCGGGGGTGGCATGCGACAGCCTCGACGAGCGCGGAGATAACACCGGTGGTGTGTGGATGTAAATATATTAATATACACATGTGTAGAGAGGAAAAGAAAAGAAACGAAGTGCGAGGACTATTAGAATCGTGGTAAACTCGTGGAGTTTGAGGGATGTTGAAGGACACAACGTTGCACCGGTCGTCGGAGCGATAATGTGCGTAACACCATGAACACCCACCACACCATACCACCAACATGTGAAACAGAAAGAGGACGCTGAAGAGAGAACAAACGTATTTATATATACACACAAACACACGCGCAAACACACACGTGCATACAAACTGAGATATTACACACAGACACACGATCACAAATTGGGCGTAGCTTAACTGTCTCCTTAAATAATAGGTGTTGACTTGTCGCCATGGGAGGGACACGAGAATATCGACAAAAGCGAACACTACCGAGCACTGGTGGGCGGAAAGAGATGAAACGAGGTGGAGGAGGGTAAAGGAGAAGGGATGCCACTTGTAACTGACATAGAATAGAGCAAACCTAACTATATTTACTGTGACATGTAATATCCTTAACGAAAAAAAATGCGATCTACTGCGATAGAAGAGTTGTTCTGCACAAACACGATGCTTCATTGATAATTATAGTGTCTCTCTCTCTCTTTCTCTCTCTTTCTCTATCTCTCACTCTCTATCTTCAGCAACAAAAAAGAGTAACGTACCTCTCTATACCTTTTATGGCAATTAAGAAACGATACTCGGACTCGATTGTTTCGACGACCTCTAGAAGAGGAGTGCAGAAAAAGAAGAAGAGGAGGAGGAGGAAAAAGTATAAAAAAAATAAAAACGTTTCCGTGTCATCTCGTTCAATTATTCGGACTCGATTCGTCATCGGATCATCGCGCTGTCATCTATCATTGTTATATTCTATTGTTGTCACGATCATCGCCGGTTCGCGTGTTAATGCGGTGCCGAGCAAACGGGAAGATATTAACGGAGAAAAATTCTCGCCCAGTCTATGTAAGCGTATCGATCGAAGCATTTCGAGATAAATCATTGTTACCATAGACTCACACGCCGATTTACGAGGATAAGAGGAGACCGAGAGGAAAACGAAAACAGATGGTCGCGTGACGATCGCCCTTTGATAGTGTCGCGCGCGCGGTCCACGACTAATTTCTGAAGAAAAGGAAAATTAAACGAGAGAAGATGACGACGATGAGAAGAACACGTTGCAGAGAAACGACGAGCGAGTGCGATCGATTTTCTCGGTCGACGTCGTGTGGTTGCCGGGTGGTGGCCGACGAGATTCGATTCACGACGAACAATTTCGTTTTGTTTCATTAGAATAGAGGTGTCTTGTTTCCCGCGAGACGAGAAAGAAGATTAAATTCTAACCAGCGAGGAGACTAATATCCGAGCGACGCGTTTTCGTAGCGACGTCGTTTTTAGAGCGTACGAAAGGACAACAAAAAAAAAACACTTTGTATGCACCCGCCCCTCCCCCATTGTTCATGCCCATTTATATTGCGTAGTTGGACCGATCGATAATTATAACGAACGTGAGATACTATTATATATATATACGTATATATACATATTATATATATAAATATATATATAAAAGCGACAGAATGAAACTACTGTAACTACACCTGCCTCTTGTGAATAAATGCCTATTTGTTTCTTTTCAAACTCTGTGTTATTAATTACTCTGCAGTACCAAGCGAGACCCGTTACACTATCCAACAAGTTTCAACTTTTTTCATGTTTCCATATAACTGTTGGGTGGATTTTATCTGCCCTTAATTTTTCTCCATCGCGCACAGTTTTGAGAAACATAACTTTGAAAAAAAACGTATTTTTCGACTTTGAACAAATATTGTGATGTTATTATATAAGATATTGTATTGTTCTTCACAGCAAAAGATTCTCTAGACTTTCCCGAATCCAGTGATGTGCAATAGTTGCAAACGTTGCGATTGTTTAAACATGTTTAAATTTTGCACAACACTGGATTGGGGAAGGTCTAGAGAATCTTCTGATGTAAAGAACAATACAATATCTTTTATAATAACATCACAATATTTGTTCAAAGTCGAAAAATGTGTTTGTTTTTTTAAACTCTTTCTCAAAAACTGTGTGTCTAGGAGAAAAATTAAGACCAGATTCGGAATCAGCGCGAAAAACTCTAAAAAATCCACCCAACAGTTGTATAGAAACATTTTTGTTGTTGGATAGTGCCATTAGGCTACACTCACGCAGGAAAACTGAGAAACATAACGTGTTCGAGAGGGTAAATTTAACGTGCAAAATTATTTAAGATAACCCTTCAGTTTGGATTTCTTTGAATACATTCAGCAGTCAATCTGCATTAGCTCACAACGTCGATCGCGCTGAAGTAAGGTTGAGTAACCGCTGAAAAATTGTTGTTATCTCCTCTAAAATCGTGAACCAATAGCCGAAGGGATCAATTAATCGGTTTCTCTGAACAACGCATCCGTAAAACAGACTTTTTATTAAATAAATAAGTTGTCACAATTGCTCAGATCAGGAATCATACAGCTATCGTACAATTGCGGCGAGACACGCAGCTCGCCGACTACTAATTTACAAAGGACGGAGTCGCACATTGGTGATCCGCATACAGCCGCTTCGTTGTTGTTTAACACCGTTCGTTTAATTAAAGCTAACCGTTCGGAGTCGAATACGAATAGTTAGAGGTGTGCGAAATGGGACGTGAATGGGAACAATGTTCGGGATCGGGACGGAATCCTGAATCTTTCAGGATTCCTGAGAATGATCGAGTTTCCCGAAAAACGTATTCCTTACAGTATCAGAAATCCCGAAAAAATTCATGGCAAACTTGAACACACCCCGGGGAATCCCTAATAATTTCGGGAAACTCGAACATTTTCGAAGTCACGTCCCCAAACATCGGATTTTGGTAATTCCCGGATCTCGCACACCTCTAAAAATAGCAAGGCGAGGAACATCGTAGCGTTAAACCAGCTTGGTCCTCCACGGATGTTCCTCGGCGTTATTGCACTGTCATGTCGTTGCGTAAAACGCCATGAAGTCGCGGCTGAATCGATCGATCTCGTATTTTCTTATAGCCTGCACGCGCGTGAGTGGCGAGCGTCAATAGTTCTATCTAAAACACCTTCGTAGATCAATTTGAAAATAAAAATTCGCGATAACGAATGGTAAAATTCAATTCGATTGATTCTTCAATGGTCAATTCTGAAGTTTATCGTAACAGCGATAAAATATATCACAATCAACGATAAAAAAATTCCGCTCCCGACACGGGACAAGATTCTTTGAAAATCGCTTATCTACAAACACAAAGCTGATGGTCGACTTTCTTAGGCCGCACTAAGTTTAGTCCAGCGACAGAAGAACTAGGAAGTTCTTTGGTCTCTCTCTCTCGCTCCCTCTCATACTCCCGGAGTAATAATAAAATTGAACCCGCGAACCGTAGCAGATCCTTAGGAGAACACGCCATTAGAGATCGTTCTAGTCGCGGTAACGAACCGTGCCCGCGATAGCCAAAGTGACCACACGCTCTCGAAACGATCCGCACAAACGGAAATGAAACGCGTTCACGCTTCACCGTAGCGATCGCCTAACTGGCTCGTGCTGGCCGAGTTACTGTCACTTTCTTTCCTCGATGAGCTGTTCTCGCCATAAGGAAGGAACATCGGTCGTTATCTCAAATTCACCATCCAGTCGCAGCAAGCAAGGAGCATTGCAAAACTCTTGAGAAAAGAGTCCATGGTCGCAGTCGCGATTCTCTTACGGCGAAAGATAGAACCTGCTTGGTTCGTCGTCGCTTAAAGGTATGCGCGTGTAAAAAGGTGAAAGAAACGAACTGTTCTCGATGACTATGTTTTAGAAATTGTCCGTAGAAAGTAGCGTTTCTTCGTCGGCTGGTTCGCCGGTGTAAATTCGAATCGCCAGTCTATCCCTGAATCGAGCGACGAGCGGTCGAATGGTCCCTGGTACTCCTTGCGACGCGAGAAAGAACCTCCCTTCGAGCACAGTCTTTTCGTTTCATCGTGTGCACCGGCGTTCCTGGTTTTCACGTCCGACGAGGATTCACTTTCGTCAAAAGAAGCCGAACATCTTCTTCGACGAGCCCGTGCTCCTCTTCTTCCTCGCCGGCGCAACGATCTCCCCGTTGTCGCCATTTCCCGTAGTCAGAGCATGCGCGACAGGCATCATCTTACTACGGACGTGCTCATCCAGGAGAGACTGCACGTCCATCTGCCACTGCTCCAGCTGCTGACTCAGTTCGATCTTCTGCTGAATAGCCTCCATCAGCTGACTGTTCGCTTGCAGAACGTCTATCCTTGTTTTCGCCAGCTCAACTTCCGCCCTGTTCTTCCTGGCCACCGCTTGATCCCTCACGCTGTAAGCCTGTGCTAGGACTTCGTCTTTTGTCAGCTGTGTGTGCTCCATGTCGCCCCTAGCCCTATCACGTTCCTCCTTCACTCCGCGCAATTCCGCTTCCGACACGCTCAGCTTGCTGGTCATATCCAGCAAAGTCTCTCCGCGTCGTTTCAGCTCATCCTGCGTCTGCTTCAGCTGGTCCTTCGTGTGCTCCAACTCTTCTCGTACCCTGTGCAACTCCACTGCCAGACCCAGCTCACCGGGTGCACCTCTTCCGGACAGTGCCAAGTTGTACACCTCCTCGACGATGTCCAAAAGAGCGCCGGGACAGTTCGACTGAAACAAACAACAGGAAAATTCAGGACTGTCGACACGACGTTCGCTCAATGAACTTAAACATATTACAGTAATTTCTGTTGAAGCTTCCGGGTATAAGCCGTGTCCTAAAGGAAGAAATTTCCCAATGTTTCGCAAGCATTGCAGCGAGTATCAGTGTCAGTGTGATCCCCTGATGAAGCTAGCTGCAATGCTAGCGAAAAGTTGGGACATTTCTTCCTTCAGGACACGGCTTACACCCGAAAGCCTCAAATCTATGTTAAATATATTAGTATCTAAATAATTTAATGATTGCAATAGCAAAAGATCCACATTTTGTCCCAGACCTGTAGACTTTGATACAGACTTTAGTAGCTGTCAAAAAGAACTTTCACCATCGAGATATATCCGTCTAAAGTTTTGATCACTAATGCTTCGACATAGGACTTCGGTTAAATTGCATTATCTTTTTAAGCCTTTCGAATTTGTTTCCATAACTTTATTTCAGGTGAATACGTGAAAATTCTATATGTACTATGTAATTTTTTGGAATTGTGACGTTCTCCTTGCAACCGCAGGCTTCCCAAGGAAAATATTTCCAAATGATTAGGGACTAAAATAATAAACAAACGCAATGTGGTACCCTTTCATTGACGAACACGTCGAGCAGTGTTCGAATCGATGAAAGCGATGAGTTTAGATATAAAATCTAATCTGATCGAACAGCGTTCAACAGTCGATTGCGTCTGTGTCTGTATCTATCGAAGTGCTACCAATCTTATCAACACTCTAAATAGCAAAGCCGCAGACGATTGTCCATGGCATCGGTCACGCTCGATTCGCTATCTACGATCTCTTGGCTCGGATCAACGAGCGGAGCACGTTCCTCGAGATTTTCGTGGGCGGCCAAGTGTCCCGGTGCTTCGAAACCGGAAACCGGAAGCTGATGGACAAAGAGAGCGAGCTCGCCGAGTCTCTTACCGAGTTCGATAGAGTCTCTTGACCGTTGGTGGTCACCTCCTCCGCGGTGTTGATCACGAGCATGGACTCGTCGCAGTCGCTTTGCAGACCGGAATCGTCCTCCCCTCGCCTCAGATGGACGCAGAGCTCCTTCAACCGTTTCGCCGCCCTCGCCACTTCGCTGCGAAGGTCCTCCTGCTCCCCCAGCGAACTTCCGCTCTCCTCGCACTCCATTTCAGCCTGCAAAGACCTCGGCGGCTTCTGTATCGAGTCCGATCGACCTCTCCTTTCCGCCTCGATGACCGCCAACGTTGCAGCCAACTCGTCCCTGCAAACCAAATAATAATGCGGTAAGACTCCATTTTAGCAAACCGTTTCACTGTGGGACAGAATCAACAGCAGCACAAAATCCATGTCGCTTTTAATCGTGCATCAGCAATTACGAGTAAAGAAAAATTCATTTTCATTGCAATGTGTGCCCACAAGCGAATGAATTTATTCAACCTTTCGCTGAATGGTGTATCATATCTGATACAGTTAACAAATCTAGTATGTAGTAAACTAATAATGTGTTTGTTTATGTTTATTTTTCTGAAAATGTTGTTTTTTTCATATTTTTCCCTTAAATAAAACACAAAAGCTGAACTTCTTTCAATTTTTACAACCCAATTAACAAAAATCATTCAGCAAAGGGTTAATCATTTTCTAATGAAGTGAAAAATCTGAAATGAAATAAATGAATTAAAAATTTATGGATGTATGTAGTTTACGATAGAATATTGGTATTTTATAATAGAGTGGATGGTTTTGGAATATCGAGTGCTGAAATAGTGTACGAGACAAGATAAACTGTGCTGGCGCAAAGGTACGGTAATAATGGTGTTGTTAGCCTAACCGATATTGGGCAACGATTACCATCATTCAACGGACAAACAATGGTTGTTAGCGCAACAGGTCGAACAACGGTCTTGGCTACCGAATTTAGAACGCGATAATTCTCGATGGACTCGAGTAAACAACTGATCAGAGATTACTGAGCCATTGGAGACGCCGATCGTGGTTGAATGCCATGTGACTCGAATCCTATACCGTTTCCCTGTTCGGCCTGATCGCCTTGCGCTAGATCGACTTTCCGAACCAATGCGTAGGTGTTGAGATCGACGACTGCGTCGAAGAGAATGTTTAACGATTGTTGTTCGACATCGTGAAAACTGAACCACGCGTGAAGTACGCGTGGCGTCTGGCATGTAGATATATAAACCCATTCCGTTCTGCGTTCAACCGGTACAACGCGGATGTTTATAAATTTATTCATAACGCAGGAGCTTGATGAATAAATTCTGTCAGACATATATAGCTGCCTGAGCACTCACTAAGATAAATCTTTAAAAATATCTTTCGAGTCTGAAGATCCTACATCGAATGGTTGTTAACGGAAGTAATTTTAGCAAATGAGTGGCGACGTCTATCTTTTCATCAGACCACGATTAGCCTTCAGACATTGCGGCTCTTGTATCCGCTTTGATCTAACTTTTGAAAGGCTTCATCAAACCTCAAAGCTTCTAATGGCTAACGTAACTTGCCAGCTATTTATATAATAAGGATCTAATAAGAACGACGATGCAGTTCGTAGAGATAAGTACGAAAATATCTGTGGAGAGAGTGATAGGCAAGGACGTGAATCGATTTACGCAGTATGAAACTATAATAATTCAATGTTATGGGAGTTATATGTATATTATAATATTTGTTATTTTATAATTCGATACCGTCGAGGCTCAGGGACTGACAGAGAAAAAATTCACTTACAAATTTAGACGAATAATTCTGTCTCCTATTTCTGCTGGATGACACGGTGGTGAAAACGGGCTTGCTAGCTGGACAACAACGAAAAATCGACAAATACTATCATAACAAATAGACTCACCACCTCACTCCCTACCGTCGTAGTCGTTCATCGTCGTTCGACAAGAAATTCGTTAGTATTTCTCGTTGGAGGAATTTTCTAGCGAAAACATTATTCATTTGCTTACGAATGAAAATACGTAGAATTCATATTTCGACAATTCTGCAAAAGAAAACTTGGAGTTTCTTCGTACGTCCGGTCGTGGCGCTCAAAGTGTTGACGAAGAGAAAGCATTCGCATCGATTGCTCGTAAGCGTTCGAGCCGGATTCGTGATCCGAGGTGATGAAATGGGAGACAGGTAAATTATCAGGGAGTTAGGTGCGCGTTATCTCAGAATATTAAGAAGCTGGCGTCGAATCGCGAGAACTCACCTCTCTCGTTCGGCGAGCTGTGCCCGGTGCTCAGCCTCGTGGCCGAGCCGCTCCAAGGCCGCTGCTCTCTCTTCGGCTTCTTCGAGGGCCGCCATCGCCCTCGCCCTCTCTTCCCGTAGCTCCAAGGACCTCCTCTCTAATTCTGTTCTCTGCGCGGACACCAGCTGCACCTGGAACGCCGGCAAGCCCGACTTTAACAGACTCCCGTTTTATTCGACTCGACTTTGTTGGCCTCTAACAATCCGCTTACAAACCGCTGTTTACACTATTGGATACGGCCTCGTGCGTGAACACGTGTTCGTTAACCCTTTCGACGACACGTATGCGTGATTTTGTTTGCTGGTGGAGAAAATGCGCGTGTATTGGCTTGGCAAGAAAGTAGTTTCGCTATTTTTAAGTGAAATAACACCAACACCCCAAAATAACTACATGTGGAGCTTTATAGAAATTGTTCCTTCGAGGGCGACTGAGGCCAAGACTGATCTTTTATCCAGCACTTTTGAAATTATGGAAAAATATCGTATTCATTAAAGTTAATTGGTTGAATCAAAAAATTGGGCTCTATTTCACTTTAAAATACTGAAGTTACTTTCTTACCAACCCAATATTTCCGAAGAAAGGTAACCTGTGCAGTGAACGAATCTGCATGTTGGTTAAAACTATCATTTGGAAATGGCACTTAATTCCCTGAGTACGATGAAACGAATGTCTACTTCCATGAAAAAGTGGAATTTCACTTAAAAGACATATGAAAGCCGTACGAAGTAATCCCATTAAACTTTCAATTTTACTGTAAAGGGCTTTGACGAGCTACAAAGGCACACATTAATGATCTGCTGTCTACTAATGAGGTTGCGCGTTACTATCCACGGATTGTACCCGTTAGGAAAATCGCTAATTACTCGAGGTCTGCTCGTAGATATAAAAGACAGTTACCATGCTCGCTATCCCATGACGAGTGTAAGAATCAGGACGATATTAACTGAATAATTAGCGAGTGATGCGTAAACAAAGCTAACATATGCGCGTACGATTGAAACAAGCTGAAACGACCTTGTATATAAGGTTCTAGTAGTTCGAAATTAATCTACAAGTTGAATCCGAGTGAACTCGATAACAAAAAAGGGACGCGATCGCAGACTTCGATAACCAAAAATAGAAGAAAAGTTTTAGTAACCGCGACGATGTAAGTGATAATCCTTTTAGCCTTCAGCTACGTAAGTACTTGAACACTACGACACGCAAATCAAGTGTAAACGTGTGTAAACGTGGATCAATTCGTTATAAAATATTTTCCTCGTGTGTTGCTGTGCAATGAATCCGCTGATTCAGTCTCGAAAAAAAAAACGACACGGCCAACCTTTGTCGTTTCCATCGTTCCGTGGCATAATCAATAACATCGACGTAACGAGCAGACGGCGTAACGTGGATTCGCAGACTTGATTCATGCGTGAAGAGCATTTCCTGAAACTAGAGAACGCGTCGCGTCGCCCCTTGTAAGGAGAGAACAAAGGGCGCGGGTGCTCGAAGGACGCCGAGTTTAAGTCGATCGCCGGGGGTCACGATGCCGTTTGCTCCACCCGAATGCTTCTCACGGTTAGGTTTCTCCCGTGTCTTCATTAAACGCGGGACCACTCGATACCCACGCGAGATCATAAATATTCAACTATTCCCAACGATGTCCGCGATGCAACGGTACATGCGACTCATAGAATCATTTCTCGGCTAATCTACAATCGGACATAGAGGAACGGGGTCACTACTGGAAACACGAATTCTTTGCAACTCGTCGAGACGATTACATGATAAGATGCGTGAGAGTATTTCGGATACTCACGGAATTAGAAGTATCTCAAACGAGACTCGTATCTAGCGACGATCTTTCTTTCTACAATTTAAAGCAGTGAACATATTAACCCTTCGCTGCATAGTGCATCATATTTGATGCAGTAATTATATAGAAATGGTCTGCGTTCTCCGATTGTGATGAAATTTTAAAATGTTATGCAGCAACACATTCTGAACAACTTTCTCCTTTTCCAATATAGTGGGTTGGCTTTTGGTTTTCGAGATATTCGCAAAAAACTATTGCTAATATTGTATTGAATTTTCTATATTCTTGCACGCTCCGTGGCAACGCAAGGCTGTTCCGCCGCGGCGTCTGTTTACTTTTCTTTTGTAAACACGTTGTGGAGATGAGAGAGAAAACAGGGTCTCACTCTATATTATTATACAATTTTGAAAGACTACATATCTGGATTTTCGAAAGTTACAGCCCTAATAGACAACAAAGATAACTATTTTCCAATATAGGGGGGTTGCTTTTAGTTTCTCAGATATTTGCAAAAAACTATCGCGAATACTGTATTGAATTTTTCATATTCCTACACGCTCCGCGGCAACGTAAGTCTGTGTGTAACATAAGTTTCATGGTATTCGATTAAACTCTGTGTCAAGAGACAAATTAACATAACCATCATTTTATAGTTACTAAATGACGATACAGCTATGCTACTGCGTCTATAAGGAAAAAAGGAATGATTCACAATTCTTTGAATCATTGCCAATCAAACAGCATTCGTTCATCGCGC
This sequence comes from Lasioglossum zephyrum, assembly GCA_028455615.1. Classification (NCBI taxonomy): domain Eukaryota; kingdom Metazoa; phylum Arthropoda; class Insecta; order Hymenoptera; family Halictidae; genus Lasioglossum; species Lasioglossum zephyrum. Next base: position 4,196,329 of record CM052323.1, on the reverse strand, counting down.
ATGAATATACAGAGTGGACCACGAAACGTGATCACCTTAGATTATTCTGAAGTTAGTGGTTCGATCAGAAGTTTTGTTAATTGAGCTTTTTTTGTCAACCCTGTCTTCCCAGAGTTATCAAGGTTACCTTCAGTTTTTTTCTAAGAAAACTTACCATTTTTTACACCTATCTTTTACATTGTTTTAATATTGTTCTTTATATGAAAGAAGTAAATATGAATCAAATTATATGAAATCAAAACTTATGTAAAAATATCATTTATATCTAAAAAAAAAGATACGATCTGGCCTTTTCCAGAAAGTATATGATATTTTTTAAATGTTACTTTGGCTCAGATGAAGAGCAAATGCTTTTCATAGTGCTTGCCGAATTCGTCTCAGTATCTTCTACAAGCTGAGTGCAGGAAAATTGTATGTTTTCCTATGAAAAGCTGGAGATGACCTTGATCGCTCTGGAAGGAAAGGGTTGACCAAAAATTTGTTATAATTATCTGAAAGCTCTCCTTGAACCATGTTATTTCAGCTGAAAGTATTTCCGATCGAACTGCTAACAGCTGAACAATCTAAGCTGATCACGCTTCGTGATCCACCCTATACAGGTAGCAAATGATTTGCAACACGATGTACCCCACGAGGCCGTGTTTTGCGGAAAGTTTGAGCAACAGACAGTAGCCGGAAACTGTTGATTTACCTCGTCCCTGAGAACCTCCAAGCTGCTGACGTGATCCTGGAGCGTGGTACTTCGGAGGGCACACTTTTCCCTGAGCACCTTGACCTCGATGAGTAGCTGCTCTTCCTGTTTGGCAGCTTCTCTCAGCTGATCGGCGAGCCTCGTATTCTGAGCTGTGAGCTCGGTGACGAGTGTCGCTTGATCTCGTTCGGCTCGCCTGGCACGTTCATTCTGCTCCTCCAGCTGACTCCTCAACGTCTCCACATCGGCCTGCAGCTCCAACACTTTGGCTTCGCTCTCGCCCTTGACTTCTTCCAGCCTTCTGCGTAGCAGGTGCCTCTCTTGTTCTAGACTCTGTTCGAACAAACGAGAGGAATGTTAAGACTATTAGAAAATAATCAATGGAAGCCGATTTGACCGGCAACTTGCGTGTACCCGATGCCTTTAACCTTTCAGCGACGGCGCATTATGAAACGAAACTTGATTCACCGGAAATAAGATTACAAATAGGACTATCGATTTTTCGTATTAACAGAATTTTTCTTATTGAAACGACACCAAACATGGCACAACATATTTACTTGGTTAATTCGTGTTAGAACAGTTTTCCAGCTATGATACTACATTAAATCATTCGTTATATTTTAGATGATAGAAATGATTTACAGATACCACCGAATACATACCAGTTTAAACCCGAACCTAAATTCCAGAAGCGTCTCGCATTTGCTCTCTAATTTCCATTAATTCTCATAATTCCATGAATTTCCGCGGTCGTTTACAACACTCCTCGGGAAATGCATGCGGCATGATTCACGGGGAGTTTCTCGCGTCGAACAAGGTGCAGCTAACGTGCAGCTCTTTCGTACAGCTCGATCTTTTGGAAATGATCTCATCGATCGAACGAGAAAGATACGCAGACAATTGCGAAGAGGTGATGAAATCGTATCGGTGTTGCTCGTTTACTTAATTAAAGACACGACCCAGCGAGCACGGTGCTTGACATAGCCGAGCGATTCGGTGAAAAAGAGCTGATTTTCAACGTTAGACCTGAACGCCGTTCGTAAAATCACTGCCGGAATAAATCGGTTGATTGCTTCCAGCCTTGGAGCTCGTTGTCCGAACTGGGAAGTCAAACGCGGGCGTCCATGAGCGGAATATCAATCGGAACAGAGGCAAACAGGATTCCGTGGATATTTTTTTATAAAACTGCTGGCTCGTTTCTCCGCGGATGTGATCCGACGAATTTTGAAGAGATCCGGGTGAGTCACGAGCGAAGACGGGTCTCGTCGACGATTTACAACTGACAACGGCCGGGACCCACGTGAATCCGGTGAAAGGACAACGATTTGACGATTTCGTAACCCGGCGGTGCGGTGCTGTGCGGCAGGGATCGAAACAAAAGCTTCTCGCTCGGCAACTTTCATCATCGCCGAGGTTGGATCGCTTTGGGCCTCGGCCAAGCACACAAATCTTGCCTCTGACTGCGGGAAACAAGCACGACCTGGAAATTGACTTTTTCAGGCTGGAACCCAAGTTTTATTCCAGGTCACCGGAATTCTTTCCTGTTTGCTCTACTTTTCTACGTTTCGACTATTCGCCATTAGCATAATTCGTTTACCAGAAGACGAACAATCTATTCACCCGTACAAGCGAGTTAATACATCCAGGACGGTGTATTTCCCTAATTAATTTTAATTAGAGCCGAATGTTAACCGATAGCTGTAACAGTTATTCGAACGCGAGATTAAATTATCGTCGACTGTTTATAAGATTTCGCCGTGCTACGGTTTCATTTTAATTAATTGCGGAAGAGAAAGGAACGGGGCGGTCGATTCTCTAAGTAGTAACGGTGTATGTGCGATTATAACAATATGTTCCGACACCGTATATTATAGTGACTTATTGTAGATTGGTTATCTATTATTTTTCGAAAAATGCACTGCCGTTGTTAGATAACGATTAGATAAGAACATTTGCGATATGTCGCAGTATTTTCATCAGTATTTACGAGTATGTTGGTGGAATAGTTTTTGTGAGATAACTGTGAAGCCAACAACGATTTTTAGAGTTTTTAACGTTGTTATATAAACCTAGAGCTACTTAGGAGTGAATTCTTTGAGTAAATATTGCTTTGAAGAAAATGGGAATAAACTAGCAGCTGAAATTACATTTGGTAACCTCGTGCTGTCTCGAAGAATAGGAAACAACGAACAAATTAATGATGAATTGCATTATCTGATCAGATAGACACGACATATCATTCTCAGTTATCGGCTTATGGGCCAGGTTGGGCTTAATAGCTGTTTCCAATAAACAGCAACATCATTCTCAGAGCCATGAATCACTTGCGCACCTGTAGTAACAATTCATTGTTATGGAATATTTAGAAACAATATCAACGAATTAATGAATTAAACTAATGTTCGATGCACGGATACCTTCGAATAAAAATTAATTGGACAAATCGAGAAACGATTTTTTTTGGAAAGAACTTGCAAAGAAAGGTGCGACTTTCACAGGAAGTTGCAATTAGGTCCGCGATAAATTACGCAATCAACGGATACGATTTGGTAACATCAATCTGGATGCATGCGCAAATCAGCATGCCACTGTAATGCGGGTCTGCACACACAAACAAACAATAGCGTTTTCGATGTCGGTTCAGTTTATCGAGCTAGAAGGTAATACGGCCTTGGTCTCCCATGGTTACTCATCGACCGATTGCCGGCGAAACTAAAGACTTATAGTTCGCTGATCCCCGAAAGTTCGCTGGTGGCCAATGAATTATAGAATTGTCCGAAATCCGACGAATTACTTTAATTGGTCGCGCGCGAAGTGACCTAGTTTGGAAGTCGGGGAATTTGAAAGACGGGGATGGAACAGCGTTCCCAGGAAAACTGGGATGGCAAATCAAAGAAATTTATTTACCGAGGTTGATTATTCCGTATATCCTTTCAGATTCCACGAAATTTAATCAATTAGATGAATACTAAATATTGTCACCCTAATATGATTGACGTGGGCAGAAGCGAAATAAATAACACACCAAATTGTTGTTCGAAAATGCATGGATCTTTCCACTTTTAATTCCAGACTTTCCCGAGGCTTTGTTTATAAAAATATTCTATTGGAATTCATTGATAAAAAATTAGATTTTAATCCTATCGATTCTTTAAAACAGACGGATGACTCACGAGTTTTTACCGTTCGCAGCTCCTCGGCGTTAAACAATAATCCAATTCGTGGAACAATCGAAGGTCGACCTGTATTTTAAGCATATTGAATAAGAGCCGAACGTTATCGTGTTTTATCATCGAACACTCGCTCTTTATCAATTATCAATTATTCGAAGAACATCTGTTCCATCAGTGAGTTTGATCAGCTTCGCACAGCTGGTGATACAATAAAGTGTTTTTTTATTACAAGTGGATCAGGTAACACTATCTGTCAAATGCAAGCCCTGTTTACGGATATTGCTGAATATTAGATTTTCTGCGCTTACGAAAAAAATGCTGGAGAGCTGATCGATTAACACATAATTCGTGAATATACAAATGTTGATCAGCAACCACATTAACTTCTTTTTTCTAACAATGCGATTCTTACTTTCGCTGCAGCAATGATTTAATTGTGAATTATTTTATTCACAATAACTGGCATGTGAATTTCGCGTATCAAAACACGCGATGATGGCTTCGAGCTAGATAGTAGGAAAAGAAAAGAAATAAATGTCTAGCGTCTGTGGCTATTTTGCATAAAAATCCGCAGTCCAATGAATAGAAACGTTACGATCTGAAGTGAGAAAAACTTTTCCAGGCGGACCTCCTGTATGTATGTACATAGAAACGTGATCCGCTATGGGAAAAATGAAGTGTATAGTGAAAGATATGGAGAAAGGTACACAGGACTGTAGACAGAGCGCAGGAAAAAGCGACGGCTTGTGTAATTCATGTGAGAGACAAGGTGCACGCTTTTCCATAAGCTAACCAGCGGTGATCCGTGAGTCACGGGTCTCTATCCCGTTCTCCGGGCACGACTGTTGCTCCGATTGTAGTGGTTTTACTGCCGATGACGCTGTGAACATAATACTCCCACGCTAAACTTCTCCAGGAAACGGTGACCGTTGCCTTTTCTGTTGGTGTTCTTAGTTTCGATGCATTCTACATCCTGCTCAAATGAGTCTTGCCGGTAATAGATGGACATTATGCGGTCCGACCGGAAAGAATCATTCGAGCGACGCGTACGCCATGGTCTATTGATTCCTGCAGTTTGCATTAGACCCGTCGGAGCTTCTAGTTTATTTTTTTTGTGTGCGTGTGCTTGCCTATTCGGTAATAATATAGAAAAGGTCTGCGTACTCCGATTTTGATGAAATTTTAATATGTTATAAATTTCGACATTTTGAACAACTTTTTCCTTTTACAATATAGGGGTGTCGCTTTTAGTTTTCGAGATATTTGCAAAAGACTATCGCTAATACTGTATTAAATTTTTCGTATTCCTGCATGCTCCGCGGCAACGTAAACCTGTTGCGGGGCCGCATCTGTTTATTTTTTGTAGTGGAGATGAGAAGCGACAGTACCACACACACCCACCCAGTGTTTCTGAGACGAAGGTTCTCACATTAAACAATATAAAATGAACTAAAACCAATACCAATTTGTTTTACAATCAAATGCGATAATATAATACATGTATGCTGTATTGGTCTCAGATGATTTTATATTGTATAATGTGAAAACCTTTTTAGAAAAACTAGGTGGGTGTGTGTTGTCAGGCCGGCCCTTTCCGCCCCCCTGTTTCCTCCCTCATTTCTACAACGTCAAAATGTAAACAAACGCCGCGCCGCGGAGTGTGCAGGAATACGAAAAATTCAATACAATATTCGCGATAGTTTTTTGCCAATATCTCAAAAACTAAAAGGGATCCCCCTATATTGGAAAAGGAAAAAGTTGTTCAGAATATTTTGTTGTATAACATATTATAATTTCATCAAAATTGGAGTACGCAGACCTTTTCTATATAATTACCGCCTATTCTGCGAATTTTAAACTGACGTTAGAATTTAATTCCAAGAAACTGCTATTGTATTCACTTGTATTCTTATTGTATTATTACTATGTATATTAGTATTCTATATTTTTGTATTTACTCATATTACTCCACTATTCTATACTATTACACTTACTTATATTACTTCTGTGAAGCGAAATAAACGCAGAAGGGTATCAAATGCTTACAAATGAAAAACAATAATTTACATTTTATCAGGGATGGAAATGAACATCTACGTTTATTTTTAAAGAGGTTCCGTTCGAATTTATGTCTCACGTTTAAGAAGATATACGATTCCGAGAAATTTTGATTTGAAGAAAAATTACCCAGCCAGACTTCATTAAAACGCTAATGAAGCTTTTAATGAAAAGCTTAATGAATTGAAAAGGTAATGTTCTTCTTGGTTAGACGATATTATGGCCTTTCCATTATTTATAAAGCCTTTCCGAACGTATTCATCGTGACGTTGATTCATAACGTAGAAAGTGTTATAAATACTCAAGCTAGTTGTCTACGAACAAAGCAGAGAACCAGCCTAATAGAAGTTTTAATTCTTGACCGCAACAATCAAGTACAACGCGCGTCGCTTTTCTTTTCTTTCTTTTTTTTTATGTAACAAACAAACCTGCTGAGAGGTGTACACGGTATAAATTCATACCCCGCGGTTCCACTTTTCAAGAGAGTGTAATTGCACGTTGCACTCGAGAATCTCATTACAGAAATGTATACAGACGCTTGCCGAGCGATTCAATTTTTCACACACAATAAAGGTTCCCCAACCGAAGAGATCCTCGGTCGTCTCGGAGTTTCTAAAATCACTTTTGTGTAATTTCATTGAACACTATCTTCCTCATTATCTATTTTTCCTCATTAACACGTTTCCTATCGCAGACCATAGATCTCGCCTAACCGTTCAACGTGGAACTGGTTCAACCGTAAATAACGTTGGAAATCTCACAGTTCGAAAACCTAATTATTTATAAACTTGTTAAACATATGATTCGAAGAACATAAAATACACGTCTAATTTTCCACTACAGGTATTAATTCATTCGAGGAATGCAACGTATCGTACGGTTGCAATCAAAGTGTGTCAAATTCACGAGACTGGTCTCCCACTCTACTGTTCCTCTTCTACGAAACTGTTCGTTGTAATGTATTAAAGAATTCTTAACAGTTGATCTTCAGTATTAAAAATACCATTAGAAATCAGCCGGTGAGTAAAACGTTAAGTTTAACATAAACAGTGTCTCTTAGCGATACAGCATTCGGTTAGCGTGAAAATTGAGTTTACCGTTCGGCAACAGCGATACACACGTGGCTAGAAACGCGTTTATTCTTATCAAGCTCTTTCTCTCGGGGGATTACGAAAGTCCATCGCGTTGCTAAAAGCCGAGAAAGAACTGTTTCCCGTCTGCGTCCGTTTTAATAGGAAAATGGCGCACGATCCCGAGCCGCGAACAATGCCGGAGGTTCGATAACGACGCTGTCTACACCGGCTCGGGCTTGCATCGTTATCTGTCGTTATTAATACCGCGAGGGATGAATCACAGGTACGCGGCTATTACAACCACTCATCCTCTCAGCAAACTCAAGCATCTGTTACTGTCGGTTAATCCAAGCGTTCGATTGCAAGCCACCCATACATTGGCCTGACCGATCGATGAGGATAATTGCAGACGGCTATCTAGTATTACTTTGAAAAGTGGCTAGCTCGACAAGGTCCTCGTTACCGGTGAGTCACGAGTCCTGTTCGACGCTTGATCCTCGATCAGCTCCGGCTGATCTTTCTACGTAGGTATCAATGTCGTCGTTAATGTTACACGGATGACGAAATAGTCCCATTAAACGATCAAAGTGATCGCCGGGATGTGGGAGAGGTCGCGGTCGAAGACGTCAGAACGGTCCGTGGAGAAATGACATTGGAACGGGTAACAGAAGTACATTAGATTCGAAGGAACGAAGACAACTTCCAAGTTTCGTAGCTTTGGAGGTCTAATAACAATAACACATAAATAGTAAGCTAGGATTATCAGACCCCGACAAATGACTACATAAATAGCCACGTTTGCAATATATTTTTGATAAGGAACAATACATTCGGATAAAAATTCTTTTAAAAAATCTGAACCCACATTATCTTGCTGAAGGTTAAATAAATGCCGGGTAATTATTGCGAAAGGACTACTGTACTACGATTTTTATGAAATTTAAATATGTTATCGACTTCGACATTTGAAACAACTTTCTCCTTTTCCAATATAGGGGGTTCGCTTTTGGTTTTCGAGATATTCGCAAAAAACTATTGCTAATATTGTATTGAATTTTCTATATTCTTGCACGCTCCGTGGCAACGCAAGGCTGTTCCGCCGCGGCGTCTGTTTACATTTTTTTGTGAACACGTTGTGGAGATGAGAGAGAAAACAGGGTCTCACTCTATATTATTATACAATTTTAAAAGACTACATCTCTGTATTTTCGAAAGTTACAGCCCTAATAGAGAACAAAGATAACTAATGGAAATCATTAGACCTTTACTCGAAAGATTTTGTTGAGCTCATACATTTCTAACGGAAGATGAGTTAAACCGTGCTTGAAACACGGTAAAAGCAACTGTACAATAAAGACGCGAAATAATAAGGTTTCGAAAGGAAAACCGTTTCCCGCCGAACAAAAATGATTCTAATTAAACGGCCAGCCTGCAACCCATCTTCTGACATACTTTATCGGACTCCTAATTTAATGGCTGAGCTCCTGTCGCTTTCTGCTCGAGGAGACAGACATCCGCTCGATAGAAAGAGAAACAACCGAAACAAGGAAGCAGAATAAGCTGCGACTGGTACGAATCGGCGCGGATCTTCGATTTGGCATGCCTCGGCTCGACCACACAGCTCGAATTCCGATTCGAATCGTCCTGGTAACGCTAGTTTGTTCATTATGTGCTACTACTCTCTCAGCGTTTAAATCTCATGCTCGTAGAAAAAACTTGACGAAATACTGTTCAAACGCTCGCTCTTTTTCTATGAACTCGCGTTTCAGCGGTCACAGGCTTACGAGAGCTTTCGGCGATTTCCATTGCAAGACTGGACGAAGGTGATCCCGGTTTCGACACGAGGCAACGAGATCGTGTTTCCTTTGGTCGCAAAGCGCCAACGGTTTTCGTACCGAATCTAATGTAATTACATGGTACGGTGGTATTTCCCCTAATGAAAGATCTGCTCGATGTTTCTTCGGGCTTGGGAAATTCAGTGGTAGCTGAAGAAACTGTCTCGCGGGATTCGAAATGATGTACCACTCTCGTTTTTCATCGTGTATGAATTTGATAAATATCTTCTAATTCTTCTTTATAAAAATTTGGTAACCTCTGTTACAAACAATTGTAGAATTGTCTTCTACAATTTCCTAAGAGGAATAATAATAATCTAATTATATGTGTAGCAAAAAACAAAGAATGGTACAGAAGACGACATAATTAGGAAGATTGCCAGGCTACAGGAAAAGAATACTAAACGCTCTTTATAACGGTCGAGAAAGGATAATAAAGAAACTTAGGAACGTTTAAATGTTATAATTAAACAACACTCCAAGCGTCCTCTCTCGAACGACTTCCTAATTACTACTTCCTTATAAGAAAAGTTAACGATCATTCAGTTTTTCCGATCCTTTTTTCGGGCCCTACCGGGTATTTAGTTTCAACTTCTTCATCGTTAAATGTACTTCAAACGTCGCGACGCGTCGTCCATTAATTACGATATTTCCTGGACTAACTTTCCCACAATTTGTCTTCCTAATTTGCGAATGAACAGCGAACTATTGTCCGTTCTTCCTCGCGCATGCTACAGAAACGTAATACACTTTTAAAAAAGAAAAGGATACTTGTAGAAACTTAAAAATTCATTTCCTACGGACAATTGCTTCGCAATAAAGATGAGGAATGCTATAAAATTACGCAACTCGGCACATTGTTGATATATTTGCCGAAAAAGCTTCTCGGCATTAGTCGAGTTAGGATCAGCGAAAAGAATATTTACGGGAAATGCGATTTAATTGGCATTGCACTTCGCCGGTGACGCAGCACTGCTCGGCTTTCGGTGCGCGAGCGTTGAGCTGTTCACTTTCCCTAAGAAGAAAACGGTAATACGAGGCGAACCTTCGTTGAGGAAGGAGTTGAACAAGGAGGGAAGCGAAAAGGCAGCTTGTAATCGGACCGCAATGGCCCGTAACGAGCCCGTCGATCGCCATAGTAGCGCAACTCGGTCCATCCATTTATTGCACAGGTCGCTTCAAACAAAGTTCTAAGGCGTTAAACGATTCCTTTGTTTGTCCGTCCTGATTGATCTCGGAGTATCCACCGACAGAGAGATCGTGAGCTTGAGCCATCGATGCAGAACGAGATCTTTCCAGATTCCCATTTACATAGAGATCCACATTTCCTTGATTAAGCATCGCGAAACTCGAGAAACAAAAACATCAATTTTCTTAAATGCACGAATTTATGTACATTTTGTGTTTTACAACTAATTGTAAGAATTATGAAAACGATTTTGAAAACGTACAATAAATATACAAAAAAAATGTTCGAAAAGAGTTTATAAATCGCAAGAATATTTGTCTGGAAACATTCTTGTTTCTTATGCGAAACGTCACGATTATGGAATGCAGCTGTTTTCGATGAATATCTTCTTAAAGGAGCAACATGTTTCGCCGGAAAAATATTTATTTTTTCGTCCCGAGACGCCCGCAAAATATCGGTTGTTTCATCGCAAAAAATTTCGCTGCGTTAATGTAGCGTGGCTGCATGTAGAAAACGCAACTTACGGTAGCGAAAATTATTCGTCGAACAGAAAAATTGTCTGCCGTCACAGTCTGTACAACTTGCGTGCCTCGTGTGACCGGTTACACTTGATTGTTGCTCTGCGAGAACGACTGTTTTTACCGATATTTATTAATAACATTTGAAATGCAAATGTTAACCCAGGTCTGCTGATTTACAAACCAACCTATACATCTGGAACTATTGAACAACCATGTATGCCGTCTCTTGAAAACCTTTGAATTACGTTAAAAATAATGTAAGAAAATAGGTAGGAGTATTATTACGCATAAGAACCGCACTCAGTCCGAGGGACTGCTATAAAATGTAACTTTTAATACATCGATATTAAAACCACGCGGGAGTGTACCTCGTATAAGTTGAACGTCGGGCTGTTTATTGCAGTTGCGTTGCAATAGCAGATGGATAATAGCAAAGCCGGATACGTCGGTGAACATTAACGCGAACGAGAGTTAGAGGAAGCCCGTGGCAATCGGCGTAAAGCGTTGTGTAATATCTGTAGACCACTTATGCCTCGAAATATCGCTTCATCAAGAGAAAGACCAGCTAATTGGATCGGATCTCCACTCGTCCACGATTGCATCTGGCACTGTTAAGCAGTTGTAAGAATCTTTTTGCTCGTGTTTCGACGAGCCGCTAGGGGAACGTGTTCGCATAAGGAGCACGTGGCCATGCGAACAGAATGGTTTCACCTATGTTGGCCGGAGAAGACGAAAGTTTGCACAACCACGGCACCATTGACACGTGGCTGTCCCGATTACTTCATCGATATTCGATGATCCACTCTCTCGAAAGTACCCGACCAGCCATTTAATTGCCTCAAGAATATGGCGAATAATGCAGTTACCAACTCCGATATCGCGTTATCGTTTTACGTAAACGGTACATAGCCTAATTCGATTCCACCGGCTGGTTCACGGTGGCTGGAAAGGTACCTGCCTCCGAACGTAGCCATTTACGTGGTCGGCTATTCAATCTGCTGTGACGAACCGTAGTAAAATCCCGCAGCTCCGAGCTCCGTATATTGCGTAATTTCGTTCGCGTGGAAATGGCGCACAGCCGGAACTTGCCGGAAAGGTGAACCTAATCGGACCGCAATCGTTTTGCACCGATAAATCAACCGCTTGAAAGAGAAAACGGACTGGATATACTCGAAAATCGCGGTTGTCGATACCCTCTAGATTAATCGTCGGAAAGAGTATCGAATCTATTAACGCACTCATCAAACCATAGAATTTTCACTTACTTCCTCGAAAGCGAGATTCCACTATGAGTACACTAGCAACTATCCAGGTTTAGCTGTTAAACGTCAGTACTTGCACAAAAATTAAATTTGCATTGAAAATTCATTTTTAGGACTTCATTCTCATTTCGTAAGTCTTCGATGTAAACGCAAAATGATTCTCAATACAATAAATGCAAATGCAAAAACTCGCTAAGCTCTGTCGAAAGAGTTGACCGTTCGTTTAAGAATAAGAACAAAAATTAAATTTTCATTGAAAATTCATTTTTAGGACTTCATTCTCATTTTGTAAGTCTTCGATGTAAACGCACGATGATTCACAATCCTGTGAATGCAAATGCGAAAAGTCGCCAAGCTCTGTCCAAAGAGTTGAACGTTCGTTGAAGAATCAGAGCTCGCTCGAGTACACAACAAGGTGCGTCGGCATGGTAAAATCGCGGTTGCAGCTGGAAAACAAGGCGGCCATGCTATCTGCAGAATCTCCGCGAAAGTGGCCAAGTACACGATTAACAAGATTACAGGCTGATTACGGCAAACTAAAGGCGTCTGTCGCAATATCGTCAGCGACAGGTCGACGGCTAGGCTACCGCGCGTTTCGCGGCGGCTATTATTGTTTACAAAACTTATGTGACTCAGCCCGGCAATTAAACCTGGATTGCGTAACGAGATCGCGGCTTCAAAACCTTTCGAAATGTATCAAGGCTGCACGAGGAATGGCTGCGTGGATATTCTAGGAAGCTTTTATCTTATCGAATCAACCAGTTCGTTCGGATGACAATGCGTACACCCACCATTTCGCACGAGAAACTTTCCGTAATATTATGTGCGCGATCTCCATCGAGAGATAAATTGAATCAATTAAAATAGCTCGCAAATCTGTATATTAGTTACGGCGCAAAAAAAATTGATGATGGAAAATGCAATCTCGCGTGTAGGAAAACGCAAGCCGCCATTTTCAAGCGTCTTACACTGTTATCATCTTCATTATCGTATATAATTACTGCAGATCTTATTTATAACAGAAATTAGCAGCCACTAAACCCTGAACATAACTCAAAAAATATGTTCTCCAAGATAAGCGGAAAACAGTTTGTGAATATAATTTAACATACCTCCATCTACATGAATAATAAGAATTTTGCTCGTATCACAGATTCGAGTATACACACGTATTCGCAATGAGAGTCAGCTCACGACTAATAATAACACGCATTTATAAGACACGTGTCACATAAATCTGGAAGAGTGGCATAACTGCCCTCTACCGACCCAATTGCGAAGATACACGAATAGGATTTCCATAAGTGCTCTGGGATTTTCGATAACTGTATTTTAACAACAAGAAGATCAAAAATGATCTTGTAAATTGTAAATCTTCGAGGAAATTGTTCGATTATCTTACGGAGAATGCTATCTGGATTGCTATATAAAAACTTGTGAAGAAATCCGTAGCTGTGTGTCACGTACAATTGTCTGCCAATACTTTACAAGCTGGTGGATAGTAATCTTTTTCACCGAGGATCTTGAAGGACTGAAAATCGGGCGCGAACTTTTGCAATCATCCAATAATTTACATTCCGTCTTTTCCATTTCCTTTTCCACGGATATCTTCGAAGCCACAGAGCGATCGATGATTTTGTGAAATAAGATTACCTTATTACCCGGCGGTCTTGCGGCGCCGAGTCGTGGGAAATAAGGAAATGGCCGCGGAGCAAACGGGGGGAGGGGGATCAAATGTTGAGGAGAAAAAATATTTCTTCTTATTTTACAATGCTCCCTTAAGCGGTAAACCACGTCTCGGGGAAACAAGCGTACCGATCTCCCGTTTCAGATTGTCATTCGACACCATCGGGTGAGAGTACACGCACTCTGTGCACTCACACAACCGTCATGTGCACGGCTCTTATGAGAACGATGGAAAAACTCCCGGCGCACGTCGCCGGCACGGAATTTTCCTTGGCGCAAGATTCCCTCGGCACAATTGAATTAATATGTCAGCGAAGGAAAACGCGACCCACGATAATTAGGCGTGACTCGCACGCGAGATGCTTCCGGGACCCTTTCCAACACGATTTTTGTCTCTGTGAGACCGGACAAAGGACCGACCATTTACCCTACCTGGGAACAAAATGAGAATCTGAATTAAGTCATCCAGGTCATCCAGAAATTCCTTCTTTCTTACAACTGGAGCTACCACAATGCGAACGGTTTTAACAAATGTTGTGAAATCGTGGATCATTATGCACAATACTTTAAACACCTTTTTTAGAACACAATAGATCCAAACAATATTTGAACATTTTTTCAAATACCGTGGAAAAGAATCGCACGACGATAAACATGAGCTGCGTACCTAAACTGTTCACCAACGTTATCTTCAGAAGCCGGATGTTAGATAAAATGTCGGAAATTTATCAAAATAATCCAAGGCCCATCGAATCGTTGACAAAATCCATTTTTCTCGTAGAGATACAATCGAAGGAAGCGGAAAGTCGGTCGTTCAAGAAGAAAGAGCAAACAAAATGAGCAGAATGACTTGGCTGGTGTTAATCCCAAGTGAAATCGTACCGCAACTACGGATTTGAGTCTATCACTATTAAAACCATAAATCTAGCGTTTCCAATCGCAGATTACAGTATAACCATCCGAACTATCTAGGTCGTCGATAGACTTTTTCTTTCTAACATCGACGCTTATGACGGCCATCGCCCACATATTGACCAACTTTTACGAATATATCTCGATCATCCATATTGTGCAGACATCAAAACATCGACGAGAATAAAATCGAGAAAGCGAGTGGACAGTATATATATGCGAGTCACCAGTAGTCATAGTAGCGAGAAAAAGAATTGGCCCATTCCATTCACGCTTGCTTCTTTGTTCGCTGAATCAGACTGTTCCACATTTAACTTCTGTCCTAAAAACCATGCTCATAAATTTGTCTCGTAAACTTGTAGCAGTAATAAATACGAATTTTTACGAAACCTGAGAAAACCGAGATATTGTCTTTCGGAATGTTAGACGAGTGAAATAAACAGCGTTTAATTAGCAGTTTATAACAGTTTCTAGATTAGTCTGCGAAATTACCAACTAATTTCCTTATGGTGTACAGTGAAGACAGATTATGACGACTTCGTCAAGTTTTATCTCCACTCGGAATAGCTCCAACTACTCCAATTAGCTATCAGCTGGCTCAAACCATCAAAAGCGGCCGCTGCGCGAGCTCGTAAACGCTCAACACCGCGTGTCCAAGTTGCTTCGCAACAATTCCTGTGCTCGAGGACCTTGTTAAAACGTCACGGTACGTTGTGGACCACCGTAAGCGCGTTCATCGTCGATTCAATTTCACTGGATCCTCGTGCATTCGCCGATAAATTACTCGTTCAGTTGCCAGACAGGCACAACTCGAAACTATCCGGTAGGGCGCAGTCAAGAATTCTCTTCAGGATTGGCTCGCATCGTCTTACACATGCAGAAGATCAATATAATCAAAAAATCAGAGTATATCATAAATAGATATAATATAATAGACAACTGGAATTACATAAAAATTGATTTTAAATTTCCTCACTCCTTTTTTTTACAAATGCATATAAAATTCCCTGCATTAATTGTGGGAAGCGGTAGTAGAATAAAAATTAATTTAATCCCTCAATGACTTGATCGCATTAAAAAAAAACATTACAATATACTGTTTTATATTTCACCCAGCGAATTTTCTTCATAAATGCATAAAAATCCGCAGGCTAATAATAAAATATAACTACATGAGTTTACAGTGTAACCGAGTAAATGAAGATTCCAATCACACCTCGCTAATGACCGCTCATTCATTTCGCCGAGGACACAACTCTACGAGCGAAACGGGGCAAACGAGGACGCAAGAAACAGGTGAAACAATGGTCGACAATAACGAACGAGGTGCAACAAGATTGAAAACAAACGCGAGGACATTTCCGTGTAACGGTACCAGGCTGCTGTAACTAGCCGGTTTTCGTGACAAACCGCGCTGAACTTCTTCCGCCATCGACGTTGTTCTTTCCGCTCTTTTAATTCCGTGCAGCTCGAGGGTGTCTTCTCTCGAAAGCGGTTTCGCTTCTTCTGCACCACCGATCCGCTGAGATAGCTGCCCCGAAGAGCCTCTAACAAGGTACGGAGCCGTCTGTTTTATGATCCAAAACGAATAAACGCTTTTCGACGCCATCCTCTCGATTTAACGGCGAGCGAAAAGAACGGGGCAAAAAGCGTCGAGGAGAGTTAGCCGCTAACGGTGTCCAGCTCTTCGAGAAATTTTAATCGCTACCGATCGCGTGAGATCCGCTTGTCTTCCACGAAATCTCTTCCGGGTATGGAGATGGAGCATCGGAACCAGTGGTGTGGCTCGCAACGGTCACGATTCCGCGAAGTTAATGTGTATACAGGGTGGAGCGCGTGAACAGGAACACTTAAATGTCCGGACTGGTTACGAACTTACGACAAATGCTCCTCCAAATGCGGTGAACTGCTCGAATAACTAGTCTACAACGAACCACGAAAGTGTTTCTTATCGTAGCTATCAAATCAACTGTCTAACGCTTCAACACGTTGAACGCCGTAAAAGCAATTTATCTAAAGGAACGAAAACCGAGAAGATTCCTGGTGTTAATTGCTTTTTCAATCGTGAAGAAGAAAAGGCAGTGTAGAAGGTGAAGAAAAGAAACCAAAGAAAATCAAAGTTTAGAAAGAAATTCTGGAGCACTAGGAGTACTATTGTAGTTGAGGTTGGATCTAGGAAAAACCCTTCGTTTCTCTCAGATCGCACAGTTCCCGTTTCTTGTATCGAACAATCACTGTATGATTATATATTTGATATCGCATACATGTAAGGATGCTGAATGTTTATATCATGTGTCTGACCATTGTACATATTTTTATTGATTTATGCGTTTTAATTTCGTTAAAAATAAATTTATTAGTATTAAGTCGTTTTCACAGTCTCCTCCTTACGTACATTTATATATTATTCTTTAACACTATCTGTAGTTGTTGTGTACAAATATGGGTGATATGGCGCGTCACCATGTTATATTTACAGTACGAGTTCCACAATACTTTTATTCCAGTAGTCAAATAAAATAAAATTGTATAAAATGTAAAAGGTATGCACTGAAGTTCTATTTTCGTTCGCTACTTCGTCAAATGAAAACCATTCTGGGCACGCGAGTCTGTAACAGTTCTGTAATAGCGAGCAGACTATTTCACGAGTAAGACCGGTCAGGCTAAGCGCAGACTTGTTAGAACGCGATGTCGAGAACTCGAGTACTCTTGCGACTCGAGTTTCCTCCACACTTCTGAAAATTGCATATCTTGACACCGGCCGGTGGAAAAGCGGAAAACACTGGCAAGTTTCGATTACTGCTCGAGCGAGCACAAATTTGCAGATTGATTCGCGTTGGCGCGATGTAATTTGTAGGTCAATGAGATGGAATGAATAGAATTGTACAGCTGAGAGGTTTGTCGATTCGCGAACGGTAAGCGGTTAATCTTGATGCAGAAGCGGGCAAACAAGCCGAGGAAAGAGGGTAGAACGCTCCTCCGAGATTCCGAGCTAACGGTTCACTTTTTCGAGAACTTCCGGTCTGTTTCGCTGTCTATCTAGACTTCAGATTGCTGTATCTCTGCAATCTCCTTGTTTCTAACGCAATTAGCCCTGCTGCGACTGGGAACGATTATTGTACTCGTTTCCCTGTTCGTGGGGAATCAGGTCTGTTACATCCAGAACGTTTCAGATAGCCCAATGATATAGCACAGCTTTCTTCGTATCTCCAACGGGACTAACTTTTTTTCATTTAATTAATTGAAGAGATCATTAAGCCTGCTTGATAAGCTAAACACTCCGTAAGATCATTGTCAAAAAGACATTATTCTTGGAACGTACCCCCTTCGTGAAACTAAATAACTGTGGACCGTTGCCGTTCGCATTGTTTCGTCATTGGTATCTCGAGTCGCATCTAATTGTAAGCGGCGTATGTGAATCAACTTTGTTTAAAATCTAACAGTTTCAAGGAGGAGGATGCACTGCTTCCTCAATCTGCATGCGCCGTTACGTTGCTATGTGCCAAATTAGATTAGATCGTAGGCATAAACCCGAGGAAATATAAATTGTCATTTTTATTAGACTAGTGCTGATTTATCCTAATATTCCCGATTAGTGTTGAAACAAACTATGAATATACGTAACGCATTTGCCTGAACAGCAAACAGTGGCCCGAGTCTTCAACATTCCTTATCCTTCCTCTTTAATTACTCTGGCCGGTTCTGACACGAAATACAATTTTCGTTACCACGTTAAAATAAACCACAAATAAAATAAACAAAAGACAATTTTATGACGAGAGGGCTCGAGAACAACTCGATCTTGAAAAGCCCGTCGCTTAGCCTGTATTTGTTTAAGCGATCGAGTGGTTCCTTTGTCGACGCGAAATTCTTGCAGGCCATTTTGGGGAAAGAAACACAGACAGACCCCCGGGAGACCAAACACAGGCGAGCCAGCGAGCCGTGTAAATCTACCTGAGCGTACGATTGTGAAAAGCAGGCGAGTCGTTTCGAGCCGGGCGCATTCGACAAAGGAGAGCCAGTCAAGCTCTCGTAGGAAATGCGATAAATATTTAAAGGGAAAGGCGTAATGCACCGGATTCTCCCATAATCGCTTAACCGCGATCTCACGAGGCACTTTCCTATGAGCGTTCTGTTCTGGCCACATAATAATATCAGCACGAAAGATTCGCGCCACGGCCCTCAAAAGAACCCTCCTGCTATTCAGACTCCGACGATGACTTCACGGATCCGCACTTTCTCACAGAATCGTAAGCGGCCGCATGAAACTTCTCTCATCGAATGGAACGGATTAGATCCGACATGATCTGCAACGAATTATAGAATTCAATCTGCATGTAATCTCCTGCCGATGTTCATACCGATATCGATTTTTTCAAAATTCTATGTGTACGAGGAGAGACTGCGGGCTTTTACGCGAATTAAAAATTGTCTGCGTTAATTGCAAGATTGGGAGATAAATAGGTGGCGTATCGGCAACCAGTAGTAAATTAATTGTGGCTTAATAAAATTATTCAAATGAATATATCTGTGTATAACTGGATATTATAAATTCTGCTGTTAAATCGTTGATTTAGCCAGGTAGCTCTAGCAATTCGATTACCATACAAGAACAAAAATTAATTGCGTTGCTACACGTTTATTCATCGCTGTGTTCGAACCTTACCATATTATATGAATATTAGCACCTATCAGTGAAAGGCTGTCATTCACTGAGATAATGAGAGACCACAGATACCCATTAATTATTTAATGATAGGAACCAATTATTTCATAAGAATTCTTATGGGGAAAGGTTCTTTATATAATGAGGCGCTTACGTACTAAAAACTACTGAGTTACGATACGAGAAATTACTTTTTTTAATGAGAACACCGACAGCGGAGGCGGGTGGGGAGAATTTTCCATGCAAACGTCGATATTAACTGTGAAAGTAAATGTTCGTGGGCAAATGGTGGTAACGAGACGGTAGAAATGAAACGCGTAATATATTCTTTGAGAAGCCTTTTCAAGAGAATTCTTATACATCTCTATTTATTTATAAGTTTGCTACCAGACAATTTACAAGTACCAACGATAAGCTTTAGGCTATTCATTGATATACGGACTGCTCTAATTGCGCTGAAGCCCAACAAAGCATACACTGCTCTGGAAGCCAGGAGAATAAATAAATATTTCGTTGATAACTGAAAAACCCAGCGAGAAGGAATACGGTAAAGCCTTGATCTAATAAAATCCATCGGATCCGTGCTGGTTCTTAGATCGTGTAGTCCTGCTATTATATATTTTAGGGCCAGAATTGAACCATTACTTTAGTGTAATTTGGCTAATAATTAACTTTTATACGTGAAATAATGATCATGATTAATGTAATTTTAATGTAATCATTGGACTTTATGCATTTATAACGAAATTGAAAATAGCAGGAGAATAGAAACAATTTAAGAATGTCGCTATATTTAAATTATTAACGAAGAAATAACATTATATTTAGTTTCTATTTCTTACAATTGACACAGAACATCTTTAGTTGGCATAATTCTTCCACTTTCGATCCACACGAACATTTTTGTTAGATTTCATCATCAATTGAACAATGTTTCTTGTAAGAGATTTCCAACGTTTGACCGGAAGAGTATAAAGAGGTCGACGAAACGGAGTCACGGAGCATAAATATTGAAAACTCTATCGCGTAGCATAAGATGATCGATTTCAGGGCACCACCGTTGCATTACCGAGAGTCACGAGAAGTACAGCAATGCGGGGTTTGATTCTATACGGTTTTTGCCGATAATTATCGCATGTACGACGCATTTATGGCAGGGTTAATGGCTGATCTTAATTTGTAATGAGCTGAATAGGTTCGCACTAAAGAAGCGTACAAGCGAATCGCGTAATTCGCGCGCTGGAGATTCCCAGGTCGCCGGCTGCGAGGAGCCCGTGGAATCTCGGCTTTCTAGATCTCCGCCTTGCTAGCCGTGTAAGTGCCGCTTTTTATTGCCGACACGGTACCACGATTATTGTGCTGCCGCTTTCAGACGGCCAATTATACAATAACGAGAAGCAAACGCAGCGCGGCTCGATTTCATTGCCGGCTATGACCCGCTTCTTTCTTTCAACCCCTTTCGTGACCGCCGCACAGTAGGGCATTTGCCTCGAAAAGCTGGCCAAACGTCGACATTTTTCTGCTGTCCAAAACGAACTACGATTTTTGTCCTCGGGTCCCCAAATATACATGCAAATAATCTACAGTGATTTTCAAACGTCAATATTTTTATGTTATACAAAATGAACGACAATTTTTCTCCTCGCGTTCCCAAATATACATGCAAATAATCTACAGTGATTTTCAAACGTCGACATTTTTATGTCGTGCAAAATGAACGACGATTTTTCTCCTCGTGTTTCGAAATATAAATACAAATAATCTACAATGATTTGGAAATAAATGATCCCAAAACTTCCTGCGAAATAGCTTGAACGTTTAAATGTTTATACTGTTATAAAAATAATACCGTCGTATTTGAAAGAGTCTGCAGAATTTTTCTGCAGGGTTAGTCTCTTCGTGAATCGGAAAGACTGTTTAGCTATTGTTGCCATGATAGAAACTCGGAAGTGCGTGTAGATAATCGAGAAAGTATCTAAATAAATGAAGATCTAATATTCTGTTAGGAATGACCTAGAAAATATTGAATACCTTTATACACTTTCTTCTCTAATAACTCATTTTATACATCAGCCACTGTCTTGCGTACAAGAGTTCTCACAATGCAGTGAATCCGAGTTTCGAATACACCACACTTTCTGGCACGTGCTCGGCAGACTTGAAAAAAGCTATTGTGACTTTTCTTTTCATGCGTGCCGGTGAACTTTGACTCTCGGAAAAGCCACAATAGATTCAGTATTATACAAAGATTTCAATCTGATGAGTTATGCATGGAATCGTAGGTTTAATTTATTTCCCATAGATATGCAGCGAAGGAACGGCTCACTGAATATA
The DNA here is from genome assembly GCA_028455615.1 of Lasioglossum zephyrum. Classification (NCBI taxonomy): domain Eukaryota; kingdom Metazoa; phylum Arthropoda; class Insecta; order Hymenoptera; family Halictidae; genus Lasioglossum; species Lasioglossum zephyrum. The sequence goes on along the minus strand of CM052323.1, from coordinate 4,174,926 downwards.
CAATAAGGGTGAAGATAATAAAAGTAATATATAGGGTAAGATATTGTTAATTAATTGATTAACACAAAACACTTATAAAATAACAATCTTCGTATATAAACACCGATTACTGCCTGCAGTTTTTAAGATCCTCTTTTTTTAACGACTGAAACACACTATTCTTCATAGCTTTACCACGGAAGAATTGCCCCGGCATTTCAGGAACGTTATTATTCAAATAAATGCATACTCCGCAACGCATCGATGCCGTCGACCGAACATTGAAAGAGAAACGTGTCGTAGATAATCGACTCTCCGATTAAAGCATTTGTTCGTGGTACCATTAAAGCCGGGCCATTCGTGAAGCCGTATCCTTGCCGGCTTGGCCTTGCCAGAAGCCTGCGGTTTGGAAAGCTTCTAGGAAAAACCGCGCCGCTCGAAAATCTTCTGACCCAAACCGCGTAGCACGTTCCTAGGGAAACTGAAAGTGAGGGTAGATCCGCTGACAATTTAAGATGAACTGTTTCGGCCGAGAAGTGGAGAAAAGAAGAATCCGTGAGACCAATGTGTATATTCACGAGTCCGAGTTTTTATAATATTTTTATATATTAGTTTTATAAAATCAGAACCACAATACGAACACCATATTTCCTATTTTACGAACTGGTAGATGCCATGCAATTTATAAGCATCAATAATGAAAGCACAATAAAAATTCAGTGTAGGAAGCTTCTCATTTGTCAATTACAATTTTGATTTTGTAGAAAAATCTGCAGATTGCTCATTAATCCATGCAAGTGACTCTGACTGTTCGATCATCCACTGTAACAGCGGTAAACGCATAAATCCTGAAACCTGGTAATTAGACACAGCCGGACTCGATTACGTCGTAGTTCCGGTTCGTAAAAACTGTCCCATAATTTCGGGCGAATCGATGTCGAGGAAACAACCGATTCCTGGCTCGAAATGCTTTCTACCAGGTTTACGTAACCAATTTTTAATGATACACGGCACGTGGATTACACCGCCGGATCCGCAACCCGTAAAAACAGCACGGCAGGGTCTAATTAAAACATCCGGAAACGCATCGCCCTGCCCGTCCGTCGAATCAAAGCCATACACAGCAAGTGCTAGACATTACGCTTGAATTTCGTTTGCAGTTCATGCACGCGCCTTCCATCTACACGTGTTCACACGAGAGGGCCCGCGCATAATCCGCGCGCGAACAGAGTACGAGCCAAGGACGGTAGGAGGCGGATTGGCAGCATGAAAGTGAAATCGTCGGGAAACGAGCGAACAAAAAAACGGAACAGAAGCTAAAAAGAAAAGTGAACAGAGGTGAAAAACAAATTAGCAGGTTTTCTCACAGATCGCGAATTCCGGGAGCGCGGGTAGTCGGTTCGGCAACCATTACCTTTTGCATATACGAGCGGAATTGAAACAATGAAATCATTATTTATGTGTTACGCAAAACGATTTGGCGTGTTCCGTAAACTTCCGCAAAGAACACTCAAAATTCAATGTACGAAGATTCTCGTTTGCCAATTACAGTTTTTAGTTTACATAAATATATTGGTGTTTAATCATTTCGTGTCCATATAATCAAAAAAATCATATTCAATGGAATTATTCTGGGCCAGAAGAAATAAAGTGCAAAGAGTTAAAACTGGATTAGAGGGATAGGTTGGGAGGGGCAAGGAATGGATGGGAGAAGGTGGGACTTTTTTTTAGAAAAGGGGGTGGTCAGGGGAGAAAATTTTATAAATGCTTGGAGAAAAAAGGGAGAGAGTCGGTGAGGAAATAATTAAAAAAGAAAAAGAGTTACAAGAAAAAGAAAGATGGGATAGGATTGTGGATTCAAAATTGAACAAGTGGTATAGGAGTTGGTGGGAAAACAGATGGCAAAGGGTAGCGAGGTATAGATTGGGGAATGAGAGTTAAAACTGGATTACAAAAAACTCAAGGGGCACAGGGGTTTTACAGTCAGCATGGTGCACCGTCGTCATCCCTGAAGGGTTAATCGTTTCTTAAACTAAAATACATGTAAAATCGTGTGCTTCTTGAGATTTTTAAAAGAATTAGTTCAACTGTGTTCCCTACTGCAGATTGCACGTGCGCATAATGGAGGGAACAGCAAACATCGACGTGTATCGAGACAATCGATCGTTCAGCAGCGACGGCATCTCTCGTCGACGGTTCATGACGCCGCGAATCGCGTAATCGAGTGTGAAGAATGGCCGGTGACAACTCAATTATCGCTCAATTTGCACAGTTCTGCCTGCTCGAGGCGTTCGACGTGTTTTCACGGAATTGTCTCACGTAACCGATAATTATATCCGGATACCAAGTGGAAGAACCACTGCGAAGAAAGCACGGTCGTTTCCGGAATGAGCCATGCTGCACCGTAGAAATAAAGATCGCATAGACCGAACGCTACCGACGATTAGTACGTACGTGCTTCTCTGCCTTTCGCACGTCAACGACTATTTCACGGAATCCCCTTCTGCGGTGACTAAGCAAACCGAGCGATAACTGTTCGCTTTGAATACATGTTTCTAATTGATCTTCGCGAGCTCATTACTAGACTGCAGATCTTTATGAATTTATGGCGTATGGTAATTTTGAAAATATATTCGAATACGATATTCAATAGAATTTTATATGATTTTTATTAACTTTGTATCTACAAAGGCTATTGACACTGAAAATAAGATTCCATTTCCATAAAATTGCATAAACATTCGCTGTTTACTCATTATGAGTCTGCAATTTTTACATTTTCGAATACGTTTGGCGCTTCAAAAGGATACTCATGTAACACAAAAAAACCGACAAAAATTTTAAATTTTTTTCCTAGAAAACTGTAGGTACATCCACTGCAAAAAATTAATTAGTTTCCATCTTTTTATGGCTATTGACATTCTCCAAAATAATCTACACCACTTTCTACGAATTTAATTTTACCGATTTAGTCTCTGGATTCGATTCTGAACTTTGTTATCTAAGTTCAGATCCGTTGAGCAACGGAAAACATCAATTGTATCTTTTCTTGGGAATTTCAGGAGGCCAAGGGCTCAAGTACTGTACATTGTTCGTTCCCCTAACAAGAGCTCGCACTTCAGCTAACGATGTATCTAGATCTAGTACATTACAAAAACTATTACTAAACTGTATCTTCATGCACACACCAATTCTGTTCTCATAAATTATTTTCTAGAAACCAGAATGAGGAAAAGATTTATTTCACAAGCAAAAAGATCGTTCCCGATACGGATAACATTAAATTACCACAGTGTATATTGCTGCAAACGTTCCCTATATTTTACGAAATTACACAATATCGTAGCTGCCATAAAAATCCGTAACTAAATCGTTAGCAAGTCCGAAGAGAAAACACTGGCACAGACCGACGTAATAAAAATCTGTGAATAATCTGAAGTCAGGCTGAAGGAATGCAATAATACATTCGAAATGAAATGAAAGTGTCCAACTTCCAGTCGTGCAACAATATACATCTTCGACTTCTGCGAAACGACAAAATGTTTTATTCCTAGCATTAGCCTACATACGCGGCTGTTTCTTCAGCTGATGAAAAAAGTGAAGTGAACATCCTGTGTTTTGTTCCGAATCTGTCAATTAGGATGTGATGGGATTGTTGCCTGCCAAATTAATATTAGGCAACTAGTTAATGGATTGGACCGGATCGATGAAAGGATTGCGTTTCGTCCAGATCTGTTGGAGGACTCTTCTGGTAAGGCTAACCCAACAGATCCTGCCTTAGACGCGCGCGGATCTGTGTTGATGATCCGTATTAAGTTTAACTCTGTATAAAGTCTGAGTTGATGTCACTTTTCGTTACACTAAGACTGGATGCGCCGTGTCGCTTGTGTTCGTAACACGAAGGACTGGTAACTGGTCAAAAGATACTGCAAAAGTGAACAAAAATCAAGTCATAAAAAAAGGAATCGTCAAAATGTAAAAAACCTGGTTCGTTTAGTAGGAACTGTAATAAATTAAATTAGCTTTGGGTCGTGCCTTCGGAGAAATTAACAATTATTTACTTGCTGGGTTTGTGAGTGTTGGGCAAGGTTGTAAGTAAGCAAAAAATAGAAATTGACGGAGGATTTCAGTATAATGGTTATAACTAAGGAGGCTCGGTTCCCTTTACTACAATCCGAATTTAACAAAAAGGGAGGTAAGCCCCAGGATACCTTCTTACGACGGAACATCCTGTATTTGCATAATTATGATTTCAGCACGGCACACACGGAAACCGCAGTTTTCTAAAAGAATTCGTCTCTGTTTAGATAACTTTCGACAGACACTTTCCGCACAAGAGACTCACGCGAGAGCTACATGGAATCGATACGCGAGAGCAACAACACCGGATCGGTAGGAAAGCATAAAAGCAAATCGTCTGAGCTGCGTAACGACATCAATTTTTCCGGACTCGCGTGCTCCAGAGAAATTCTTATATTCTCTCTCGACAAGCTCGTGCACGGTTCGAGTAAACATCGGCGACGCGACGGTTTGCAACGGATTCTCGAATCCTCGACGACGGACAGAAACCCACGAAAGCGTGGAAACAAGTCACTTAGGCAACCTAACGTCAAAGACAATAACCGGCACCACGCTCTGCCTAGCCGCCGTACCCGGTTCTTCGTCTCCTATCTTTCCGCGTTATGCCTGTCGCCTTATTTTTGACCTCGGCGAGAGGAACCGGCTTCGCGCGTGCTTATGCTCTCCCTTTGTCTGCGATTACAATAGTGGTCAGCCCTGGTCAGCTCCTCGCTACTGACTCTGACCTCGACGAATCGATCCGGATCATTCCCTTTTGCGTATCGATGTTTTCAATTCTCATTTCTAGACTCTTAGATCTTCATAGTGATGTTTCAATATAGGGTAACCTGTCCAGAGAATGAACATAATTCGTGTCAAATACAAAAAAAATACCATTTGTAATACCCTCTTCATATTGGAATTTGTACTCTTCTTTTGGTAATTATATAGAAAAGGTCTGCGTACTCCGATTTTGATGAAATTTTAATATGTTATGTAGCAACACATTCTGAACAACTTTTTCCTTTTCTGGCTTTTAGTTTTCGAGATATTTACAAAAGACTATCGCTAATACTGTATGGAATTTTTCGTATTCCTGCATGCTCCGCGGCAACGTAAACATGTTCCGGGGCCGCATCTGTTTATTTTTTCTTTGTAAACACGTTGTGGAGATGAGAAGCGACAGTACCACACACACCTACCCAGTGTTTCTGAGACAAAGGTTCTCACATTAAACAATATAAAATGAAACAAAATCATAATACATGTATGATGTATTGGTCTCAGTTGATTTTATATTGTATAACGTGAAAACCTTTTTAGAAACGCAGATGGGTGTGTGTTGTCAGGCCGGCCCTTTCCGCCCCCCTGTTTTCTCTCTCATGTCTTCAGCGTCAAAATGTAAACAAACGCCGCACCGGGACAGACTTACGTTGCCGCGGAGCGTGCAGAAATACGAAAAATTCAATACAGTATTCGCGATAGTTTTTTGCAAATATCCCAAAAACTAAAAGCGACCCCCTTACATTGGAAAAGGAAAAAGTTGTTCAGAATGTGTTGCTGCATAACATATTAATATTTCATCAAAATCGGAGTACGCAGACCTTTTCTATATAATTACCCTTCTTTTTTCTAACCTTAGTAAATCCTCCTGATCATTCGCCAAACTCTGGGACGCGGACGTTCGAAGAATAAAATTACTTGACTTCGCATTCTGATTATCCACTAACTTAAAAGTACTTTGAGTAATGTTCAGAAAATTTAGGATGCACTCTTCCATAGGTTTTGTTTCTACAATAGTCGACGATGAGAGCTCAAGTTTTAATGATCATAACAGCTGTCCGTCGCACTACATGCTCTTGATATGTAGGTTACAGGAGTGTGGTGGACACCCATTATTCCTATCGGTTTATGTCAGATCTATTCTCTAAAAAAATAGCCCGCACTTGTGCACATGAAAACAATGCACTGTGTAAAACAGAACGAAATTGCATAAGCAAACTATCTACTTGGCAAGGTAATGCTCCTTCAACATCTATGTTTCTAAGGAAAGCCATCATTAGTTGCCTTGGCGGAAGGAGTGCTGATAGGATTAAGCAATCGGTACTGGTAACTTAGTTGCACCTTTAATTAACGCTTCCTACAGATTTCTGATTGAATGCACATGCTTTTGTAATCTTCAGTGGCTCTAACACGCTCCTCAACAATTGTATTGCAACGTAATGCGCCCGTGTAGGCTGTTACGTGGAGACACTCGTCTGGCTACTCCATTGTCCTAACACATATACGAAGAATAAATATCTCCATATTCCATAAAAAAAAATATTCCTAACTTAATTCTCGAAACGAAACATTTTTAAAAACTTCTGTCATCGGGGCATTATTCTAAGCTCCATACCGCGTTCGACAGGTCCTCGTCTAATTGCACGTTGTATGGAAGATAAGATAGACTTATGTTTACACAGATTCGGATGGTAACACGCAGAAGTTGTCAAGCGCGAACGAAAAATTATGAAAGACAAAAACACGTCAATAGCGTTATCAGTGGTGACGGCGAAGAAACGTGTTCCTTAGCGCACTACATTCTTCAATATCGTCGCGGCCCCATTGCGTTTTCTAGATAAAAAGAATGTGTATCGGTGTCGCGTCGCGATTCTTCGGGTTGCAACACTCGTAAAAAGTACATTGGAAATTCACAGCGGCGCCCCGTGGCCCGATTCCGGCGAAATCCACGGAGAAATTGTTTCGTGTTCAAGAGTTCGCCAGGACTTTCATTCATTTTTTTGGTATCGTATTCACTCTCCGGATGCGTAACATACAAGTTCCCGTTCGGACAGGAAGATTCGCACACGCAATACGAATCGTACCGGTTGGTAATGAATAGCCTGCCTTTCTGAACGGATACACGACCCTTAATCGTGACTGTTCCGCTCGGACGATACTTGGAAGTGTTTCCTAAAAGTAAGAAACGACGATCGAGCTGTTGCAGTTATTGTGGTGGGTTGTAAAATCCTCGCGTTTATGGCTCCAATTCTCCGATACTAAACGCGATAGCTTCGTCTCGGCGGAATTGCAGCTCCGGTTATAGAGAATCAGGAGTTGAAAGTGATACGAATTCTACCGGGTGGTACTACCGAAAAGAAGATGATTCTACGTGAAAAGATAAGTCGAAAGTTGGAGTCGTGACAGTAGGAATTTTAAAGATCCTCGTATTTTTATAATCCTTTATTTAAATAAAATCTAAAGTGCTACTTAAAATAATCTAGAACTTGGAAACTTCACTAAAATGTATATTGATTGCTTCTGTTTCACAATACTCCGTTTACCGATACTTGGAACGCCCGATAACACGAACGCTGTTATTTTACGTTAATTTATGTTTACCTTCACCTGCTTCGCTCGCGCAACATTTAATAATTCTGGAAAGAAACTCTCCTCGTAGAACTAACCACTAAATAATTTACCTACCACCGGAGGACCTCTAGCTCGCGGTAAGTATTTATACAGAATTTAGGCGGTCGGGTTCAGTCGAGAGGACAAGGTTCTCCAACGGATTTACATGTGACCGATAGCAAAGTAGCCGGGCGCTATTATGGATCCCTCGGAAGTCTTCGAATCTATTAATACGTTCGATACAGCTGCCTTAATGTGAGCTTTCAGTGTAATGAAACAGCACGTGCCGTTCCGCGTGGGAACTCTATAAGCAAACCACGCCTTACCGATTAATCTAATAAAACCGTTCCTTTACGCAATGGTGTTCGCTGTCGCGTCGGTGTCCAAGCATCGATTATTCGCGCGCTTCTCTCTCGAACGTAGCCGGTTTCAATTAATCACGAACCACAAACAACAGTTATCTAAATTATATATATAAAAAATGTTTAGAAAATTTTTCGGAGAGTTAATTATTTATTTAATAGATTACGTTATGAGGGTGAGTTGTTGGTTTGTAATTGAAGATTTTCCGTTAAAGGATACAGTAAAGCCTTGATCTACGAAAAACTAATATCCCTTCCACCTTTTTTTTTATTTTGCATAAAAATCCACGTTCTACTTCAAACGATCATGATCCCTGAAATTAGTGAATACGACGAATAAAAAAATAAATAAATCACCGTGTTTGTGTTTCCTCCACTCCGACGTTACTAAACAGACTACCTTCAGCTTATCTCTGTTATCAGATATTTTCTCTTATCTAGCGATACGAGCGCAGATTGGCAGATCTAAATTAGTGCGTCGCACGATTTGTGTGATTTACACGTTTGCGAAACGAAAAGTGAAAATGAGCGACGTTAATATTTTGCAGGAAATGAGAGTCGGAAAAATGATGTTGTATCTTTGAAGGAAACTTAGTCGTACGTTCCCTAATGAATTGTGTTATCGACACCGCGTCTAAAAATTTTTTCGTGATTATGTGCACGGAAATTAATTTGTTATGAATATTTTTCCGCAAGCATAATTTGCGTGCATTTTTAGAATGCATGCACATTGCGAAGATTGAATGTTGATTACAGTAAAACAGGGTTGCGGCTTGTGATACGTGGAACGACTATATAATTATGTTTATTAAGCTCGGATTGGAACCTATACGTTAAATTTTACTCGTAATTACGAAGTGAAAGATTCAAACGATTCGTGATTAGACAGCTGATACTTATGTAAATTTGTGTTTTTCTAGAGCAATTTTATGCACACCAAAAAATACCCACTTTCTCCGTGAAGTCGTGTAAGATAAACAAAAAATAGAAATGCGTGTAACTTGTGTTTGTGAACGTATTTGATGGGTGCGCAAGGACATTTTGGGAATTGTGTAAAAACTTCGATGAATTCTTATGAAGGTACTCTGTGATTTGCTATTACCATTGTTACAAACGAATTCTGTGAAATCAAACGATGTTACAGTTTTCGAAAGATTATCAACGTTGCTATACAGCATTGTATTCAAACACGCGGAAATCTAACGCCGTTTTATGATATTCCTAATGATTCAACAATCCATGCAGGTGTGCGGCTGTGTTAGCAACTAATTGTAAATTATCTGTTACCCCTATTTGCAAACAGAAAAGGTCATAACCTGTGTTACCCGCTTCTCAAACAAAAGCGAAGTCAAAATGTGGGAGACACTGATAAGAGCTACTCCTGAAGTATATTTATGAATGAGAATTGACTAAAAGCCAAATTAATATTGTGGCAACTTTGTATTTGAATTACCTGGCCCTACATTAAAATAAAAATGAAAATATTTGACTTTTCTGAACAACCAAAAAAATCGTAGTGAAATTATTAAAGTCGGGGAAGGAAAACAGGAGAAGTTCCGGTACACCTTAGTACCCAACCGTTCAGATGAGCCAACGTCATTATCTCACGACACTAATTAACGCATTATTGATCCGGGAATACATTCAGACCATTTTAGAAAGTGATACAATTAAAAACACTGTGAGTAGAGTCATTAAATCTGAAAATTAATAAAGTGTTAATTACTTCCATTATATGTAGAATAGCGAGACAGCGTTATTTCCAGCAAAGATCTCCCGATCAATAATGCGTTAAACCAACAAGCTTCTCACCGTAAACGACAGATGTACACTAAAATTATCAAGTCGTCCAAAAGCCCTGAACTTTTGATAAGACGAAATTCATAGTACTCGCGCGAAAGGTTGGTACCCGCATAATTTCCATAACATAAAGACTAGATTATTAGAATGAAATTGTTTCAAACATAAAATTATATAAAATATTATGACCGTGCCAATAAGTAAAAAATGACTGCCTGAGAGTTCTCGATAAGAAATGTATTCGAACGATTCCAAATATTTGGTACAGTTTTAACATTTGTATTTTTAGAGCACTAAACTACATCCCTGGGGCTCCAAACTATGAAATCACCTCCATCGATCTAGGTCGGTAGTCTTCAAACTACGTCCCACGCAACCGTTCTGGACTTCACAATCGAAAATTCGAAACTAAAATTCAAATGTTTCTCAAAATGTACAATGAAATATTAACATATTCAATTTTGATTTCATACGATTATTAATGTACAGTAAAAATGGCTAAACGAATCGCTTATAATTATCAAAAAATATTTTTCACATTAAACCAAACAATTGCTCGATTAAACCTATTTTACTGTTGCCTACAATTTGAAATACATATCTAGTATTAACGTAAAATACATATTTTATTGAAGTAGATATTTACATACATTTACATACTTTTTCATAGATCAACAGTCAATGCAAAAGACTTGAATATGTTAATACAGCTGTAGGCTGAAAGATTCGAATTTAGATGGAGCGAGCTGTGGGTTTAAATGGACTCAATTCCTGCTATGGAGTATTATAATCGTACAATAAAGACATCTAAAAGAAATGTACAGTGTTAACCGTGAGTGGACAAAGTTTTAAAAACCACTGTAGGCGTCTATAGCATCGACGGAATAAATATTGTATAAACCTGCTCACCTCTAACTTGGACGAGTACTCTTCCATGAGGGTTTCGCTCTGCTTGGTCAGTTCCTGGTTCCTTTCAAGAAGCGCTTTACCGAGCTCTGCAGCCAACACTAAATCCTTGTCCCGTTTCTTCAAAAGTTCCACGGGATCTTCAAGATCCTCGTGGTCGAAGGAATTCCGTCTCGCCTGTATATCGGAGATCATGTCCTCCAGAGCGTAGGGCTCCGGTTGCCCTTCCTTTTTCGGCAGCATTTCGTTAGCTGCTTGTCCTCGCGCACTCGCGACTGTCACCCGAACGTTGCGTGCCCGGCGAAGCCGTGACCTTTTAATATCGTTGACAATAACGACAGACGCGAGACCAGGTGGCCGGCCGGTCATACGTCAGAAACATTTATAACGTTCGACCAATTAACAATAAACGTCGCCAGTCGATAGAATCGTTCTAGTTCGCGGCGGTCGGTACTCGTATCGCGATCGATTCACACTCAAAAACAAAAACATGTCTGAAACCACCTTCGTATTTTCCCGCGCAGTCCCGAAACTGGTGGAAAATCGATTACTTTCGGCAATCGAATAGCTCGACTGGACCTGAACTGGTATATGTATAATATAACAGTGACTCAAACAGTCTTGTAAAAAAAAACAATGTTACGGAATAACGAAGTGATCGATAATCGACTCGTGACTCACGACGTTCACCTTCGAGCGTTGTCAATAAATCGCGCGACACGAGCGATAGTAACGAGCGAGCTGAAGTTCACTTTTTCCTCGGGCCACCACGTAACATCGGATGCCGAACAGGTTCTCCGATCGATGCTTTGCGAGTCTTTCACGAGTCTTTCGCTACCGGAAACGATCAGCTGTGATCATACTCACCGAGACACAGTTCTCCGTTAGGAATGTCATGTTTCTTCGATCGTTTCCATAGATTGGCACACCGCACCTGTCGATCCGATCGTGCACAAGATAATCGGTCGAAATATTCTCGTGACAATCCGATCGATATTCCACTGCGAATACCATGGAACTTGTCGGCGGGGTTCGCGTACGAGAAACGTAGTAAACTGTTACGGGGTTAATACTATGGTTCTGCTCCGTTTCTCCGTTACCACACGCGAGCCACGAAACAGCAACTATATTTCTGCTGCTCCGATAGAAAGTCAACAATGTTACGGCGTTTCAAAACACAACGGCACGGTGTGCGAGACCGAACAACCTCTATCATGATTACCTGTATACGTATATTCCAATAAGCACAATCAAATCTGAAGCATGCGAATCACACGCGAATCTTTGTTGGAACGTCAGTCGAATTCTTCGTTGGACACTGTACCGTTACACTGTTGTGTGCACTGTTTTGTACACCCTCGTTGTGTCTCTCGTTTCTACGGACATCGATGTAATCTGTTTGACAGGGACACTGTCGTTCGAGGCATCCTGAATCGAAAAGAAAGACGAACCGATGAAACTTCGGTCACACTGGGGTCGAAAATTTTTGTATGGATGACACGGGTGACCTCTTCGAAGGACTGGCAGCGTCACTGTGAACTCACTGTTGGCGAGGCAAACACGCGCAGAAGTACGTACGCGGACACGAGAGGCGACTAGCTCGCCGTACCGTGGCCGGCCAGGTAGTGACTCACTAGCCGCCAGTGGAAAATAAATATTACGGAATTGTGCGCGCGGTGCTCCTCGGCCAGGTAGAGATCCTCCCACCTCTTTCCGAGGCCCCGACTGAAAGTAATTCGTTCCACTCGGTCTCGGTTCTGCCGCGAAAACGTTCACTTGCGCCGCGAAATTCGATCGAATGCAGCTATCGTAATTTTGTTTTCGAGCAGCAGCCGCCGCCGCCGCCGCGCGTTGCACCGCTTGCACTGCGCCCCTCCGTCACGAACAGGTTCCTCGAGTTCGTTTTAACCGCCGAATAACTTCCGGTTACAACGCAGTCCTCCTCGATAACACGTAACACCGATACTTTTCTTCTTCTGTTAGCAGTAACTCGATTAATCGTAGAAGGACGTGTACCAGCGACTCGGGTGAACGTTGCGTGGAAGGCTAACGTTCCATGGACAAGACAATCGACCTGTCGACCTTCCCCTCCGGAGGCATACTAACCTCTCCCTCGCCCATACCCGCCACCAATCCTACCCCCACCATTTAACCCACCTGGTCGAACCGCCACCTGACTCGATCTCACGAAATCTATGGATCGTGTTTAACGCAGGATCCTCCTACGTTTTACCTGTGTCACCGCTCGAAAATCATTCGGTATTCTTTTGTACACTTCACCGATGCTCCTATTCGATGCGAGACCATTTTCGAAACATGGGAAAGGTTAAGGTTTCTATTAAATTTTATGTTTTCGGCGCACGGGTTCGATCATTAATAGACTACCATGCAAGTTTCAAATTAATTTAACTCAACGTTTCGATCCCTGTAGGGATCATCTTCGAGAGAGACATTTTTGCATCTGAAAAGTAATATATTTTTAGTGAAATTTGAAAAAATATATTGCGTCACAGCTGTGTAAAAATATCACAAAAAAAAGAAATTATAGCACGTGCTTGCTGTGGCAACAAAAAATTTTTTAACTGAATAATGAGTTACAAAAAACTAAGTTTTCATTCACGGTTTTCTTTCTTCTGCGATGTTTTTACACAGCTGTACGCAATATATTGTATTCAAATTTTACTAAAAATGTATTATTTTTCATACAGGGATCGAAACGTTGAGTTAAATTAATTTGCAAATTTGCTGGTAGTCTATTAATGATCGAACCGTGCGCCGAAAACACAATATTTAATATTATTACATTTTCGATCGAGAAGAATTTTAAGTTAAGGTTTCCCTCGACACTTCGGTGCTGAGACTCAAGAATTTTACAATCTTTCCTTAGAGAAAATTGAAAAAATGTATTTTAAAAAAGAATTCACTTTCTGCTGGATAAAACACGATCGCGATAAGAGATAACAGTCTGATAAACTACTAATATAAAAATGCGTGAGCCTGTGCGTCTATAAAAATGTAAAGAAATATGCTTTTTAGTGTTCTTTGCGAAACGAATATTTCTTCAATAATTGAACAAATAATGCAAGATAAAATAGCGTGGAAAACAAGTTGAACAAATTATTATTGACATGCAAAACATTTGGAAAGATTCTAATCGAATTTTACTGACGCAGGTCACTTTGCGTGGGAAATCTAAATAGAAATTTGCATGGCTAAATATTTACCGATATTGACACAGGTGTAGTAACTGTAAATTTGAAATAGTCACAGAGCCAATGACATCGCGATTCTATATCAGCAGGCTGCTTATCATTATCGTCTTGTTTCCATCGGAAACACCTTCTGCAGCGCGTTCGCGAACAATAAATTCTCCGTTCCACGGACAGAGCAGATTGTAACAATTCGAATAGAACTTTGCCAACGCGACGTTTCTTCGGACTGGCCAAGTCAATCTAGGTGTTAGAAAATGCAGTTCGCGCGAGATGACTCGGACAATTTCACTGCAATTCCATCGTGACGAATTTATAAAACAAAGAGTCTCGTGAAAGAGAAACATTTGCCCAATCATATTGTGCTTTACAAATGACGTAGCAATAAACGAAGAAAAAGCACATGATGAAAACATCTGATTATTTGCGTGACTGCTGAGCATGACACCATTCGTTGATCATCAATGTACGAACATATACAATGTCAGTGGTAGGTGTTGGTCATTGAGCGCTCTACTTAGCAGAGTAATTGTAGACGCGCAAAAACATTAGTTATCATTAAGCTACCTGCGCCAATTCGTGATTCTGTGAACTAACAAGTGTTGCCAGAATGGGGATAAAATTTGTTGTTCAACATGGTACATTGATATTAACATTCACAAAAGTCAACGTGTTGCACATCTATCGTCAATTCGGATAGGTTTGTTCACGTTTCACGATTTCTATTCTGTAGAAAATCCGTTAGAATATTTGGCGAAATCGAGATCCCCGTCACAATACACTCCTGAGAGGGTGCTTGGCAACCGGAAGCACTAACAAGAACAACAGTGGCGCACGTACAGCTGGCGAAGCTATACAGGGTGGCAGATGTCTTTCTCAAATGTCGCCGTTGAACGTCATCGAGGATCACGTCTGGAAAGTGTTTTCCTCTCCACCGTGGATCCTCGGGATCATCGACGTGGAAGGCGGTGAGGTTACGGAGGAACACAACCGGAATATCTGCAGTGATCACTGACGCAGCGCGTATAACTTTCTACGAATGTTAAATAAATAGTGAGTCGCAATAACCTTTGGCCGTAGTCAATCAATAATAACAACCTTGCACAGGAAGCAGCATGCCACTCACAATATTTTATAGTAACTAACTGTTCAATAAACCAGATTCTAAATATACCTGTGTCGTGTTCAATGCATTCGAAACATCTTTAACCCCTTGCACAACAATTTCACGGTTACAGTGATTAGAACTTCTTAGTCGTTCATAATTTTTTTGAGGAAGCAAGAAGTCGACATTTATTGCATGTCTACGTATTCTCCAATGACTATATATCGACAAGAATAATGTAAATTGATAATATGTATATACATAGTTAGTAGATTCCGTTCGAAATCTTCATCATTCTGCAAAGTAGTTAAATCCTTCTGTACCGTAATGGAGTATCTCACTAATTATGTATTCTTACGTTATTTTTTTCAAGATTATAATTAGCGGAAGTTAGAGCATAACAATGGCGTACAGATCACAGCACACGCCGGACGAACATGAGCTCGAGATTTTGGCTCAAACTGAACTTTCAAGGCTGAAGAGGCAGTATAGAATCATGGAGAATGACCGAGCCGCTTGTGCCGAGGACGCGAGACTGCAGCTTCGCAGTCACACGAACATGATCAATCATTTGGAGTACGAAAAGGCGGAGCTTGTGCTTCGCATTAAGACTGCGAACTCAAAAACGTTCTTGCGCGAGGATCAGGAGATGGAGGAGAAGCTGAAATGCCTCTTAGAAATGCAGTCGAAATACAACGATATGATAAAAAACGAAAAAGAAGAAATAACGGAACTTGATATACAGATTGGCAAGGTTTGCGAATCGCTTGGACTTGTCTTTGATCGTGATTCAACTCTGCTACGGTCTTCGAATCAGCTGTACGTGTAATATAACGTTGAAGAACAAAAATGGTACATGTTAGTAACGATTATCATATATTTTCCTTATTCCGAAAGACATTTTCGAAGAGCATAGAAACACAACTAAATCGCGGATAGACTAACTGGAAGACCGTAATAGGATTGAAAAGATGGAAATTGTTATCGAATTAAAGGACCGAAAAGTTGCAAAAGTAGTTAAGAACGTGAAATCATTTTTCCTTAGCTAACGAAAGAAGTGACAAGCTTGAAAATGAAAGTTCAAACGGACACCCAGCTGAGAAACATTGCTGAGAAGCGACAGAGGACGATTACGATGCTAGAAAATCGCTTGGAGGTAACGACGAAGAGGTTCAACTCCATAATTACTGCAAACATGATGATACGGAACGAGATCGAGTCGTCGCTAAAGGAGAGGGCACAGTTCACAGCACTTTGGAAAAAATCGATCGGACAATTAAACACAGGGAAGCAAATAATCAACGATTTGATCGAGCAGTCTACAATCGCGTTTAATCAGAGGGACGACGAGTTGAACACTATTCAAGCTCTTCGAGAAAGGTATGCGCGAAACAACAATAAACCATTTTTATTATCGTCGTTCGGTTCCCGTGACGAATTTCGCGACATTCCTTGCGAAAGCTGGCAAAGATTGGATCATTGCAACCATAATTCTGAGAGTCGCATTAACGACCGAAAGTTCCTCGTACTTCGCGCACAATGACTTATTCGCCGTCGAATTAGAAACTCGGAACTGAGAGCAACGATCCGGGATCAATGGCGCGTAGTCACATCCGGTAATCTCGGCTTTCGATCAATTAGTTTATAGTTTTGTTAGATAAGTCATTGACCAATCACACTTTCGTTACTTCCGATAAACTATATATGTATACCGAAGTTTCGTTTATTTCCAGGGGAATGAGAGACCTGAAGACCCACGTGTCGGAGATGTGTGAACTTCGGCGAACGCTGGACAATGAAATGAAACTGCAGGAGTTCCTCGGTATAAAGGGGCAGCACCGTGAGATGACAGATTTAAATGCGAAACGTGCAGCCGAGATGAAGGCGAAGACACAAGAGAAGCAAACCATGATCGCACATTACAAGCAGATTTTGCAAACGATCAAAGAGTTCACTGGTGCTTAAGCTCGTCCAATTACATCGAGTCTCTAACAGTAGGAAATTTTTATGTGAAATTATTCTAATCCTTTAGGTCAACAGGAGATCGATAAGCTGACCGCACACTTCATCAAGCAAGAAGAAGAAAATTTTGCTCTCTTCAGCTACGTGAACGAATTAAACGACGAGTTGGAGAGTCTGCAGTCGAGGATGGTTCAGCTGACAGCGACGACACAACAGGAAAATGTTTTGAACGAACACCGAAGCAGAGAGCAGACCGAGACATTGGAGAAGCTCAAGAAGGAACTTGAAGAGCAGACGGCTCTCGCCGACGAGGCGGAGGAAAAAGTGAATCAGGTGATACCCTCAGTAATCCTATCGAACATTGAAAACCTAGAACGTCGAACACCACGATTAAGTGGATAGTTTGCTCGCGAATCATTTGCCTTTTTTTACACGAATGCGTGCGCGTTTACTGTTTCAGTGCGACGACATACTAGAGAAACTATTGAAAGGAATAGATTCCCTGTTCAAAGCGATACGGTGCGACAACTCGCCGATTTTGGAATTACTAGGCGACAATGAACAAATCACGATTAGTAACATCATGCTGTACCTGGGAATTATTGAGAAACGTATCACACAAATGTTCCACAAAGTTTATTGGGTGGACAGAGCTCACAAATCTCAGCAGCTCCGACTCGATGAAGACAAACGTCCTCGACTGAAAGTCCCCGCCATTAAGTACATTGCTCCCACACAACCTTGCGCCCTGTAAGTCCTTGATTCCACCATTGTTATCCTTCCTTGCTCCTACATATCTATTCTTTCTTCCTCTTCCACTCCATACATCATATAATTCGTTTCTCCTCGAAACGTTCTTTAACCCTCTGTCTTCAACTAAATATAACCCATGATTAAATGGCACAGATGCGTTGAAAAGGAAGAATTACAAATTGTATCTGAAGGCATGGAGCAGCCATTAACACGCGACGAAGCCATTAAAAAGTTGGAGCAAAGGCTCGAAGAAGACTACTCCGACTTGCTGCATAACATATCTGGTTGTCACTTACCGGCAGCTAGAAAAGTCATACAAAAAAGATACCAATGATGTAACGAAAGAACATGTCCTCCGGTTGGATGCAGGATCGTTCCGATTTGCGAAAAGAAGTGTTTTCATTCCCTCTCTAACTGCCCCTGAACCACGACACAACCAATAAAACCGATAATCTTTCGCGGACTCTCATAGACAATAGTAGATCTTTAATATTATTACATTTTCTACCGGATACGAAAGTGTAACCCGTCTGCAACCTATCTTTTACTTTACTCTTAAAACTGTAGAATCATATTTGTTAAGATTTATTTAACTTTGCGAGAGAAATATATATTTATTTACAAATAGTTGACATGTTTTAAAAATGATCGTCCAGCTTCGCTGCTCGTTTCTTCGCGACCTTGATTATTCGTTTCAATTCGAGAATGGTGCGTTTGATGTGTTCGAGCTGCTGCTCCGTGTCATCCTTGCTCACGGTGATGGGAACACCCTTTCTCTTACAGGTTCGCTGGTACAAATTCCAGCAACTCGTTTTTACCTGTGTGTGCTTCAAATTCTTCTCCGCGGCGCTCGCCTTTATCCTCGATACAATATTCTCCCATTTCAGGGCTTTCGCTTCCGCCTTATCACGTCCCGCGTGTAGCTGTGCCAACTTATTGTTCAATCCCATAAACTTCTGCATCCTTGTCTCCGTCATATAATACTGCAATCAAACAAACATTCGTCTCACCGTGCAACGAAACGAGCAATAAACTTCAAGGAATTTTTTAATCAAACAGAAAAGCATTTACTATTTCCGTTCCCGTCTCCTCCAACGTTTGAAGATTTTTGTCTTGGTGCACGGACAACATCGACCTCGCTTCGATCAAAGTTTCGTAACGATTAAAGATCTCGGAAATCGAAAGAAACTCCCCAGTCTCGTTGATCACTCTTTCTAAATAATTTTGATATTTCTTATAGTCTTGCACGTATTTCTGCATCTTTTCTCGAATGTTTTTTATGCGCTCCAACTTGTCAGTTAAATCGTCGATCTGAAAAATATATCTTTCGTCAACCGAAGACATTGATATTCTTCTTTAGGTAAAGTCGTTGAAAATTAAATATCTTGTTAATTATTTACTTCTTCGCGCCGAACCGCTTGACGTTCTTGTTCTTCTTTGATTTTGGTTTCCGCGCGTTCCCGCTTCTCCTGATTCTCTCGAACGAATCGATTGAATTTTATGAATGACTCGCGAAATATTAATTCATCCTTTTTCATCTCCTTCCACTGCTTGTCCATAATTTCTCGCTTGTTCTCTTGCTCGACCCATTTCCCCCGTAATTTCTCATTTACTTTTGCTAAGTCGCATCGTGCTCTCACCACTTCCGACGCGGGGAAATTCCTTGGTTTATCCCATTCTGGATACTTTCTAACATGAAATTTCGAAAACATGCATCTTGGTTATTAATAAAAGGAACGAAAAAGAAAAAATCTATAAATTTCTAATGTATAAAATTCTATAATCGTTTTTCTACCTCCACTTGTCATATATCGATTATAAGAATTAATTTCATGTTTTTGTAACATTACTTTATATTACGTTCCTCTTGCTTGGACAAAAAATATTCTGTGACAGCTTTTTGCGTATCTGTTGTAAGAACAGCACGTTCCACAAAGTTCCTCGTCTCTTCCTTTGTCAACGGCATATTTAGGTAGGCACTTTATGAA
Organism: Lasioglossum zephyrum; assembly: GCA_028455615.1. NCBI lineage: Eukaryota > Metazoa > Arthropoda > Insecta > Hymenoptera > Halictidae > Lasioglossum > Lasioglossum zephyrum. The sequence continues at coordinate 4,155,410 of CM052323.1, read as the reverse complement.
CATGAATTCTTCTGCAAGTAATATGTAATTAATTTTTAGTACAACCCAACGCACTGTTTATGCGTGAATGATCTATTGATTAAACATTTCGAAATGCAGGCTTGCTATCTTACCATTGAAAATTCCCCAAATCTGATGGAAACGCTAGAGATTTCAAAATTCGTAACTACATGTTTCAGGACAATTGGAGGGGCAGTAATAAATTCAACGCGCATGCGCGAAAAAAAAACCCGCCCCATATCTGATCACTGACTAGAGGACTGGAAATAGGGATAGGTGAATATATCTGCATAGAAAAATTGTATCTAAAATAATTAATAATATTTTATTTATTTTACATTTTTACAAGAAGGCAATAACAGCAATAGGAAAATTCAGTGTACGCTATAAGAAAAAAGGAAATAAATATACAGTTTTTCCAATATCAATTGCATATAATTTTTCGGAATTATCAGTGTACTTCTTGTCCTAGAAGTGAAAGTTGTTTAAGCAACTGTTTCGCATTAATAAATGTTGTTGAACCATATGTGATGCGTTTATTAACACCTGCCCCACTTTTCTGTTTGACATAATCCACTAGATTTTGATACTCTATATAATTACCGCCGCCGACAATGAAAACGATTACATCTTGGAATGTTGGACGATTCTTTGGCATTTGTTCTGTGTGTTTCAGCTGCTTCGGATCGAGATAACAATAATCATCTGTTTGAGAAGACTGCCTAGATTCCATTAATTCATCGACTATTTTTGTTACAGGCAAATTGTGCTTCTTAACAACTAAATTCTTTACTCCTTCCATTACAAAAGATGATCCCTGATTCATGAGCTTGGAGAACATACTAACTGTCTTGGTTCCACCACCTTCATAGGTATTTTGAATCTCAGCTATTCTAGTGTAGCTTCTCAATCTTTTAATATAAAGCAAAGGACTTAATTCACATCCAGCAGCAGATAGTGCTGCCTCTAGCTTGTTGTATTCAGCATCAGAAACATTTGTACAAATATAATATATAATAACAAGACGTAACTTGTCCTCTGGTGTACCACAATCTGGATCGCTTATTGTATCGTACACACTTCTGTCCAATGTTTGCTTGCTCATTATTTTCTCTTCCAACTCAAAGAATGTGTCCAGTCGTCTAGATTTTATGGAATTTAAAATACCAGTTGCAATTGATGTATGCATGTCTATCAATCGTTTCATTTCTAAGAGTTGTGGCAGAGAATTTACAGCATTTGTCAAGCGAGTTGTATTGTTGGAAACCATCGATACTGCTACTTCACTGTCATTATCAATACCCATAGAAGATTTCAGTTTCTTCACATCTTCTTCGAAACCACGATATTGTTCTAACTCTTCCTGTATAGCTTCAGCTACTCTTGGAAATGGACTACCCTTGTGTTGACACCAAAATCTGTCTTTATTGTCTAATTCATATGCTCTAGTCTTTGAACGTGTTCCGCCCGCAGGAGATCTTCCCACGTTTTCTTCAACTACAAGTCTATTTAATGCCATCTCTAATACGTCATGCGCCAACGCTTGGTATGTCCATGTATGATGCAACGGTGTAGCCATATCGACATTACGATCCAAGATTATAAGAAGCGGTCTCTGGAAACTATAATGACCAGTTGTTTCGCTTTCAAATAAATTATTTCTTGTGTCCCAAACATTCTCCCTCAACTTTTTGTCTATCATTTTGGCCACCATTTCCGCAGCATTCCCTCTTGGACATCGTATGATTGGAACGGTTCCCAATGTAACAAAAACAGAAAATAGACAGTCAACTACGATTCCCATCACTGATTCCATTTCAGTGTCTTTCACCTCTCCTCTATTAATTGCATGGTAAGATATAATATCACTATTTTGATGCCTAAGAATAAACAGATCGTCCTCCAATGATATAAAATTTAAATATTGATCAAAGACTTTGTGAATACTCGATACCACACCGCCGAGTAACGCAGCTGCTGCCAGATCTTCCATTTTTTGCCGAGATATTGGCGATATAAAATTTAAATGATATATGTCATATAAACCATTTTGTAAATCGTGACCAATTCTATCAAGATTCTCATCTGTCGGAGCACAAAAATAAATCGCTGGTACCTCAGGAATAGAATCTCTGTCGGAATGCAACTGCATATGGAGCGTAATGCCAAGCTCTCTAAGTTCCTTCACTGAGATCAATGGTGAAATAATATCCTGTCCGAGACGATCATAAATTAAAACCTTCCACGTTGGTACAGCTTCTTCTGATTTTTGTTCGGGTTGATTTAAATTTAACATTTGCTTTAAGGCAGTTATTTGCCTGTCACGTAGGCTCATCATAATTAACTCGTTTGCCTAGGCCTTGTCAAATGTATTCCTTTATGTATGTCGTGAATGTTTTGATTTTTATCGATATAAAAAGTTTTAAGAAATGTTATGTGTACAATTCCACGGCTACGTACAACAGCAGTACTACGTGGAATACACCATAACCCACAATATGTCAACATTCGACTTTTGACTATGAATTATAAAAACGTATCCGTGAAGAATAAGACACTGAACGTCATATTCGCTATGTGTAGGGTTACTAGACGACGTGTACGTGTATTCCCCGCTAAATGCTTCCCCCACTACCACTAAATACGGCACGGTTCTTCTCTAGCGACTTTCTGCTAGCCAATCGCTATCACGTATTCTCCTCGTGCCGAGAGTCGTTACAGCACTTATCTATACAGGGTGTTCCAAAAATGTTGTACTTATTTGAAGTCACTTGTTTTCTTTGCAAAAATGTTTTCCTACGATAGCTACATGCTGCCGAATAATGCAAATTACGCCTCGTAAACGTAAAAATAGGACTTTTCAGGGCAACTGCGGCCTAGATTAATTTTTTATCTAACGTTTTTAACTACTGAAAAATCCTATCTTTGCATTATTGAGAAATGATCAATCCTGGAAACTAGTCCACATCAGAGCGCGGTTACAGTGGACAGTTTCCGGTTCGGCGACAAGTTCGCTGAGCATGGCTTTCGCATTGGCTGAGCCGAAATTCGTCCGCTGTAGTTCGTTCTCCAATTGGTCCGTGTTCTCGTGCAAAGGAAAATGTGACTTCGAACAGAGAGGAAATGAGAGTGCTCACGCCTATGTCTGAACTTGACGCCACTTTTTGGCACGCTCACGCTTAGCACGGAACAGCTCCTATACCGGCAAAAACCTGGGCGTGAGCACTCTCATTTCCTCTCTGCTTCGAACAACCTTAGGAACAGTTAGGAATTACCCGTTTCAATGGAATATTTTTACACCAACATTTTTGGGTCATCCTGTATAGATCAGTGCGTTAGAGGGGAATCTGATGGTGGAGAGGGAAGCGTACAGACTTTTTCTTTCAACGCTGGTTGCGTGCAATATAGGCCACATCAATATGTACACTATAACCTGTCGCCGATGAAGTCGCGTAAAATCTCTAGGTTTTCACTATCAAGTTTTTGTACAATACGAAATCGTATATTTCGTATACCAAAAAAATGTAGGTGCTTTTATATTGATATATAATGGCAACACCGAACTTTTTTAATTAAAAATGATACCGTATATGCTATGCGACACGCTACGTGCTCGGAATGAATTTTTAGTTTTTATGGTACTTATTGGTAACATTGACCGGCAGCAAAATGGCGACCCCGTTTTACTGTAAAAGTAAAATTCAAGAAAAGCTCGATGTTAATATCAGGCTATCGTACGTGACATGTAAATAATAATCGAAATTTCGTTTATTTAATATTGAAGGAACCACTTCGATCATTGTTAAACACAATACTTTGAATATTCGATGAGTTTTCGGTGATACGTTTCTGACAGCGTGTTCGCAATGGCCGATGACTCTACTCCGCTGCCTAAAAGGCGTCAATTGGTAAACAAACTAAACATAATCTTCCTGTTTAACACGTGTTGATTCATTTTTTTGTGATGTTTAACGAAATCATTCTGTAAACGTGAAATTTTTCGTAAATATTATTGTAGCGAGAAAGAACGAGAAAGTTGTATACAGATGACTGGGCTATTGGCGACGAGGAAATCGAGGGTCGCAGGACCTTTCAACTCGATGAAAAGATTGAATGTGAAAGATACAATCTTGGTAATTTTTCTGGACTGTTCCGTGAGATGAATGGTTCGGAATTAACTCTAGCATATCTGCAAAAACATGGTCTCAGCATACCATTGCTCTTCAGAGACAAATCTGGACTGGGATTACGAGTACCCAGTTCAAATTTTTCTGTCAACGATGTCAGAACATGTGTTGGTATGTTTCGTGTACAATTATGTAAACTTTGATTAGACAGTATTCGTGTATATTAAAATGTGTTATGTATGTTTATCAGGTTCGAAAAGAGTGTTAGACGTGATGGACGTCAACACTCAGAAAAACGAAGATATGACAATGAAAGAGTGGCAAAAGTATTATGAAGATGCCAACAAGGAACGTTTATTAAATGTCATCTCTTTAGAATTTAGCCATACTAAGTTAGAGAATTATGTACAATCGCCGGCGTTAGTACGACAAGTCGATTGGGTAGATGTTGTCTGGCCAAGGCATTTAAAAGAAGCTCAAGTGGAATCGACAAATTTGTTGGAAGACATGATGTATCCAAAAGTGCAAAAGTATTGTTTAATGTCTGTGAAAGGTTGTTATACAGACTTTCATGTTGATTTTGGTGGAACTAGTGTTTGGTATCATATCTTACAAGGTGGAAAAATATTTTGGCTTATTCCTCCCACGGAAAAGAACTTAGTTCTCTACCAAGAGTGGGTATTGAGTGGCAAACAATCAGATGTATTCTTTGGGGATATGGTGGACAGATGTGGTAGAATAAGTTTAACCGCTGGTATGACATTATTTATCCCAACTGGGTGGATTCACGCTGTCTATACACCTCAAGATTCATTAGTTTTTGGTGGCAACTTTTTACACAGTTTTGGTATCGAAAAGCAATTAAAAGTTGCACAAGTAGAAGAACATACAAAAGTTCCACAAAAATTCAGATATCCATTTTTCACTGAAATGTTATGGTATGATTAAAACTGCTTAAATCTCGATAGACTCTTAAAGCATCATGTATATTAATTTCTATTTATTTATTATAGGTATGTCTTGGAACGATATGTACATGTGCTGTTGGGCAGAGGTCACTTGGATATTTCCGAATCACATCGTCAACATGCAATTCCACAACCCCATCAACATATTCATTTAACACCGTTTGAATTACATGGTTTAAAAGCAATAGTTATGTATTTACATTCGCTACCTTCTACTAAGAAGAATGTGCCTGATCTGATCCGCGATCCTGTTGCCTTAATTCATGATGTACGATGTTTAGTAGAACAACATAGGCATGATAATCCAGAGGCAGCTGTAACAGGAAATCCAGTGTTACCACCCCCTCCACCGTTAACAATTGCAGAAAGGGTAAGTAAAAGTAATGTGTACATTAAAAGTGTCTATTGCTTTTTCAATATTCACAAATATCTTGTTGCATTACGTAACAGGAGCGCTTGAGAGTAACTAAGAAAAGTTTTGCAAAGATTCAGAGGCATCACTCACAGGAAAAGTCTGAAAGAGCTTTCCCGCGACGAAGACGTACTAGGTGTAAAAAATGTGAAGCGTGTACGAGGACTGATTGTGGGGAGTGCATGTATTGTCAGGACATGGTGAAGTTTGGTGGAAGTGGTCGTGCTAAGCAAACATGTTTAATGAGACAATGTCTGAGGCCTATGCTCCCAGTTACAGCAGCTTGTAAAGTTTGTAGATTAGATGGTTGGGGACAGCAACCTGCACCTTTAACAGGTATATAGTTTCCATTATTCGAATTTGTTTGATTAAAATAATGAATTGAAGTAATTTTGATTTTTAATATTTAATACAGGCAAACAAACGCCGACGGCATCGTCAAGTTTAGTAGAATGTTCAATATGCTTTGATATTGTTCATCCAGAATGCATAGGAATGGACCAACAAAGTATAATTGTCAACGAAGATTTACCAAACAGCTGGGAATGTCCGTCGTGTTGTGAAAGCGGTCGAAACCTTGACTGCAGGCCACGCCAACCTAAGGCTCGTGCTCGAAAAGTGTCTGTATCTAGTGCTGCTTCGTCAGCCCCGACAACAGACTCTGAACGTGCTACTACACCAAGTAAACGTTCAAGACCCGATCCCAGCGATGTAAGTCCCCTCATGGAATCTGACACGGTCTAAGAATATGAAATATACATGGTTTCTATACAAAAAATTCCAGGCATGGAATGACAGAGAACCGGCTGAGGGTGAACAGCGAACAGCTTTGCGTACACAATTAGCAGTACAATTAACAGGTTCAAGTAGTAAGTCAATGAAGAGGCCCCATGTGGTTGTTAGACCTGTTCCGCTTCCGCCTGTTCAAAGACCAGGGCCCGATTTTAATGGACAATCTTTAGCGTATGACAAGACAGCATTACTTGCGATTTTTAGATTTTTAAATACAAAGGATCTAGCGAATTGTGCCTTGGTTTGCCGTACATGGGCCAGATATAGCATAGATCCTAGTTTGTGGAGAAAATTGGACATGTCACATTCTCATCTAACAGCTTTACATTTAACTGGTATTATACGCCGCCAACCGGAACATCTGTCGCTTGACTGGACAAGTGTTACTAAGAGACAATTAGCGTGGCTGCTAAGTAGATTACCGCAACTGAGAACGTTATCTGTACAAGGATGTACATGGGCTGGGCTTTGTGCTTTAAGAACTTGTACTTGTCCGCCGCTCGTTACCTTAAATTTGAGTCATGTATCTGGATTGAATGACTCAAGTTTGAGAGAAGTTCTCAGTCCACCTACAGATTCGAGACCTGGTTTAATTGATAAGACATCGAGATTGAAACATCTTAAAAATTTATCTTTGGCTGGGTGTGATATCACTGATGTAGCTTTGAGGTATATTGTTCAACATTTACCTTACATCGAAACGTTAGATCTGTCGTCTTGTGGCAGAGTTACTGACGCTGGCGTAGCACAGTTAGCGACTCCGCCAGCGCAATCAGTATCAAATCTAGCGTCGCTTAACTTGTCGAACTGTAGATTACTCACAGAAGCAACATTAGACCACCTAACAAGATGTAAAGTGCTTAAACGTTTGGATCTCAGACACACAACCCAAGTTTCGACACAGTCTGTAATTAAATTTGCTGCGAAAAGTATTCATAATCTCCATGTAACAGACGTTAAGTTAGTGGAAGAGAAGAAAATTAAGACAGAAATTAAAACAGAAATTAAAACAGAAGCTACATGAAAAACTATATTTCTTTTGCTACATAGGAAACGAAAATTAGAATGTTGGCTGGCAATAATTTATTAATCAACATTCATCAGCACTGTATTCTATCTTCATAATGCAAAATGATGGACCTGACTAGCATAGGACTACTATTACGTTCAATTTCTCTATCACTATTGTGCAGTCTAATTAGAAGCTACATGTGTAAATGATTTGAAATAACTAAGGAATGTTTTATTTAATTTACTTTTATTCATGTAGACGTTGTCTTCCTTTATGCCTGAATAGTTTGTGCATATACTCAAATAGCTTCACAACTACAGGATATTAAAATAAGTAATGCGAATACTAAACGGTACTAGTTACAAAAAATAATATTAATTTCATTCAGAATGTGTTGAAACCTGATGATTTCTATATAGCTTTCGTAGCTGCTGAAATTAAAAACAAAACAATTTAAATGGACATTGATTTATATTGATTATGTAACGAAAGTTGCAATCTTTACTCACTCAACATTCAGTATTCTACTAAATCGAAATGAGACGTTTTCATCGATATAGAATATTTGACGGTCGCTGTCAAAAAAGTGAGCGGACAGTATTTGTTTACAATTCTATGTGAATGCAAAAAAGTACGACTGCGACTAATGCGAAAACAAACGTTTATGCCTGTACTCTTGTGACAAATACTCGGCAGATTATCATATCGACGCTACTAATCGCCGATACTTACATAAATAAACACAGAAAGAAAGAGGTATATTTATTTGTATGTCTGTTTGAATGAATTTCGAACACATAGGTCACTATGTGACATGAAAGTCACAAAACTAGAACAACTCACTGACCATAAAAACTCGTACTATAGAGAAACGAACGCGCGCAATGAAACATATTCATCTATACCATTTTATAATATTAGATAGGCGATTAGTATTACGTTGAAAAGGAAACATGTACATTATACAAATATTTTAATTTTCGACCTAGATGTTGTATTGAACTTAAATGTTTTTATGTAATCAAATGTACATACAACTCAATTTTTTATAATTTTTATTTAATTTTCAGTTTTACTTTCTGTTGTGCGTGTTAAGCCCGTAATTCGAGAGTGATAATAATGATACAGAGCAATAAGAATTTAAATACTTACATTTCGACGCTATTGCTGCTTTACGAATTTAATCTCTACGGTCAAAGTGCTACGCGCATTCGTCAAAAATACCTTCTTAAAAATTGTGTGACCAGAGAAACGGTACAAACTGTTCGCACTAAAAGTTTTGCTTATTTTTTCATCTTACGATTAGCTCCAAGTGCAATGTTGTCATCACACTTGTTGACAAGAAACTGTTCAAATGCGAATACATTTTTATAATTCACATAATGCTTAAAAATACTTAAGGTACGGCTAATGTTCTAAAACTACAACACCATTGTATGGAATATGTAACCTGCAGAGAACTATTGCAATATTTTGATTTTCAAATATAATTTTGAATTTTAAAAACATTGGCATCATCTCTACCTGTTCGTTTACTAACTATCGCTCTTATTCTGTGATCATTTTTCTATTGTGAACGATTATATTACTAGAATAATAATGAAGATCGAGAATTGTTTTATCACACACGATTATAAAAAAGGAAGAGTCTGTAGGTTTACTGGATGAAAACAACCAAACATGTAAATATATTTATGTATAAGTCAATAAGTCTATCAAATGTTTACTTTACGACGCCAATGCATTCGTAGAGTATGCTAGGGATTTTCTCTTACGTCATATGTGTATGTACCGAGTATCAGTGTGTGCGTCTTTTGAAACTATTCTCTAACTTGTGGTTGTAGGCTTCTTTTTTGTAGTTAGTAAAGTATATGATAAGCACATTTATGTCCTCATCTATTCTAAATAAAAAAGAAGTTGTCGTTAAACGAAAATAAAGTTTTTAAATTCTAGAAAACCTGCTCGTCGTATTTCAGTTATACACACAAGCATGTGAGTGTTGCTGATTTTTGTTTGTCATAACCTAGCGAACAGTTTCATCGCCGACTAACGATTATCTTTATTATAAATTATCTTACAACGTGATAACAAAAAAAGTAAGAACAGTTTCGATATCTCAATATAAATAACTGCGTATTTTGTTCGAGAAATACATTGAGCCATACGAAGTACAGAAAATTTGCATATCGTCTTCTGTCTTTTGTTTTGATCGATTGGTGCCCATAAATGTTTCTCTTTTGATTCGTTACGTTTCCAATGCATTTTCCATAGATACTAAAGAAAACAAATTATATTTCGTTTGCCAATCGATAGTAGAAAGTGCTTTCATAATCTGCGGATAAATTCGAGAGAACATTTCATTTGAGTGTAGGATTTCCTGTGAAAAACATTTTGGTGAGTGCGTGTATTAGTTTGTGTTGTCTGGTTTTTTCAGGCAGAAAATTTTCTATATTTTCATATGTAATACTTATATGTGCATGTATACAATTGTTCATAGTAAGTTTTCACTGTTACTTAAATTAAACTTAACCTAATTCCGCCAAGACAGAGTCTAGATCTTCTTGTAGGGAGAGACTTTGTTCTCGTTGTTTCGCTAAATCATCTTTAAGTCTATCAACTTGTGCTTTGAGTAAATAGTTACCCTTCTTTAATGCAGCTAAGCGTCCTTCGTGTTTTTTAGCTTGTTTCTGTAAAAATATTTGTGTTAGAAATATCAATACTTACTGTTTGTGTGTCTCAATTGATACGGTATAACATTTTACAGTTACCTGCAACGAATCTCTTTGACCTTCCAGCGTGTCATCTTCGTCTTCTGACTCGGACTCTTCGTCTTCCTCAGATTCCTCTGATTCAGATTCTTCTTCAGACTCTGTTTCCTCCTCATCCTCCTCTTCCTCTTCTTCATCTTTCTCGTCATCTGTTTCTGACATTAGCTTTGCCATTTTGTCAACTTCTTTTTGAAGGTGCTTGAATTTCTTATTCTCTTCTTTCAGCAGTTTATGCTGCTGTTTGATCTGATCTTTCAACGCGTGTCGCTCTTTTCTTGCATTCCCAGCTTTGTCTCTGTTTAAACAAAACATTATTTTTCGGCGCATTTACATACACTTGCAAGTGTTACCGCCGCAATACTTACTTGGAATTTCTGATTTTTGTTGTCAGAAGCTTAATCTCTCTCTGTAATCTTTTTTCAGCTGCGGCCTTTGGATCTTCGTCTTCCTCTTCTTCTTCCGAGCTCTCGTCTTCCTCTTCTTCGCTCTCGCTTGGCTCTTTCTTATCTATGCTCTTCTGAGAAGCAATTTTTGCTACATCTTTTGCACTTGGACAACCAGCCAGTGCCATTCCTGAAACATTGTACCATGCTGCGTCGTCGCTATCGTCTGCTAGTTCTATTACTGGCTCAGCGTCAAACTCTAGCTCTGATCCCAAAAGCGTAAAATAAAAAAGCAATATTAAAATAAGCGAAAGCGATTCATTAGAATTAACGGAACAATACAAACATTGGGTAATATTACATTTGCAGTTATTTTTGTGTTCATTAATTGCATTGTTAATAAATTAGTAGCTGCTGCTAGCCGAAGTATATGTTACAATAAGTGAGTCACAGTTAAAGGTACGGATAAATGATACCGATTGTTCAGAGCCAACAAATTTAAATCATCAGTACCAGCTTTCATGCGCCTCTCCAAAGCAGCGTACATTCTCTTCATCTCCTCTAATTCGTTTTTCATCTTATCCCTTTCCTCAGCGACAGTGATATATTCCTTTTCAAACCTGTCTGCATCTTTTCTGGCCTGCTGAGCTTCGCGTTTCAAGGATTCCGTGAGTTTGTCGTCCTGCTTCTTGTGTTCTTGCACGTTCTTCGTAGACTTTTCTCTGTCGACCTCAGATTCGAGATTCAAGATCCTTGCCTGCGAATGATACGAACGGCAAAATTAGTAGATACATAGACGCGTCTTCGAGCATCTCTGTATTAAAGACTAGCTTACTTGCAATCTCTTGTTCTCCCTTTCCAGAGCCTCTTTGTTTCTAAGTTCGAACGCGAGCATTTGCTTCGTGCTCTGCAAGTCGTCTCTGACCGCGTCGATGTCATCCATATCGTCTGAGACAGAGTCGTCCGTAGGCTCGTCAGCCTTTTGCATTTGTTCCTCTATCGTCAGTTGCCTCCTGAATTTTCTCAGTCCCTCCAGTATCGGCCTCGATCGGTCGTTCGTCTTCACGCTCTTCAGCTTCACACCCTCCTGAATCTGCTTCAGCAATTCGTTATGCATGTTCGATTTTTCGGATTCGAACACAAATTGTGTCTTCCCTAATCAGAAACACCGAGTCAGTACAACAGACACCGAATAACATAGTCAAATCAGAGGAAGACGATGTCTGAACGAATCTCTTCGCGATGATCGTATCAATTCGAAGCATATTGGGACAGCCCCAATAATCGCAATGCATCCAGAGATTCATTTAGGATAACAGGAGAAGGTGGTGAAACCCACAGAACATGAAAACATCAGTTAATTCAACGATAATAATATTATTCAACAAATCGGAAGGGCTCCCGTGCAGGAGAACACGGGGACAATAACGACCAGGTTGTATTACAAACGTAGCCCAGGGACAAAAGCTGATTGAACCGTTTTATTAACAGTTTAATTAATAACAACCCTCCGAGTCGCCGCTTACATGGGCGGGTGAAGTGGTGTTCCAAAGGGTGTTTGCCGGGGTAACAACACAAGGGGTGTCGGGGGGGGGGGTCCTAGCAGTGACTAATGAACGAACACGGTGAAATCGGTTCCTCCTAGGAAAATCGACCAAAAGGGATCTGAGTAGGATTGAAGTTCGATTGACGATCACCTGCTGGATCAGCCATGACCTTGTTCACTCTCTCGATTAGGGGCGCGCTCCTATCGTTGCACTTGACATGTCTCAATCGCTTTCCGCTTTCCACCTCCTTCATCATGCTCGCCCAGTCAGGACGTTTCCGTGGCCTCGACTTCAACATCTCCAGTTTCTCTTGCTGCGACTCGCTGAGCGGTGCAAGGTCCTTTAGGACTATTCTGCTGGGAGGTGGTGGCGGTGGTCGCGGCGGCGGTGGTGGCGGGATCGCTGCCCTCGAAGAGCTCTTCGACAGCGTCGGTGCGCCTATTTATAAGGAAATCTTATTTTTACCGTGGCAAACTGTGCCGTGAACATTTCGTGCCGCATGTCCGATAGCATAGTATCTTTCCCGAGGGGAAGGGTAACAATAAGTCACTGGAACCACTTGGAAACAGCCGATCGTCTCGCAAACTCCAGCCACGATTTCATACCCGTTGAAAAGAAATTTCTACTTTCGCATTGCGTTGAATTGTATTCCCGATGTGTGCCAAGACAATCTGTCTTATACGCATAGGCCGCAAAAAGAAAGGATCTTGTAAATGGTGTTTGAGCTTTTATTATTGAAATTTCGTGGCACAAGTCTACAGTTGTGTTTCGATTGGAATAAATGTGAAGCAAAGTGGGCGATTTGGAATGTCGATTGTAAGTAGCGAAAATTGATTTAGACATCGCGGTTGATTCATATGTAATTAGAGCTAGTTGTAATTCTTTGATCAACAGTGTTTCCAAGGTTTTGAATGCGATCTCATTGTTTCTCCTTTCTAGGGTGAATCTGGAGAACGCGTGAGAACAAGACTGAAGGAAAGGGAAATCTATGTAGTGCTGTTACCTGTGGTGCTCTCACTCTTGGAAAGAGGTATAGTGTCACCACGAGATCGAGACTTCTCGATTCGAACCTGTCGTTCGAGCTGTGGCCTCGAATTTGGCTCTTGTCGTCCATTCTCGCGTAGCTTCGGCGCCGGTTTGCTTGTCGTGTTCTTCTCACTTTTCGGCTGTGACGGGATTATTGTGATTTTGCTCTGTTTACGGGGCTGAGGCTCCGCCGCAGGCTTTGCTTCCGGTTTCGGCACACTCTGGAAACCCAAAACAATCAAGCTGATACACGCATTGCATCATTTTGCTTAAACATAATATTTTGCGATGCTCGCTACAATATTTCATATTTTACTGGTCGTTTACACTTCACGTGAAGTGTCCAGATTCTTTTTTTTTTTTGGAAATTCAAAAAACGACACCTAATATCAATAGTTTGCTTGATTTTATTTAGCTTACAATTACTGAAACTTGAATAGCAGTAGGAGCAATATTGGAAATGTCATTTATTGCGTTTGTTTAGTAGTTGCTGTTTGCTTTGTTTAAACTATCGACGCCGATGGACCTAGATATTCTATTCTTCTGTACCAGCAACATTTACACACCAGTTGTCAGTCATCGCGTACTTAATTTGTCGAACACAACCGGCCCATTGTTCACGACCGAACGCTTGCTTCCGTCTTCTATCTCCGATCAACCCGTTACTCGCAAGTCTCGACGATTTAGAACAAAAGGAAAGCTCCCATTAAAACGTGAGAGGTAGTTCTACCGAAAGAATTAGAAGAAAAATGCGCCCACTTTCATTCACCGCTCTTCTATCCTAAAGAAAGAAAGTCTCGAAAATTCTCTTGGCAAGTATCGGAAGTTGTTCGGTCGTCTTTAAATAATCCTAATCGCGTATCCTGCTCTATTCGTTTCTACGCCAGAGGATTGAATCGTGATCTCGATCGGCGATGTGTTTTCCCTGGAAAAGAATCTCTTGTTTATCGCATCTACCAGTTCAGCATTGTATGAATGAGAATTGCGGCGAGCCGAGTCCATCGACAGCGGTCAATGAAAGAAAAGATCCATTCATAGTAAAATTCCGGAAATTTCCTTAACTGATCGAGACATTTGCGCGAAAGCGTGATATAAACTCGTTAAGAAACTGGCGGAAGACGTAGCTGGCAAGACATTTGAAATAGAAACGCGTGTTCTTTAAATAATCGTGACCCAGAGGCTTATACGCGAGAACCCGTGGGGCTAGCCTTCTCTCCGATCTCTCTCGTATCGTGAAAGGGAATTGATTAGAATCTTTGATGCACGGAATTCGCGTATGAATCACCGTGAATTTCAATTCATAACATTCAAACATTTCTCCCCGTCAAACTCTCGCTACGTCACTTCATTCCGATCGTTCGAATTAATCCCGTGATTAAAAATCTACGTTCTTACTTATTCGAATGAAAAAGACGATGACTAGCTTTATGATAATAACATTTGCGGATATGTGAACCCGCGAACGTGTGGGAAATGAATAAATCGATATTTTTGGATTTCCCACGAATCGCGCGTATGTTGGAAAATTTTCAACCGTGATCTCCACGGTACAGTGATTTCGGTGAACGTTGCATATAATCGCCGAAACCCGATCGGACTTGTCGATGACCTAAGTTGCCACGACAGTTGTAAACAATAGTATGACGTTAATGTCTACAGCTTGGCCACGTGTCATCACGAAACAACAGGCATCCACGTTTTTCGAGTTTTTTTCTCGATGGATCGGGGATTCGTTCACCTTCAACGATCTCGCGTGGCTCAACGCCAGATTATTGGAAATATGCGTTTCGGGATTCGTATCCGACGATAAAAAATAGTACAGATAAACAGAGTAATCGAATTTTCACGAATTCATCTCCGAAAAGAATGTATACCAAGTAAACAAGCCGTAATTATAAACAGAGTGGATGATACAATGGATTATGTTTCCTCGCGATCCAGTACATTATAATATTTTTGTTAAATGTTCGGATGCAAATGGTTGCGACGCACCACCCTTGTAAATTTTCATCCGTCAAAATGTTTATAACGCAAACTTGCCACTTGACACCCACGCGGACTATTAATACCCCAAGTCCGGTGACTTTGAAACCTAATATCTGAATGGAAAAAGAGTGCAGAAGACGGTGGCGATCTTCCGGCCGTTCACGTTTCTAGTAGAATGAGCGGATGCTAGGTCAGACAATACTATTTTAATGTCTATGTAGGTCTAAAACCAACGTCTAATACCAAAATAATGAATAGCGATTCTTGCATGTTCTTTAGTAGACCAAGAATGGCATAAACAGGTTTATTACGTTTTTAGGGGAATCTGAACTGTAGCTAATTTGTAGTTAGAATGAGATAGAGATGATAGAGAGAATGATAGGAAAATTGAGACTCACTTTGAGGGTGACTTGCGAGAATGGCGGTGGTTCGTCGGCTTTGGTTTTCGAGTCTCTCCTGGAGTTGAGGGTCCAGGGTGCAGTCGGCATGGGCAGGGGGTTGGGACCATCCTTGACCCATGGCGGTCTGAAGGTGGTCCTTTGCGGTGCTTGACCACCGGCGCCGGGCATTCTTCTTTAGTCTGTCACAGGGTTCTTCCGATCACGTTCGCCTTTGGTTCTCGATCGGTCCACCTAACGGCACTCGGAGTTTCAGCTCTCGAGGATCGCGAGAGCTGCGGTGGACGTCGAGGATCCTCTGTAGGACGTGCACGATGCGCCACTGACGGACTCCTGGACGTCGGGGACGGCAAGGTGGGGATCGTGGTTTTACGTGGGAGAATTACGACCCACTTATCTCGAGACGTGTTTCGCGATCGAGGAAATCTTCCGGATCTTTCTCGCGGTTCACTGATCCCGTCATACGCAAGCAACAATTTCCCGGTGAATCAAAGGGAGGATAGGTTATCGGTAGGCTCGCGAACGTCTGCCGATCGCCAGCAGAAAATCTCGGAGAGCGCAGCGGCTGAGAATTTTTGGGAGTCTGGGAAAGATTGAGACCTGGACCACACATCAGGGCCACGACTGCACCTCCCTAACCGCGCGATATTTTCGTCGACGTGACGTCACAGAAAGACGCAAGCTCGAAATAGAAGACAGTCCTCTTCTTCTAGGATGCTTTCGGTGACTCTCTCGGTTGAAACGCCTCTTCTCTTGATCCTACCACGTACCCCACGTCTGTTTACGATGCACCGGGTGCCGATCGACACGAAGGTCGATCGATCTTCAGGGTCGTCGACTGAAGATCGATTCTGCGAATTTCCTCGGCCCAGTACCGTCTTCGCGGCCGATATTTCATCTCTCTTTCGAAGATATATACCGGAATGTTTTCGTCAGTAATACAACGATGATTTTGAGGAAGTACAATTTGTATATGATGGCCACTATAAATTTGAGGAGAAGATCGACGAGCCGTCGACTAGAGATTATAAAAAGACATACTAGTACGTCAATGGTGTCCGGCTATTTCATTCGGATACGTAATATTACGTCAGCAGCAAAGAATGTCCTAACATCTTGATACTCTCGATCAGAGGAAACTTTGTCAAGTTGTTCGTTCTTTCAATGCATAAATTAATAGGACTCGAATACAAAGAGTTTTTCCTTTAGAGAAAAAAGATGAAGCTCGAACATGAAATTCCTCATGAATATTTATACCACTGCTGAAAGGCACATGAGTCTCGATATCTTATAATTCGTTTAATCTCTCTACTGTTTTCGATCTCTCTTACCAATTTTTCTTATAACTCCAGCCTTATAACTCCACCAGTAATCAGCATTCGCAAAATTATTAGCTTTCATATAATTCATGCATTTTCCGAGACCAACGAGACTTGTTCTGTTAAAGGGTAGGACGATATCGCGAGAAGCAGTACCAATTGGCAGCGCAGAAACACAACGAGGCGTTCCAGAAGTACAATTATTATCAGCAGACCGCGAGATACTTCGAACGAGAGTGTAGAATCGCCAGACACTACGACTCGTGGAATTACAAGCCCATAGACCCGAAAGGTGAACTCGAGAAAGCGAGGAAAACCGAGCGACTTTTGTGCAGAAGAAACAAATTGAGACGTTTGTTCAAAGAGGAGGACGAAACGTACAAAAGAGAGCTGGAAGAACGGAAAAGGTTGCAATCAAGGCCCGATGAGCATTCGTTGGAAGCATTAGCGCAAAAATTGAAAGAGAAACGAGCGGAACAGAGTCTCTATTTGCCTAGAACCTGTCGGAGATACCAGTCTTATTTCGTTTGCCCCACAAATTCGTCTGCTTCCCGTTGCAGCACTCTGAGAGACACGAATCTAGGGTACACTCGCGTCTGTAGAGATTCGACGAACTTCGTTCAGATCGGTGACAATTCTTATCGCAAGAACAGTAAAATGAGCGAGAACGAGAGTAAAATTTCCAGAGTCGACGACAGTCCCGTTTATCCTAATCGAAAATTTTCAGCTCGATATTCCCATAAGACTTTGGAGAATACAAATGTGAGGATCGACGATCCAGAGGAATACGTTCCGGACAAGAACTCTGTGACTTCCATGTCTGCAGGCCTTGCCGATGGAGGAAGCGAGGGGCTTGTAGACGTAGACAATAAAGAAAATAAATTGAATATCTATCGGGAAGATGGCAGTATGGCCAGAAATCGTTCTCTGAATTCAATGGAGGATGGTCTAGTCACTTCGAGAGACATGCCCGATTTCCGGGAAGGCAATAATAATCAATCAGACATTTTGGAGACAGTTCGCTCGGATAAAACTCCACTTGTGAGATCCAACGAGGACGAGGGTCAAACGGAAGAAACATCTTCGGAAGGTTCAGCACGTCGCGAACAAGAAAGCACAGACAAATATAACAAGAAAGAGGATCAAGGCAGGGAACACGGGAAGAGGATGGACAATCGACAATTCGAGGTTGAAAAGAGTATGCCTTGGTTGCGAATGGACCCCGGCGACAAGAACCTCTCGAAGCAGATGTTCCTCTACTTAACTCACAACGAATTAAAGACTAAGATCGAGGACCTCTCGAGGCGGGAGACGCACGCTTGCAACAAGCAGAGCTGGGACGAGGCCCTGCGGCTTCGGGACATGAGGAACAGGCTGGAATTGATTCGCGAAAAACAGCTTTACAATATTGATAACTTAGACTTGGATGAAGAGGTGAGGAAGATGGCATTGCTTAATATTAGAAAGAGGGAAGAGGAACTGGCTGAGCGCGAGAGTGTCTGCAGCGATTCGACGATGTACAGGTAAACTGAAACTCTAACGATGCTACAATAATGTCTTGATGTATGTGAAAGAGATACGTGGCTTTTGAGAGGCCATACACGTTCATACACGATGCGAGTAACATTTAGGTTCCGAAGTATTCACATATATCAAGATATTATCGTAATAAGTTGTTGCACTCGAAATTTTTCTTTCAGTTTTGGCAGTCAGGGATACAAAAAGGTTAGAGCATTCGAGAACAACTTGAACTATAATTTTCGATAGGATTAATGCCTATCAGTAGGATCAGTCATTTCGTGTGCAGCAGCCGAATAATTGAAACTATTACCAGTAACATTGATCTGATCGCTTACCGGTGTTCACCAGTGAAGTATCTTACTTTCTTTCTGAGAACATTCTGTCACGGTCGATCGTGTCAGCATCGGGATCTACTGTACAAAAATATTTAGATCGTGATATAATATTAAATATGACTCAATCAAATCAATAGATATCAGTCGTCAGCTATGTTGTTGGTTCTTTTTGATCGAACCAGCGATTTGATTTGTTGCAATTGTGGCACGTGACCGTGAGCGATGGTAAGGGTCTAGGACGACGAATGGCACCTCATGCTTCTCAAATTAGTCGAAGTCCGTTGATGTTGCAACCGTATACCGTGAGTCATTCACGCCTCACGATACACGCTACTCGCTACGTGCATTTCGTAAATGCTTGCCAAGACGTTCGTCATTCTATACGTCCTACATTCGTTCCTTGACTGATCTCAAGTAGGATGACAATCCGCAATTGGATCAGCCTTCGACATATTCGCGAAAATTGATCTTTCATTATAATTTGTCTTACAACTTCGATTACAAGCGATTACTTAGCGTTCATAGCGTTTGCCTAAAGAGCGAAGAGATAGAGAGCAAGTTCAGCTCAATACGATTTATGTTGATGGCAAACAACGTGCTGATTACTTTAATTGATTAATCATCGGTCAGACCCTCCGATCCTGTAAAATTTGGGAGCTCGTCAAGTTTCGTGTAGTAATATCCACATCTGTGCGATTTATAGATAGGTGTAAAGGTGGGATCTTCTCTCCGCGTCTGGTCACAGTGTTTTCAAGACGCGAGCCACTTGTTATCATTTTTGAATTAATTCATTAAATTTTGTTGTTTTAAAATAAAATTAAAAATTGATCACTTGTTACTTATTTAGTAGTTCTTCAGATAATTTAAATCACCGGTGTCTTTTGGTTATAAATTTCTCTTTATTTCTTGAAATATTCATAATATGGAGAATAAATGTTGAGTAAAAATGAGTAAATTTTTTTAATAGATACGCTTATGTTTTCACTATAAGCTGCGTCCAGACTCGCAAAGGAGATCGTACCCTAACAGATCAGGGTTCGAGGGAGAAGAAACATTAATTCTGAAAACTATTGCCGAATTATATTATTCTTTATCCTTCAATTTTGAAGCGGTATTCAAATCTGTTTGTTCAGTATTAAAGCGGTTCCAATAATTTATTTATAATGTTTGTAGTCAGGACGCGAAGGACATGTGGAAGAAGTGGGTGCACGAAGACGATAGGTCCGTGATCAAGGACGCTCGGATGCAGCGAGAGACGTTGATGAGCAATCTCGAGAAGGAATGGCAGGATCTGGCTATCCGTGACAAGGACCGGATCAGTCAAACCTATCAAAACGTGATGATGGATTCGGCTCTTCAAGAAGAACACAAACTGTCTGCGGCCATCAACCAGTCCCGAATGAAATCCTATCCAAGTTCCTTGAAATAAGCAGTGGACTAGTATTGAAAAATTTACCAAGCTAGTTAACATTGTGCTAAGCTATATAGCAATTTGTATTTGAACGTTTGAACAGCAGCTTGGCCAGCAATAGTTCCTATTGTTGCGTGCATTCCAAGCAAATTTGTCGATATGTCGTAGCCGCAACGAAATATATACGAAAAGTCAGGTTGAAGCAATTAATACGATCCAATCAAAATAGGTACTACACCCTAGACCACTTAATCGAATGTGATACGGATGCCGTTCCAGATTAATTCATACAATTAATTATTGTCATGTTTTAAGCGTATGATTAAGGAATTGTGTGCCAGAGACAAGCATGCTATGTTCGTCTTCGACTGAATTTATTGGGTATTTCGTTATTCTAGTCGTTTCCATATCGTACTGTTTTAATGCTATTATTTTCACTTTCATGTTCGCAAACTTTATTTAATTAACGTCACGAGTTTTTGCCTTTTTAATGAGACCACTTTTAATTGTATTACCGACATCAAAAATAAATTATTCACGTTTAAATTGTTTAATTTCATTGACTCCCCAAAAATATGTCTATGCAGATCATTGGTAATTTGATGATTTCTTCTTTTCCGTTTTACTGTTGCTGTCCAGTAGTTAATTTATACTATATATAGTTAATTTATATATTCGAAATTCCCGGCAGATGTTCTTCCCAGCCGGTAACATGCGACATAATATAACATATACTCCTCTAGATGGCGCAACAGGGTTGACAATAGATTGGCGGTAAATAGCGCGTAGTGACGGTATTTCAAAGTATATTTCCCGATAAATATTGAGGCTATTTTTAATTCAAACTAATAACACTGTCAATAAAAAGAATTGAAAGTTATCAGATTATAAATTACATTTTCGAAAATTACTTGATCAAACATTACAATTCGCAAGAATCAATGTAATGACCTTGAATGACCTTCAAAGATCAACTTATTATAAATTATGGAACAAACTGTAGTCTTCGAATGGAATCCACGCATTCCTAAATGAAAGCACATAGAAACATTTTTTTAAAATGAACTATACTCTTAGGGAAATAATTGCACTCGAATCTTCAAATGGGAGACCCTGTAAAAGGCTCTACATTTAACCATGAACGTGCTAATTGCAACATAAACTGAATGTTAATTTATTATCACTGCTCGTTAACTTAAGATGTATCGGTTTCCCAAATAACGCGAAGCTTGCTATGTTAAATCTGAGAAATAGATCAGAATAGATCTGCTTGTTTCGCACATGAATAGTCAGAAGTCTGGAGGACAAATCGAGGGTAGCGAACGTTGGCAGTATATTATTGTTCCCATTCGGAACTGTTAATTAAGGGGTTCGCCGTTTGTGCGCGTTGGGTCGCGAAAGAATTTTCCAAGGAATCCGCAGAGGGGTAGGCTAGGTGGTCGCCATTAATCCTCGGGCATACCGGGTGACAACGACCAAATTAGTCGGGCGATCCGTCAAAAAGAACATTTCCGTGGTAGACGCGCATTATATTCGCCACATGCTACTCCGCGCGCAGTCGCGTCATCCCCAGTCCACCCTCCACGTATAACTACGTATATGTATGCGTGTGCACACAGCGTGATTTTAAGCGCTAGCGTGTAAATATCAGTTCTTTTTTATCTGCTGCACAAACATTTAGCAAAAAGTTTCCCAGTTAAATAAACATTGTAGACCTACTCACAAAGTTTCATGGTTTTGACGATTTTACAATACCGTGCTCGGCTTGTTCTGTAATTATTCGAGCAATTAACACTGGGGATAATTTCTCGTGAATATACTCTTCAGATTTTAGCAAAGAAGATAAACCAATACTTTGCGAACGAAAGCTGGCCCCGTGGAAATCAGAAAATGATTATTCTCAATCTTTGTATCGACAACTGCATAAGTAGAATGCGGATTTTATGCATTTGTGTTGAACACGCGTAGGTGGTGTAATATTTGGCGATTTCTGACATTATTAATAGAAGAAATGTAAATGCCCTATTTTAACCGAGAATATAAAAATCGTCATTTAATTATCCAATTCCTGGCGATCGAATTAGACGAATCGCTGCTACGTTAGAAACAACAGGAGAAGGAATGTTCCGGAAGAAGTGGCTGGAAGAATAAATTTTAAAAAATTCATAAATGAAGTTACGAAAAGAAATTATACATTCAAGAACATCCATAATCACACTACGGTCGGCTGATGTGTAGAGCAAAAGTCCGTAACACACGCAACTGCAAGCCGGTGTCCTCGATGTATCCCTAACGATCCGACAAGGAGGAGCCGAATCGTATATTTCAGTGGGCCATCGATCTCGGAATTTCGTGTTAACATTTAAATCACACCCACTCGGTACATCCGGGCCGTGGAACGGAGACAGTGGCCGAGAGAGCAGTCGTGGAAGGAAGAGGAAGAGAAATATAGTTTGTAATATGTGTATCGTGCGTGCGATGGCCCGTGAAAGCTGACTGGCTGCTCGACACCCAGGAGAAGAGGGATGCAGCCACGCCAGCTATGTTAATTAAACGCGTTTCTAGCCCCCGCATAGGAAATCAGAGAAAAAAGGAGACGAGACGAGCGGTGCTCGAGCAGGAATGGGGCAACGTGGAAGAGGGTGCCGGCTAATAACACGTCCCGTACGACGAACGCACGCCACACGCCCGTCTTCTTCTTCTTCTTCTTCTTCCACCTCGCTTCCTCCTCCCTTTCTCATCTTCCTCTTCACCGAGTCCACCACCGTGTGCTCCTCCCTCCACCATTTCTTCTTCTCCCGGCGCAATTCTTTTTTGTCCTCGACCCCTCACTTGTCTTCTCGACGCTGGAAGAATGTCGTAAGAGTTCGAGCGAACTGTCTTCTGGATTTCTGGATAGACATCGGTCACCTTTTTCGCCGTCCGCACGCTCCTCCAGAAAACTTTTCCGGATCCAGAAAGTATCGGAGGAAATGATTAGCGGGATTTAGAAGGGAAATTGGAAAATTGTTTGTCCGACTCTTATATCTCCGTGGAATCCACTGTACCGAAGCTTCTAAGGAATTTTCTGTTCTTCGGGGCTTCCAGGTTGCGAGGAGTTTCATCAATTCTGCTTGAAATTCTCTTTGGAATTCTTTTTATACGGAGCCATGAAACACGATAGTAATTTAGAAAATGTTTACAGTATCATTTCATTTGCGGCGATAGGTAAGATGGACTATAATCAACTCAGCGGAATCAATGGATTTGTAGTTATCCACCAAATGTCTAACAACTATTTGTCAGCAAGAACGTACAGTATAAGGTTGTTTTTATAAAATCAAATTTTACAAATTTTGTAACAAAAACTGCGTCCATAGGTAAAATATGTTAGAACGAAATCAGTGGGAAAAATGGATTTGTAATTATCCAGAAAATTTGTAACAACTTTGCTGTTCATCAGCGAGAACGTACAACTAAATTTCGTACAAACATAAGGGTTGTTTCCGTGAAATGAATTTCTCATAATAAAAACTGCGACCGTAGGTAAAATATGTTATAACGAAATCAGTGGGAAAAATGGATTTGTAATTATCCAGAAAATTTGTAACAACTTTGCTGTTCATCAGCGAGAACGTACAACTAAATTTCGTACAAACATAAGGGTTGTTTCCGTGAAATGAATTTCTCATAATAAAAACTGCGACCGTAGGTAAAATATGTTATAACGAAATCAGTGGGAAAAATGGATTTGTAATTATCCAGAAAATTCGTAGCAACTTACCTGTTCGTCGGTAAGAAGGTAGAACTTTAAAACAGACACAAGGGTTGTTCTTCTAAAACCCTCGTAATAAAAACTGCGTCGATCGTGGTAAATATTCGAGAAAGAAGTGGCGACGAGCTCGTGACGGAAAACTTCATTCTCCGTCGGCGGGAACGTGTGCTCGCGGAGATTTCTGTAGCACCGGTAATTATGAAGACCACTTTACGCGGAAATTACGCGCGTTCCGGCTTGACGCTACCACAAAAAACGTGAGCCGGGGAAAAAAGCCGTTGTAACAAAAAAAAGAGGAGGAATGGATGCTTTAAAGGACCGAGCTGAGAAGTTACTTGCCGACAAATTAGCCGGGGCTACGGCGGGTGCGCGTCGCGTTCGAGAGGGCAGGACTGTGTTTCATGGAAACGCGGGTCGAACCACGTGGCTGCCTACGAAGGGAGCCAATGGAGACGGCATATGTCTGACAAGCGCTTAATCATCGGGGAAAATTCTCTGTCGCCGCGCGCCGGCCAGATTAGCCGCGTTCGAATCTAACGCGATGCGTTTCACACCCCCGTTTTCAACGCTTCCGGGGTTCTGATACCGTTCGTTTCGGACCCATGACTCTCCCCGTCCGTCCTGTCGTAGTCGTTCCAAACCTCCCATCGAACGTTTCCGAGAAACCGGACGACGAACGCACGGTTGGCAATCAAGCACAAACTCACGAAACAGAATTAAAATGCAAATTGCACAGGGGCCCAGCGGATCGGCGAATGTTTAAAAGGAAATTTCGTATAGCAGTAATTTCGATCATTTTTAAGCCCAACTTACTGGACCGCGGTAACGAGTTCAAGACTCGAATCGGTTTCTGTACGACGACGAGCGTCATTGATACATCCACTTAATTCTTTCTTATTGCCGGTTGCGGGATCGATCGCCGGCTGGAGAAGGGGCTAAATTGATTAAATTATTCACGATGAAACCGAAGTAAACATCGGTATTATGTAAATTCTTGTGCATCTCGCGTTTCTGCCCAGTGAGAGTTCATTATACGCTGTATGAAGCTCCGGGGAAATGCGAGCGGGTGCGGTGAGTCGTGATTATTGTGCGCGCGGTATTAAATAACCGTTAAATAAAATAATGTATTATAATTAGTATTTTACGGTGTCGCAGTGGCAGGAAATTTTAATCGCGTTATCGGCCCGATAATTGAATGCGCCCGACGAATCCGGCGAAATTAATAGAAAACAAAGCGAAAACCGGCGCGCAGGCTGCTCCGGGTGCCTCGCAATACCGATTTCGACGCTTCATTCCGGAAGAAACGCGATATGGGATTTCCTTCGTTTTCTGCCTCTTTTTTTTTCGTTCACGCAACGTGACCGACCGAGCAGTTTCGTTCGGAAGTTGCCAGAATCGTTGCCCGAGACCGAAGCAAGACGATAAATCTTCGTAGGGAAACTTCGCGTGCGCCGAGCCCGCCGAAAATTTATTCCCTTCGTTATCGCGAAGTTTCGCGTCGGCCTTGAACGTTGATCGTGCATCCCCTTCGCAGTACTGTGTAAGCAGAAACAAGAACAGAAACATCGTCAAGTTTTTCGTAGTCTTCACGCGGACTTAAGCATTGCAAAAATCTTATAAGTTATGGAATTTTACAGTTTATGGCAGCAACGCTGCCGCCAACTTTTCGTGACTCCTGCGTATTATTCATCGTAGCTTGCATGTATTTTTCTCTCTGAGTGAATTTTACATTAAACCGGAAACATCTTCACTGCTTTCGGAAATATTTGAAGCTTCGACTAGGTTCTGTAGTATTTTAAAGAAAACATTTGAGAATCAATTTATCAAAATATATGTTCAATATTATTCCAAAAATGTGTTTTTGATTTACAAGAAAAAAAGGGCTTCAACGTAATATATTCTTATTAATTATCTGGTTCTCTCACTATTGTCAATGCGAAACATTGTTAAGTGACGTTCCCTTGTACAATCTTTATTGTATCTTTCAAAACGTTTACCGTCCCGTTTCAAAACCTTTGTCATTGTTGAAGAAATCCGTTATCGATACCTTCGTTTCTTCATTTCCACTGTCCTGTGTCAATGTCCTGAGTCGCACGTTCACCAACTTGTGCAATTATGAAAGTACAAAATTGTGTAAATTGTCACTGCAAGATTGATTACTATGTTGAATCGTATTGGATTTTTATCCAATTATAAAAATAGACGTTGACACGTAGCACTTTTTGCTCAATCTTTTCAAGGATGCTAACGGCATGCGTGTTCATTTCATGTTAGTTCCACATTCAATTTCAGTATCCATATATTGTACATTAGCTATTAGTTTATACTTGTTTTCATTGATAATCATTTTATTTCATTCTGACCTATCTGAACTGAATAAAATAGAAGTTGGCAGGAACTTAAATTTTTCAACTGCGTCGAGTATCAGTATCAATGTCAGTTGTTCTTTTCTATTTTCTGAGGTAATTATAAATTTATTTACGCTGGGTCGTAAAAATACGTGTTAAAACTGCGAAGTGCGCTGTTTTGAAGGTTGTAGAAAATTTTAGATATCGAGTCCTCGATTTCTTAGTATCTGTAGCCGTCTCGTAGATCCGATTTTAGATTTCGAAAACCAAGAGAGCGCGCGAACATCGACGAACTTAAAGTCGGGAATTCGTTGATTTCTCGACGAAAAAAGAACAGTTCACCGGTCCCGAGCGATTAAAACAGATTAGTGCTTCGATCTCTTGTTCGGCGGACCTAAAACAAGGCTAAAGAGGGGGAGAAAGGCGGAAAGAGAAGCGGAGAAACGTAGAAAAGCAAAAAGTCATGATATTTTCTCTCCGTTGCTGGCTGAAAACAATTTTCTCACGATGTTGATGCCGAGATAATTAAAGCGTGTCTTTGAGGACGGAACGGAACGGAATGGAAATGCACGCAACGTGATTTTCGCGAAACAGTTTGTGGTCGGGCACGGTCGGTGCGCTCTTTTAAACTCAAATGAGCCGGGAACTTGTTCATTCTTTTTTCTGTCCGTTCGTTATTATTTAGAAAATTGTTGACCGGCCATGTTGCTCGCCGCGGAGATCGTGATTATTTTACGGCCAGCGAGTTTCGGATATTATTTCATGACATTTCAAACGAAGGCCGTGTCTCGTTCATACCCTCCTGCCCGAAGACAGCTTTTTCGTTGATTTTTGTCTTCGTTGTATACATTTTTTTTCTCCGCATTTTGTCCACGGTCCTCGGAAAAAATAACGGCTAACGGAGGAAAGAAAATCCGCGCGGTATTTTCGAGCGGAGATCATAATTACAGCTTTCGAGCATAAGGGACATTAATTGCAGGCCGCGGATTATGATTAATTACCGCGTCGATAATGATTCATTGTCGCATCTAACGATACTTCACCGGTAACATCTTCCTCGGCGACGCGCTGTGTAATTACGGGTGAAGGACGGTTAGCCGTGTTTTTGAAACTCCTTTTTCAATTTTCAGATAAAGGCCCGACCGCCGCGCCGGTCACCGATGCAATGCGACGCGCCGGCTGAGTTATTTCGCCAGCCAAAAGGCGCGTTCGATTAAACCGCGCGTGCCGGTTACATAATTTTGTAATAACATAAATCGGAAAGTGGTTGTATCTGGAACGAGCGATCGTAGATTCGGATGTAATCCCCGAAGGTGGACGGAGATTAATTAAAATAGACAAAGGGCTAAACGGTACCTAGCTCATACAGCGTTCCGCCATTTTATTTCGTCCATATATTCAAGCCTTTCGATCACGAGCTTATAAAAAAGAACGTCGTAATGAGAATTTTATGTGAGAGCCCCGATATTAGTTTCATCGATTTCAACACATTTGTACCAGATATACTCGATATTCGGTCACATAAATTATCATATTATTACCAGGCTCATAATATTTACATAAATTCGCGGCTTCGGGGATTACTTTGCGGAAGTGCAAACTAAAAAATACTCGCGTTATCGTTCGCATTGTTCAACATTTTCACAACAATATGGAAGGTCTGTTACGGGCGTTGTTGCGTTAAAATTCAAACGAAATGTATAATTATCAAGTTTCTAGTGTGGAATCAGAGGATTAAATTATAAAAATATGGGTGAACCCATTTCCAAACTAGCGTTTCAGGTTTTTCATTCTGTTTTCAGGGTTGATATTAACCAGCGAAAGGAACGAAACAGTTTTCACGGAACAATTACTCCGCGTTACATGTATATCACGATGCGAATTCACGGAATCAGAAACCCAATGAGTGAACACAATGCAACATTGATCGAATTAAACGAAATGCGTTCTATATTTCGCACGGTGATCGCAATAATAAAGGAAAACAAATTTCGTCAAACATCAATCTTCCAAATTCGAACATCAAACCCGTCCATAAAAATGTAAATCCGCTGGACACGAGCAATCCAACGAAGAGTTCTAAAATTATTAGGTCCAGGCTGCGTCTATATTCGAACGCTGCTATTTCCTCCAGCGGCGTTCCATCAATTCCGAAAATTTCTACCTATATTTCATCTGCATATATAGAGTACGAAGAGAAAGGTAGCGCAAGTGTGGTGAAAGGTAGCAAAGTGCACACAAACAGCAGCGGCGGAACTATCTCCGTGCGGTCAGCCAGTACGTGTTCCACCCCAATACGTAGCGAAAACCGCGGTGCATGCAATCTCATCAACAGAAAATCGTCGAAAAAGTCGGGTGCGACAGGAGCTCGCAGCGTTCGAGAGAACGCCGGAACGAACGATCCAACGAACGAACGAACGAACGAACAAACGAGCGAGCGAGTGAGCGAGGAAGCAAGCGACCACCGTGGCTCAAAAGAAAATATATTTATAAAATTCATAGCAGACGTCTGCCTCGGTTAATCGGTTTCCCGAGGACGTTGATCAATTTCGCCTAGAGAGAGGAGCGATGCGCCCTCCGAAACCTCCCTATTCCACCTTCACCCTCTTCATCACCGCCTCTGTCCTCCCCCTAGCTGGCCCACCCCTTCTCCTTCTCTCCCTGGTGGCTACGACTCCCATCTCGCGTCTATCTCTTCGTCCCTCCTTTTTCGAGTTGCCAAAAAAAATACCCCTTCGGGCAGAACTAACTCTCTCTCTCTTTCTCTGGTAGCTTCCGTCGTTCCGAGATGCTCGCTGCGTTCCCGCCTCCGCTTCGGCCCCGATCCCCTGCGTCAATGCCGCCACCTCCAACCTTTTCTCTCGGCTCAGCCTTTTCTGTCGAAGACACGCGAGGAGAAGAAGCGAGCAGGCGAGCTAGTAAGCAAGCGAGCTAGCTAGCGAGCGAATGAGCGATTCTATGCTCGTGTGCAAAACTACGAGGAGCTGTTAATACTACTACTCTGGCCCTCTCTCTTCCTCTCTTATCTCTATGCACACGGGGAGCAATATCGGCTCGCGTGTATGCACACATGTCACTCGGTGAAACGAAGACGGTGCCGCAGCTACGTAGACCTCTTTCTCGCTTGCTCTGCTCGCTTCACGACGCGGCGGTAACGCTAGACCGTAAATACGGATGCAGCGGACAGAACGCGCACGTACGCGTACACAAGTTTCTCTTCTGCCTCCCTCTCTTCTTCTCTATCTGCCGCGAGCCTGTTATGTAGAAAAATAAGTACACGGAGCCACCTAGGCACCGGCCGCGATGAACAGAGGGAGAAAACAGAGAAAAAGGGACACGGCCGCGAAGGGAACGCGAAAGAACGAGACGCGAGTCCTGCACTCTCGGCCCGTTCACCACCGTTCTCCTACCCTCTCTCTCTCTCTCTCTCCCTTTCTTTCTGTTTCTCCGTTTTTCTCATTCCCTTTCCCTCACTTATTTTCCGTGTGTCCTCTGCCGTGTACGTGTGCGTTTCGCTCGCCGCGTGTATACCTACGTGTTTCATGTTAGTGGCTCCGTACGCTCGTCTTCGTCGCCCAGCTCGCACCTCTGTCTGCGTGCACGTACATTAGGTACCTGCACGTATATATAGGTACCTATCTATAGGTACCAAATGGTAAATGAGAGGGTAGACGCGAGGTCCGGACGCCTGCAGCTAGCGGCGACCCAAAGCTTCGTCTACCGCGGGGCTGTATGTGCCACCGCACATACCGGGTGATCTTCAAACCCGCACACTTTTTTTTACATCCCGATCGTGCGATCGCACCGCGAAAAAGAAAACCGCAACGATTCGCGAATCGATCCGAACGCCGGACACGAGTTTCATTGGCTGGTAATGCGAAATGAAGAACGTTTCGACAATTGGGAAGCCTGATTTTTTGGAAAGCTTCTGTAGGAACAAGATGCAGGCTGATCAGCAGGATATTGTTAAGCTTCCGTTTCCACGGGTCCAGGCTCTGTTCGAACGATCAAAATTTCCAGAGACTATTGGTCGCAGTTTAAATGTGGGACATTGTGACATTTGAAATTGCCTTCAAAGCGTAGCCCGGAAATCCTCGCGGGTGGTTCCGCGCGACAGCGACCGCGCTGCGTTTCTTTCAAACGAGATTTCGAATGAAATTTCGCGTCCGACTGGCTCGTGAAAACGTAATTTTGTTTTGCGAAACAGCGTATCCGCCGCTGGAAATTCGCTTTAGAAGCTCAAATAGGGGGCCGGAAAAATATTTCCAGGCCGAATTTGTAAAGCCGTTAAAATTGATAGTTTATCGCTGAATGTTGAAAACATTTTTTCAAGGGACAGAGGTGCACGGTCCGGGGTAGGGAGAAAGGGAGAGGGATAGCGTGTTACAAAATGTTGTAAAGTCGTTTTGTTGTACGTCGCGGTCACAGATGAAAAATTTTCTGTATCGCGGACTATTATCGTTGCTTTAACCGTATTCACTCGCCGCGCTTTTTCAATCGCGCCGCCGGCTGTTGAGTGCATTTTGTTCGCAAATCGAAATCGAGCGACGGTGGCGAAGGGGAGGGGTCGAGGGGGTGTAGAGGGCGGCTGGAAAAATTGCTACGGTTGCACGAAATTTCATATTTTCCCGCCGTACGATTGGCGATAATTCAGAAGCAGACCGAGAGGCGCATCGCGTGATAACGCGGACGCGATAACTCGACGAAAATGGAGTAGGAGGAGCATTTCAAAAAAGTCATCTACTGGGTGGATGAAAATTATATCTAAATTGGATTGTGCTGCTGAGACAAATAAATATCGCGGCTTGTGTGCGTTCGCATGAAAATTCAACGCCGCCGGACTGGCTGGAATAACTTGCCGCCGATTTCTTTTCCGAATTATTCAAAGCATAAATAATAATAATAAAACCCGTTCGTTCAGGCGTATATTATAACGAAAATCTGATCTTTATGCATTCGTGAGAATCGATGCGATTTAAAATGCTTGAAACATTATTTAGGAGTACCGACATATTATTTTGAACATCGTTAAAGGAAGAAAGAAACTTCAACACGGCTACTGTTTCTTGCAACCGACAATTTTCATTTTCCATAAAGATCATATAAAAATCATATAACGATGTATCAATGAACAACAGTGT
Organism: Lasioglossum zephyrum; assembly: GCA_028455615.1. Lineage (NCBI taxonomy): Eukaryota > Metazoa > Arthropoda > Insecta > Hymenoptera > Halictidae > Lasioglossum > Lasioglossum zephyrum. The sequence goes on along the minus strand of CM052323.1, from coordinate 4,124,162 downwards.
CTTAAACAACATCGATACTATTCATACCACAGAAGAAAATAAAATGATCACCTGGTCGCATACTCCGTCATGCAAGTTGTAAAAAGCATTTCTATTTCGTTCGAATCCTTTTGAAACTTTTAACAAACTAAAAACGTTTGTTTTGCGACAAACTGGAATGAAATGTAAATTTATTTTCTTTCTGAATGCATTTAACAGGTTTAAAATAATGTAATAGTATGTTTAACTTGTTCCAATGTGTTTACTGTTTTAAATTACACTCACCCTTTTCGTCAAAAATGCATAAAATTCGCTGTCTAGCCATAAATCATAATTACCTATGTTTGCGGAAACGTCTGCAGCTTGCCAGTGAAAGCACAAAGAAGTTTCGGCGTGAAAGATCTCGCGAGTCGATGTATCGAACGTTTGAAGTTTGTCGAATCGATTTTGCGGGCCGCGACGGACGACGATAATTCGTTCGCGATATTTGCGAAGTCGTACATTCCGCGCGAAGCCCCAGAAAACCTTTGGCGGAACCGACGTTGTCGCCATTCTTCACGCACGTGCCAGTCACGCAGGGTTTTCTCGCAGCAAACCGAGGAGACGAAGTCGAAGTTGGATTAATCTGGTCGACCGATCTTCCGTAACAGGATCGCTTTAGTGATTCGAATCGATCGGGATTCCCTTTCCCCCTTACTCTCATTGATAATTACTGTTTTATTTAACGGTTTTGAGAACGCGAAGACAGTTTCAAGCTATCACGATTTTATGCTTCCGTGCAATTTTCATTTTTAATTAAAGCGTGCGGTATACCTTTCATTCCCGATATTTTGTTTGAATTTAAAAAGACATTTCCTCATTTGTCCAAACCCGGTAGAAAACCATTGTCATAATACTTGAAAAATGATTTGTATCGCATATGCATGAGAAATAAGCTTGAGCTTGGCACGCAAATATTTATACAAACACGTTTTGGAAAATTGTAATCAGAATTTATAGGACAACCTGACATAAGTAACCTATTGTGAATTCTATTTACATACATATGTATGTGCATTTAGATATGTGACTATTTTCACTTCATTAAAAGAAATTAATGTCTATGTAGTTTCTGTATCCTGCAATTAGTGCAGACAATTTTTGCATAAAAATCCGCAGTCTACTTACAAAGGATGATAATAATGATTGCAAGGGTTAATGGCAGAATCTAAACAAAATTAACTATAGACAGTAATTAGATGTGGAACTTTCCCATTTTCGGGAGAAACAGGGTACCGGAAAAGTTTGTTAACCGCACTAAAAGTATAACAAAGTTAAAATCAATAGTCAAAAAAGGTCGGAGTTTGAACAGGAATGTGCCTCCGGGTGGCAGCTAGCAGAATAAGACCGTTTCAATTAGCGAGTAGAATCTTCTTGTGCAGCCGCAGAGCCGGATCGACGAACAATTAAATGCTTGCACAATACTCGCCGGATCCTTTTCCTTTTATCATGAGTCAGACACGTGCGTATCGCGGTGACGACATTCCGAGTCATGCAACGCGATCTATCGAGTCCTTCGCATCTGATCCGATCGCAGCGAAACGTCAGGACGCCGAGAATCCTTTTCTCTTTCCTCAAGCCGAGAACCTCGACGGTGATTAGTAGAAACTCATCGCGCCGACCTGGCCGCGCGCGCGTGCACCTCGATTTTGCATTCTCTGTTATTCCCGCGATGCTGACTTCACCCTTCGGCGTTCCAGAATTTGAAACAATTATCTCGAACAACGAACTACGCGCGCTTTGCCTCCGCTAGGCAAGGAAACAACCGCCACGTTTCATTTACACGCTGCAATTCGAATCGCGAACTTCTATTGCCGAACCTTCCCTTATTATTCACTTTCTCGCGTAACTCCGAACCATTTTTTATCGAGTACGAACATTCTTGTCTTCTTTGAAACATACAGAAGAAAAGTACATAAAGCTGCAATATTTAAAAAGTGTGTTCTCGTACTTTTCTTTTCCTGTATTCCCAGTGTCATTATTAGACTGTGGATTTTGATGCAAAATAAGAACTTTCTTCATTGATTATATGAAACAGTTAGCAAGTAGAAATATCTTCCCTTCTTTAAAAATTCTATACAATTGAAAATAATGTATCTACATGCTTGAATTCTTGCAATGTCTTCGTTATTTTAAATTTCACCCTCTCATTTTTTCTGTAAAGGTATCAAATTATTATTTAGGAAGTAACCGTACTTCAAACTTTAGGAAATGTGTGCTTTCGGAGGTTTGTTTCTTCTCGTGATTTCGGAACAATGTATTAGATAATTGAGTGTACTTTTTTGTCGAACGAAGGGACATAAAAATTGTGGGGACAATAGGTTCGGAGGCGAAAATGACTCCCGTTTACAGGATTACAACACGCGCGCGGGCTCGTTAGCATTTTTATATAGAGCTCCAATTTATTAGCGGGGCCCGGCAGCCAGAATTCCACTCGAGTAAATTAGAAAACGCATTAAAAATTTATGGCCGTCCCATGGCGCGTGGGTCTGCCCTCCCATTATTATGATACGTTGATTTATGCGAAATCTAATATTCCATGAATCGCGGCTTGCGTTTCCGCCGAAGGCCACCAGCTAAACACCTGTTATCAGTGGTTCCGCACTATTCGACATTACACAGGTCACCGGTGTTATCAACTACCGCTGGTGACCAGAGGCGTATGACCGCGGAATGTGGTATTTTAAATCCGAAATGGAAATACCGAGGGCCGTGCTAATTCGAAATCTCGGTCCGGAGACGGGACCGACGGCTGTCCGTCTGAAGATATTACACCGAAAAAGCAGTTTATTGTTCTCCTAACCGTCGCGTTATTATTGTCCCGCTCCACAGTGGACCGGGAACGCGATTTGACTGGCCAAAAGTCAGTTTTCGAAGTTCAACATTTTGAAAAATATTATCATACTTGAAACCATTAAAATCCAAAATATTATCCATTTCTGATAATCGTGTAACCGAGGGTAACGTTCTAAAGAGAAAATTCTGAAATTCGAAGTGAAACTAATTATTCTTAGAACTCATTATAGAGCATTATGTAACAGGTTTGAATAAATGTTTTATACATATATATATAATAGGCGTGTTTTCATAATTTAATTAGTTTCCTCAGCATTATTTAATCCATGTACAAATGCTGCAATATTATTAACAATTTAAGACTTGTTCTGTATCCTCTACAATTCATACGGAATCAACTGACGAAGAAGATTCAGATGCAGAGCTGATGTTGAAATATTTGAATAATTTAGAATCAACATCGGAAATATAATTATACACTTTTGTCTTGTATACTACGTGTCCCTTTAATTTTGACGACGAAAACCGAATTTCTTGGCTATATATGCATAGTATTTTAATACTCCACCATTTTGAATTTTTCATTTTTGATGTCAGATTCGTTGTCAATGACCTCAAAAACATCTGATTACCAACTTTTATTATTATTATTTATTATAGACGGACAGAAGCCCTTCTTACATAAGTATGTACAAAGAAAAGAAAAAAAGAGAAAGATACAAAGACAAAGAACAAAAATAGTAATACTGGTACAATCGATAGGTATTATCATATAATCCTGCGTAGTTGCATTTTAAAGTTTTGCAAATATTCATTGAAAAAATAAATACTGTTATAACTAGTGCATGATTGTTGCAATAATGCGATTCATTGGATTAATTTATCCATAAGTAGATTTCGCTTTAAGTGTATGAAAAGCTGCTCTTGTTCCCAGTTCACGTTCTGGTACATAAAAATTGATTTGCGCGAGTAGAGAAGAACAATCAATATGATTATTAATTAAATTAAAAACAAAGCTCTGGTCGGATATTATTCTTCGAGCATATAATGGTTCTAGGTTCATTGTAGTTATTATTGCGGAGTAATCATGATGAAAGAATGACATTGGATTATTTAACTTGTATGAACAAAACCTGAGTTTATGTGTCACTCTCGAGCAGCATGATTTCGTACTTAGAGCTTTTGGAAACTTCAGAACTTTTCGAAACATCCAATGACAATTTGACTTTTGGCCAGTAAAATCGCGTTCCCGGCCTACGGTGCGCTCGTTTTCCCCACGAGTTGGTCGAGCAGACACTCCGCGGTACCGAAAACCATGCTAAAATAGAAAAGGGAGCATCGTGCTTCCGTAAACAAAACTCGAGAGCGGGTAATGCGCGATTTCCCCCGCGACCCTATAAATAAAAATCCAGCTCGTGCATTATAGATCCGCGTAAATAATCGTCTAGCCGATTACTCCACCATCGAAGAAACCAATTAACCAAACTCCTATTTTCCCCATTCGTTTGTCGCGCTCGCTCGCAAATCGATCAGACTGACCACGCCACAGAGGATCCACGGAAACCGAGGATCGCACGACAGAGTTCACCATTTTTTTCCGACGTAACAACTACCATCAAATTGCCTTTCAACTTTTTACCTTGCAATTATTAAAATTACAAAAATGCTTCTGCAGGAAAATTGTCGAACGAGTGCATTTATTCAAACACGAAATACGAGGCGAATTGATGAACCACCTTCCAAATATTCTGCAAAATGAAACGATCGATTCTTCGCTCAAATTTATCGAAATGACGAATTTATCACGAACCAGCGTCATGTTAAATTTGATGAATTTCCTTTCTATACGAATGTGGTATTTCGTTAGAAACCGTTGTGCTGCTCGATCCCAGTAGTGGCCACGATTAAAAATAATGTACTGTAACAAACATATCAGAATTTACCGAACAACAAGGCTGATTATACAAAAATTATATTGAATTATTTCTAAACGCCAGATAAACTCTCTGTATATTATTGGATATGTTGGAGTTTACATTGGCGTAAAATTGCAGTAAATCATATTGGGTAAAACGAAATAGATACGATAAAATAGATTATCGAGACTGCACCGGGAATCTATTTGACAAACTTCTTCGGACGATTATTCTGGCGAAAATCTAAACACGAAGCAATGTATGTAAAATAAAGTCGACGACCGTACAGCGCGATTAAAGACCAATTTTGAAAAGATCTTCAAAAGTATTCTTCACAATATTTTATGCAGTACTGAACGTACAGTCTTTTACAAGATTATTTAATCACGCTATACACGGATCAGCAATAGGAATTTTTAACGATTCGTAGATCTAGTATAAAAAATGCAGAAACCAACCCCCTCGGGGTCCTGACAGCAAGAAACGCGGTACCGATAAGCAACAATATCTAAAAACGAGACCGAGCGCATCTGTAAAACTGGGAAACGTCTGATCGGCGACAAGCGAAAAACAGTTGATCCCCTAAATCATGTAAAATCGAGGGTTTCGAGCGGGAACACCCCCTTAATAGAACAGATCGGTGATCGGCACGCGGTTCTCTGGTAGCCACCCGGTATAGACCGACCCGTGTTCCCGTCCACGAACACAGCCTCGCCAGGCCGCGGACTATATCGGTGTAAGAACGGTCGGTCGATGGGATGAGAGAGAGAGAATCGTCGTCCGGACCTCGCGTCTACCCACCGAGTTGATAGGTTGTTCGAGCGAGAGAGGAAGAACGAGCGAAGGATCGAGCGAGACGAAGGGTGGCTCGCGATAGAGAGAGAAAGACGAGCGGGGATGCCGCGGGGGTGAGCGAGATGATCGCAGAGGGTGAGAGACCGGCGAGCGGAGCCGGGCCCATCAGGAGAGACCGAGAGAGAGCGAATGGAGCGAGATAGGCGGTCGAGCAACGAGATAGAATTAGAAAGAGACGGAGGGATCTTCGCTTCACCGGTGATTCGAGGATTGGAAAGAGAGGGTGTTAGCGGCGAAGGAAAAAGGTGGACGCGCGAGAGAGACGGCGAGGAAACAGCGTCGGAGTAAGAGTAGTATTTCTCTGTTGCGCGCGCGAGGGAGAGAGGCCGCGAGAAAGAGTGGCAGTCGAGCGTGTGTCGGCCCGTGCGTGTGTAGGTGTATCAGCCTGCACGTGTATATGCAAGAGAGGCAGGAGGTGGAGCGAATAAGAGAGAACCGTGTTTCGTTTCGTTCGGCTCCGGCTTTACCTCGGCTTTCGCTCGGCACGAAACCCAACGAAGGGTGGAGAGAGGATGAGGTGGTGTGTACGGCCGCTCGAGGAAAGAGAAGAAAACGAACGGAGGGATGGGCCACGTAGAAATCGTCCTACCGTACCCTGCTACTACCTGCGATCCTGCAGTGAATCCGCCTTCCAGGATCCCTTCCTTCCTTCCTTCCTTCCTGACGCGCTTCTTCCTTCTTCGTCACGAGCAATCTACTTCTTCTTCTTCTTCTTCCTCCTTCTTCGTCCTCTCTACTCCTCTCTCCTTTTCTTCCTGTTTCTCGCGGTTTATTCATCGTTCGCGACGGACTTTCGCGTCTTTATATCGTGCCGGCCTGCCAGCCCGGGCCCTTCCGCGTCCTTCCATCCCGCTCATTCTCTGCATTTGCCTCCGCCGTTCGTAGCCGAAACTTTCAAATTCCCCGAACAGAATTTGAATAGCCCTGCCTTCGGAAAATTCAATTCACTTCGCGGGAAGATTCTTCCGCGGAAGTTTCGCGGCCGGCGCTCCCGCCACAGCTGCCACACCACCCACCCCGCGCCGCTCTTTCGTTTCTCTTTCGCTCCCGTTCCTTTTTTCGCGCCTCCATCCTCCAGTTCCGCAGCTTCAAAGCTTTTAAATTCCACCCGTGGAACTGGGATATCCGTTCTTTCGAGATTGAATTCGCGTTCCCCGGGCTTCCTGCCTCATCTCCTTCCCGTTTTTAGCTGGCTTTGCGTCGCTTTTTCGCCGCTTCCTTCGCATCCCCCGCCCTTTAAAATCTCGTTCGCCACGATTCACCCCTCTCTTCCGCGCCCCGTCGAATTCTTCGCCGAGAAAACAACGCCTAAGATCCACCCCCACCCGGAATAAATCCCGCCAGACGACCCGGCACAGTCGAAATGCTCGATAAGGTCGACCAAAAGTGAAAAATCTCCGCGGGGACTCTAAAGCGATGGTTGCGATGAGAACTAATTCTGTTATTCTAATAGTAGTATTTTATTTATTTGATTTCAATCTTACTCTGTAGAGTTGTCTGAATTTGTGAAATTTCAAAACGCATCTTTCTCTATTGTTTAGGAAACGAAGACAAGAAAATAGATACATCTGTTAAATTAACGAATTTGACGCTAAGCGATTTTGGTTGAGTTAGATAGACAAATCTCTGAGCTTGTGAAATTTCAAAACGGAAACGCGACTTTCTCGCTCCATTTTGTGTGGAAACAGTGTAAGCTACTGGAAAGTCGCGCGCTTAAGAAATTAAGACTTCTTGTCTTAATTCTTCTTGAATATCTGTTTAACGAATGATTTCGGTGATATGGGATTTTTGTGTAGTTGGATCGGCGATTTGCATCATTATGCGGTGCGGCGGCGAGGAAACGTCCAAGTATGTGGAATTTCGAAACGAAACAATCTGCTGGAAAATTTTTGGGAATTAAGACAAGAAGAATACAATCTGTTTAACAATAACCCTATCACCACCGGTCAAAATGGCCGGTGCTAGATCTTTTATTTTACAGTTATTGAAATCATAACAATTATTTGATAAGAAATTATTGTATAGATATGTTTAATAGAGAGCTTATTACAATACGAGCCGCACAAAGTCTAAATCGAATGAATCTTGTCATTTTTATAAAGGAGCATGTTCCAGTTAATTTTGAAGCTCGGTTGGTTTAGTGTTAACGAATGATTTGGATAATAGAGAATTTTTGTTTTGCACGACTATGCGGTGCGGCGGCGAAAAATGGTTGCGCATGGCAGCCGGTGAACGATTTTCCGTTCGAGGGAACGTGTATTTTCTTCCCGACTTCAAGCGACCCTGTCCCTTCCTCAACTTCATTCGTATGCCCGACCGGTGCCAAGCTGTCGTTTTTATCGATACTCTAATCTCGTCCGTCACGATATCGAGGACAACGCGATTCGAACGCGCGCGAACTTTATTACGGCCTCCTTTTTTGGCCGCGCGCTGCGGTCGATTCTACTTGCACCTGGCTCGGAATTTTACTCGCTGTCAGACATTCCGCATCCACTTAAATCCCAACGATCTGCTCGCGGCGATCTTTTTTTATCTTTATCATCGTTCGACCCGCACGCTTTGCCTCCGGTTTCTTTGATTACGAGAAGCCTCTATTTTCTCGTGATTATCTTTCGCGAAGTTCGGTTCTTATATAATAGCCAGATAAAAAGCGACCGTAAAAACGTGATGGAACGAAGTTAAGAAGTGCGAATCAAAGGTCACGGGATAGTATCAAGTCACGTTCGAACGTTGTTAGTGCGAGAATTGCCAAGTACTTAGTGGTTGAAATAATATCGCAATTGAAGTAGCGACTACTAAAAGACTATCGCCGCTGCTATTCGTATTTTTATAATCCATAATTCCGAAGTTCACTTTTTGCTCTTATTGCCGCGAAGTACTCCGATTATTATCCGCGGTGGTAAATGACAGTATCTTTGACAAGTTTCAATGCCACTGTAAATTACTTCCTCGAAAACTTTCACTTCGGAACACGGTTAAATTCAGAACGAAAATAATGTGTCAAGTATCTTCTAAAAAAATCAATGACAAAATTACCGAAATTCGCGACTCTTGAACTTCAGCGTATGAAATGGTGTACGAAAAACGAAGTCTACTAAAACTTATAAACATTTATTGTGTACAGAATAAAAAATACATAATAAAAAAAGGGTTGAATATAATCTGAAATACTCGTTAATACTCGTCAAACTCTGAAAGCACCGTAATATATACAGGTTCTTGAGTTCATTTGAAGCAACATTTTCCTGTGCAAAAATGACGTTCGCCGATTTGTTAAGGAGTTATTAACGAAAAACACGGACCAATCAGAACGCGGCTATAGCGAATGTAATCATTGGCCGAGTCAGAATCAATCCGCTGTAACCGCGCTCTGATTGGTCCGTGTTTTTCGTTAGCAACTCCTAAACAAAGCCGAGAACGTCATTTTTGCAAAGGATAATGTTGCTTCAAATGAACTCAGGAATCTCCGATTTCCGGATATTGAAGGGATTTTGAGACACCCTGTATGTAAGATATTCATAGGAACTGCAAGCCTTAAAAACAATGAAATTTATGAATCGTAAAGCACCCGTGCGTTGTCACAGCGTGAAACAAGTAGAAGCAAAATAGGTCGTTCGACTTACCCGATAATTCTAGTGTTAAAACAATATTGTATAGGGGAAGACAATCAGGAAGGGCTGCTTTCGCACGGAATCTCCATCTTTGCTCCTCTTTCTCGTATTTCCTATTTTCAATTCTCGTTCATTGGGTGTCGATGTTATTCAAGAAATCCCGCGGAAGAAGTTCCCATCCAGCCAAGTCCCAGGAAACTTCTCGCTCCAGCTCTTCACCGTCGGATCTTCGAATTTTTTCGATCCGCGCGATCCACCGGGAAGTTCGCCGGTTGTTTCTCTTCGCTGTTAATCGAACAGCAGTGTCCCCCGCTTGTCCGAACTATACAATTTAAGTTTCGAATTAGATACAAGTTCGTTAACATTAGGGGGTCGATCTCCTCTCGAGGCTATTCGACGAACGAATTGAAACTGAATCGTGCCCCGAGGATCCGACAGCATTCGTTCTAAACGGAATCCGGCGTCCTCTAAACGGTTGATCGGATCGAGCGCCGTTCGAAACGAGACGTTTGATCGAATCGATCTTACGTACGTCGGCCGCTGAAAGTCGGACAATCCGAGGGGGTGGGGCGGGGGGGACGTTAATTGTCTTCGCTCGTTCCTTTTTTTTTCTATGTTTTGTTTTGTGAACGCGACGTAGGAGGCGGCTGATGAAAAAAACAGAAAGGAACATGGAAGGCGGGGATCGACGGCTGAGAATAGTTTATACGTGGCAACCGATCGAGCGAAATCGCGTGAAATCGAATTCGTACGCACGTACGACACGCAGGAACGCGAGGAACGAACCGAACCGTCGGGAACCCGGGGGAACGAGAAATAAAAACGAGCACCAGGAACGAAGCCTCGAACGATCAAAACGCCCTCGATCCTTTGGCCGATACGTCGCGTCTCTCGTCTCGTCGTACCCGATCACGCTGCCCCGAGACGCGGGATCGTCGGTTGCCACGATGACGAGGCGGCTGCCGCCGAGGAAAGCAAATAACGTCGCTCTTATCGAACTCTATAGAAACCAGCATCTCGTTCCTCCGATGATTTGTTCCTGAAAAATTCATCGCCTCTGACCGAAAAAAAGTTCACGTTCGACGGGGAGACTCCGCGGTATTTGTCTTTCGCCGCGATCGACCCTGTCCTCGAACCACGCGCCAAATCATTTTTGTCGCTTCCAGACAAACAGAACCGAAATCCTGCGGCTCGTTCATCGACACGTTCGCTGCCAGTTTGTTTGCGGATATTCATGCATTTGTGACAGAAAAGATTTAAGAATGTTGTTGCATTGTAATCGGCACGTTGAAATAATATATTAACGTGGAAAATATTTATTTGGCATAAAGATCCGAAGTTTAGCACGAATCACAGAAACTGTTGGTCGCTTTGTTGAAGCGAGATCAGAATTCTGCGACTCGGTTATTAACAGATTTACTAGCAGTTTGTTTCACGATTTTTATGCCTTTATGAGCTAAAAAATTCAAGCATGTTTTTGTATCATTTTCGACACGTTGAAATGATTGAGAGGATGAATACATTAATCTAGAAAATTACTGATTTGGCATAAAGATCCGCAGTCTAAATATGAATAATGGAAATTATTGTCCGTTTTGCTGAAGCGAGATCAGAATTCTGCCGCTTGGCCATTAACGCGTTTACTAGCAGCTTGTCTCGCAGATTATCTCTCTTGTTAAAACGTTTTATTAAATTGCCCACATCACGAACACTGACTATTACGCTGTGTGGACTCGAAACAACGTCTTTGAGTAAACTGCGAGGTTATTGAGGACATATATTTTTGACGGCGGTGATGAAGGTGTTAAAAAGGAGAACGACTTGTCACTTGTGCTGTCCAAGTTCTCGAAGACCACAGCTAGAGGACATTTATTCTAGAGACTGAAAGTTTGTCTTGCATAAAACTATTCCCAGCAATTAATTCAGGAATTCCAAGATAATTTAAACAATCTCACACGGACCCAATCCGTGCATCGAAGGGTTAAGCTAAACTCCAGGTAGCGACTGTTAATTCGATAGAAATTCGATGCAACAATGGTTGGAAGTTTACGGCATCGTTTCGAGAAATCGAAAGGTTCGTTTTCGAGTGGCGACAGGTTTCGGAGGTGACGGAGGTCGCCGATGAAAATCGTAAAGCTCGTCGCGGCGAAACATCCTCCGCGTCGTCTTTGTGGTTGTTCCTGCCGAAGCCCAGCCCCCGTCTTTGCCCCCGTGTTTGCCCCCGGCACCAATTTTAAGCATTGCGTAAGACGGTCGTTCGGAAAGTTAAAGGCGGCGAGGCGATAATGATAATCGTTAGCAGCAGGTCGGACCACCGTGGCACCAAACGGTAAAACCGACGCGACGCAACCCGTGGAGGATGCCACGAGATATCGCGAACCCCTTGCGACTCGCCGCAACGACTCGATGGAATCCCGTGTTGTCCGCGCGGTTATATTCGGTATTCGCTAATTGCCGAAAAATCATCGGTGTATCGACGGTATCGAGCTGCGATCGTAAGATTCCACGGTTGATTTGATTAGAATTAGGAACTGGGAAAGCGTTGTCGGCCGTTTCACTCGTGCTAATTGGCCGCGGCTCGATTTTGCGACCGAGTTCGCTGGAATCGACTGGCCAGGATATTCTGAAAATTTTAATGAAGAATAGGGATGCGCGGTCACTGAACGCCGCTGTTACATAGCAAAAACTGTTCCACCCAGCGACAAAATTATAAAACATGTCGCTACTTTAGAAGGAAACTGGTATAATGAAAAAATTGCGATTGTTCGATTATGTAATAAACAAATGAAAAATTTTTATGCGGAAGAGTGTCGCAAATGTGATTTTATGAAGATAAAATAATTTATGGAGATAAACGCTTTTTTCTAACGAACTTGGCCGTATTTTGTTTGATCTCACAACTTTTTACGGACATAGAGAACTTGGCTCCTGTTTACAGCATGTTTTTCTTGGGATCGATTTAACTCTCATTTTTTCTATAAATGCATATAATCTGAAGTCTAGTCCTTATAGCAACCATTTGAAGAAAATATAAACAAAGAATTTTGATAAAATTCGTCTTTAAACCTTAAACCTTCAAAATAAAAAATGTCTGCATTGATTGCAGGACACAGGAGTCAAATAAAAAATGTATTCTCCTTTTAATTATCCTGTTAAGCTGAAACTGATACATTGATGTCCTTAAATATTCATTATAAATGCATATAATCCGTAGTCTAATAAAAATACACTAATCAAATTAATTAAACCAGTTATACGGCTGCGACGTTCGCACAGAATTTATCAGACCACTCTATACATAATAATCGGAATGTTTTCTGCGAACACTGATTGCTTCGGGAAGAGTGGAGGTTTACAAAGGCATGATATTTATGCAACGGATAACCGCCGCTTCCTGTTCGCGGAGGGTCGATTTCCGGTATTGCATAAAGCCGAGACGGTTGTTTGAGGCTGAAAGGCGCGGCAAGGTAATAATGTTAAATATTATCCCCTGGTCAGACCACCGTGTCGATTTGTAACGCGACTAGAACGTTCAGGAGGAATAGGAAGAGCGAGATGGTAGGAGGATGAAGAGTAGCATAGCTGTCTGTAGAAAAAAGGAAGAGACTCGGACTCGGAATATATTTACCGAACTTAACCTTTGATTGAAAGGAACGCGAGCGGCTTAATTTAAAATTTCACGAAATTATCATAAAAGCCTGGGGTCACGCTAGCGATTAATTCTTTTCGCTGAGGGCGATGTTGATTTTCCGAGAGCTCCGAGAAAATCATCACCGGTTTTTCCATTCGGCTGCGGCAAGTATCGTTGATTTTTTAACGACACTGTGAAATACTCTCGCCGCAAGATTACACGCGAAATGTATTTGCCGGATTTTCCGCATACGGGATCCAGGAAAATTAGAAAATCGTTTCGGAAGAGGAAGAAAGCAGATCGGCAACGCGGCAGAGGAGAAGGCGCGATTCTCATTATAATGGGACTCCTAATATTTGGGTTTGCGCTATAGTGCCTCGCAGTTTATGAACATTAGACTGCGGACTTTACGCAGTCATTCGTAAGAGCGTAAATGGCAATAAGGTAGTTAATTTTATTGAAATGTGGAATAGTTTTCATATTATTATTACAAGAGCAAAATAGTAGTAAGCTTTAATCTTCACATATTAATCCATAAAAAGACGTAGTTTTCCGACAGCTTAAAATGTTCGTAAATTTGACATGAAAATTAAATAAAATGTTTCTCGATAACGCATTTTCAGAATTTCTCAAATTCCGTGCCGAATCCGGAACATGAAACTGAAAGACAAGCTTTGTGCTGTTTCAAATGAAATATTTCAACTGATTTCTATGCAAAATAAGTTGTAAGAAACAGAATTGAAATGAAAATTTATTTTCTCTTTCGTATATCCATTTTTGTTACCCGCGCATAAAATACGCAGGATAACGTTTCTGTTAAAGCTGTTTACTTTGAATCTTAACAAATTCATTCTCTAAGAAGAAATAGTAAGTGCGCATTGAAATGCATTATATCGCGAGAACTTAATTTGTAATTTTAATTTTACTTTTTTGTCATACTGAAAACTGGCTGCCATTTATCAAAGGACCATGACAGAGTAGGTTCGGTTGCAGGTGACACAGTGTTGAGCTTCGTGATCCCACTGTGTAGCTGTACATTATAACTCATCCCCGTTCAATTATATTCAATCAACGACTGCGGCTCGAATGTATCTGGTCACCGTTGCTTGCCAATTTAAAATGTATCACACACAGTAACAACTTCTCCGAGCTTGCACCTGAACTCCTAACAAGTTCCGACCACGACAGGTGATCTTATTACTGTTAATTACCCGCGAACGCGTTGATCGGTGAAATTGATTTGCATGTAGCACAGTCTATCTCCTAGGTGAAAGATCGACGGCCGCGAGGCACGATACTCGGCTTAACATAATTTGGTGACATAACTTCGCTGCACGTAGAAAACTTCCCGGCACACGGATCGCGTAGCACGCCGAAACTCGAGAGAACTTTTTTAGCTGCACCAAAATATCTGAATTTCTTTGCAAGAAATCTGTCGCAGCTGTTCGAATGGAACTTGAAAGGCAGGTAGTTGCATTGTGCGTTTAATTCTTTGAAAAACTTTTTGCTTTGAAGTGACATGCGACGAACGCGATTCTTGTATGGAAAATGGCTGTATAAAATATGAAATATTAATAAAATAGTGGCACTTCGAAGTAAGGGAAATACTGGATCTAAGAGAAACCGATTTTGTGGTGCTAATATTTCTTTTGACCTCGCTGAACGTAGAAAAGGAAATCACGTGTAAACAAGTTTTCCGTTTACATTTTACAGATCGTACGCTAGACATGATTTTAACACTAAACCTACCACTGCCGGTCGAATGACCGGTTTCATATTTTTCATTTTACAATTATTGAAAGTATGAAGTTGCTTCCGTGGAAATTGATTCGATAAATTCTTTTATCCAAGCACATATTAGAATAAAAATTTCACCAAATCTAAATAAATAGAGGCTCGTCGTTTTCATAAGCTAAAACATTTTAATCGGTTTTAGTCCTGGGCAGGATTAATGTCAAAGGGGGCTTCTCGTGGAACAAGCTTAAACAATTAAAAATACTTTTTTTCACGTAATTAGCTTAATGAATTGGATTAGAATTTTGCAAATTAACGGAGCTACAGCACGTTGATAAAACGTGACAAATATCTTGAAAAAGGCTGCACAAATGTGGAATATACCCCGAAATGGGGAAATATTTGTTTTTCCAAGATCGTACAGTTCCCATTCTCTTAGATCAAGCATTAACTGTAGTATGCACTTTGATTTACAGAGAACTTGATTGAAAGTTTTTAAACCATAACTTTGAATACTTAAATGTATACAATATTCATGTGATCAATAGGTAGCTGATCTTTATGCAAAATAAAAATTGTCTACCTGATTCACAACAAACTGGAAAGAAATAGAATTTTCTTTTCTGGAAAATCAAACGTTTCTTCTGACCTAGAATATTTCATTTCTCTATGATTTTTAAAATTCGGTAGACATGAAATTGATATAATACCTCATACAATACTTAAATGTTAGTAATTGGTTATGTAAACGATTATTGAAATAATAACAATTTTTAGTGCTAAGGGTTAATTTTTCCAACGTTTTCACTGTATCGAATTCCACCTACTAATGTTTTATAATAAACGCATAAAATCCGCTGTCAAGTGCTGAACGTCCAAATTAGTAAAAACGTAACAAAACTGTTTCGAATGAAAGTTGCGAAGTGTCGACGAGGGAGACGTATCACGACGATAATTGCTTCACTCTTGGCTGTATTTCTTTTACATATTCTTAGGTGAATATTCAGCGAGACACAACGAGCTACTGCACACAGTGTAGTAGTAATTCACATACACAGCCAGCGAGAGGGCACGAGGGCTCCGCTTTCTCAGTGATCGAGAAGGGGCGATAATGATCGTGGTCAATTTGTTTTCTGTATGGAACGCCTCCGGACACACCGTTGCCGTAATTATGATAATGACGTCGCCGCGCAAGAAAGGAAAGACAAACGCGAAATAGACAGAAAGGAGAGTGTGGTATTCGCTGTGCGGCGGCGGTTGTCGGATGATTTTTCACGAGATATGCCCGGTTAGGTGAATGATTTTCCGGACGAGGACTTCGAGAGCGACTTCTTCGAAGGGGTTGCCACGTAATTGAAACATCAGGGATCCGCGGGCATTAATTGCGAGCTTCTGGCCGAGTGGCGTTCATTAAACCAGGTAGAAATGAAATATATATACAACAGAGACAGAACGAAGCCGTAGAACCGCATCGACACCGTCGAGATTTCATCGATCAATCAAAAAGGACGATAATGTATGTCCGTGGTATCAACGCCGCTCCCCGTCGCCACTTGTCAACATCGATGATCAATCGGGACACGGCACGGCCGCGACGTCAGCAGCAACTTTTTCCTCCGGCGAATAATCAGCGGCGTAACCGTCCAATGGAAACGCGACCGGCTCGTTTCGGTTCTGCCCCGATCGATCCTTCGTTACATTAATTTATTCAATAATTAGAATCAATTCGCGGCCGCGTATCGTAGGAAACCCTGTCAAACAAACCGAAACGAGACGAAACGAGACGGGAAGGCGACGGGACGCGACACATGGCCGCGTTACTTCCGGATCCCGGGATTTGTTTGAACGGCCGCGCTCGCCTATGTATTTTTCCGGTGAAATCGGCCGCGGCTGGTTTACCATTTTAATTATTTCAACGATATTACAGCGGCCGCGTTAAATGATATTTAATACATACGAAGCGTGCCCGTGTGTAACCGCATAAAACGAGAGCCGGCTTTGTACCTGCCAAAAGCTTCCGAATCTGTTACGTAACACAGACGGGAGGGAGGGCTTGCGGCAGGGGAAGGGAAAAGGTTATTAATATTCCTGTACGGTTAATGCCGTATCCGAAATGCCTGGTTACAGTTTTCAATAGTTCCGTACGTGAAATAGATACGGCTGTGTAACGACCGTTCCACGTCGCGTTTCGGCTCGCCACAAATATCCGTGGTCAGTGGATAAATATCCACTCGAAGAAACGTAATTGGTTGGTACGCTTGTAAAGGAAATTCATATTCCCACGGAGCAAAAAAAGAAAACACAATACGAACGGTGTTGTTTCTCTTATATTGCGCAAGTTATCAACCCCTTGTTTACTCAAAACGATGGATCGATCGATGCGTCGTGCGGCGCTCGAAACAGAAACAGTATGAAGAAATTATGTAACGTTTTATCTGAGAGAGTAACTATTATTTTTATTCGCGTTCGGAAATTGTTTGTATCGGTCGAAGCGATGTTTCAAATAGTAAAGGCGTTTATACTTCGACCAAGCTATTAATGGAGACGGTGTGAACGGTATAATTGTATAATTTTTATATTGTATAGGTAGTATATTTGTAGTGTAGCTAATAATATTTGTCGTACTTTCACGCGGAATTTAACGTTTTGGTTCATATTTATCCAATCGTCAAACATTGACTTGTGTGTTTGTACAGGATTCAATATGGCGGTACGGATATTTGAATCCATATTTGATATGTCGTGGCTATTCTGTGAATCAAAGTAAATGCAACGATACACGGGATAAAAAACAAAACGGCAACCGAATTTCAGGTTTTAATTATCGTGTTAATGGTTGCGTTAATGTTTTCGAATTAAAAATCTGTTGGTTAACGTTAAACTGATTCATGCGCTAGTGGAATTAAAATGATATCGAATAAAAGAATAGGAAAGTAATATTTCCAGTTGAGATTCTGGAGTTTGTACGCACGATAACAAGATACATATGTTTAGAAGAATTTCGAAATAGAAGAAACATTGATTTGTGTGAAATATCTTTAAGTAACCGTCGTCATAGGCAGCAGCCGTGACTATGACAGTTTTTCCTACAAACTTCTCATGTTATATTTAAAACGTTCTTCCATTAAAATCGGTTCCGAGCTTCGAACGAAATAAAAACCGAAAAGGACGAAAAGGGTGATCAAACGCGCGGAGGTGCGACATAGTAGTGTGAAAGTTCTCGCAGTCTCTAACAGATTTCGACGACACTGGCAACAAGTGTACCGAACGTTATTTAATTCGTCCGAAAAGCCGGCGTACGCGGTGCCACGTGAAATATCGTTTTGTAACCGCCATAGGTCCGCCGCGGCGCACGGAACGCGGAGAGGGCGTTAATGATCGTGACCAATTTGTTTTCTGCACGAAACGCTTTCCCGCGGCGACTCCGCCGGCCCCGACGGAAATTTTTGTTTCTCCCGTTGCGACGCATTGTTCCGGGTTCGCGATCCCTCCGGCCGGGCCTCCTGCGCAACCGGCTAACGTCGCGCAAACGCAAACAACGAACACGCCTCGCGTTCCTGATGCATTATTAACCGTCCCTCCCCCTTCATGCCCGATTACCAATTCCAGATGTATCCTAAGCATTCCCTGATTCGTATGAACGCCGATTTTTTACAATTTCCGCCTCTCTCTCTCTTTCAGAAATTGATCGAAAGTAAGTTGTGTGTCAATTAGCCAATTTTAGAGTCGAGGTCATTTCAAGGACTTGCTATTCAACATGGATGAATGCGCAATAATGTCTACTAGAACATACAACGATAACAAAGAATGTGTGTATACAGGTAAAAAACACTAGTGACCTTGATATAAAAATTTATAAAAAAGGATTGTTCTTTCAGATTCATCTTTGCAGAGGACGAAATTGTTTTAATCAAAACATTAAACCTGCAGGTTATAATAGTATTTCTTCCTGAAAACAACAAACTAGAGTGAAGTAGAAATTTATTTCCTTTCTTAACATGTTTAACGGGTTGAAAATAATATAAAAGTATCTTCAAATTTTTCTACTGCTGTCACTGCTTTAAATTGCACCTATTAATTTAATACGCTGGCTATTCATAACATTTAGTAAGTTGTATCAATTATATTAGGTTTGAAAATGGTTCAGGTGTTTCATGGAGATTACATTGATTTATTAGAAATTGGAGGAATTTTTGGAAGATTGGGGTATTTGTGAAATTTGTTATAATGATTATAATTATTACAGTTCTTTATTTCTATAATATCTATCTAATTTCAAGTATCAAATCAGTGAATGTCAATGAAACGTTGAAAGCACTTGGCGCTTTGTATAAAATGTTTGAAATTCGGTACGTGTATCTGGGACAATAGTGACTGACATTATTAAATTATGCCAGCATCGTTGGCCCCGGCAAATCCTTATTTATAACGAAATGCGAGCTTTCAGTTCTGCTGATTTAATTAGCTATCAATCATCTTGATTACGATTTTTTATATCAGCTCTCGCGCATGTGAAATACACAGGCATTTTTAAACGAGAAAAATCGAATGCAGTTGCTATCGTTTTCTTAAATTACTGCTGACACTGGTACTCGACGCGACGACTCGACGCGACGCCAATTTTTCCGGTATTTTCTACAAAAATATTATCAGTCAAAATTTAGACTGTTATCGGAGCTTGAACGAAACCGTTTTTTTTTTTTGCTGAACACTCTACAAAACCAAGAAATCATCGCGTTTGTAGAGCTATTCAATTTTTGTAGTTTAACATGTTCGCTGCCAGTGTCAAACATGCGTGACGAGCACGATATTATATTTCACGCGCAGAAAAACAAATTAATTCTCGGCGCGTCGTTATTTATAACGCATACTATGATATCCAGCGAACTGACAACTTTTCTGTGACAGTATATTTTATATTCCACGTTGTTTAAAAATGGCAGTTGATACAATATTATAATCGTAAAGTCTATTGTTAAAAAGAATGTTAATATAATCTTCCTAATAACATGGGATTTGGCGAGAAAATTTGACGAATGGAAAATGTCCAAAAATGTTCTGCAAATACTATCTGTTATACGTAGAATGGGGATCTTTATGCATTTACTGCAAAATTGTGAAGATGGAATTGAAAATTGTTAAAAAACTTAACAAAATTCAAGATGTCAACGTATGATTTCTCCTCTCTTAAAATCATTACAAGAAGAAATAGCATTCAAGTTAGTTCCTATTTCTTGCGATCGATGCAGACAATTTTTATTCTACATAAAGATCCACAGTCTAGTGACATGTTTCAAAAAGTGTTGTATACTTGTTTTTTGAAACTAAATAGAACTTCGCAAGTTTATTTTTTCATTTGGCTTCAAGAATGCATGGGGTCCAACTACCCCCCCCCCCCCTGCACACGGTTAACATTACAATAACAGTACATAGAGAGAAGATTAAATAAAGATAATCGCAGTAAAAAGTCCGCTGTAATACAACTGCATTTCCACTTCTACTGGCAAGGCAAAACACGATCGTTCCCTTCTATTCCCCAGATGTTTTTCCAAGCGGACTTGTTGGCTGCCCGAAAAAGGATATCCTGCACTCGAGATCGCTTCCCTTGCTCGTTACGAACGCCTGGACTGGATAATGCCAAGCATTCGCGAATAAATCTCGATATTTCTTCACGTATTTTGCGCGCCCTCGTTCGCTCGTCGCTCCCAGTTTCTGTGCCACGATCGTTACGAGGTCGCTACAACCGCGAGGTTCTCGCTCTGATATACGTCCCCGGTGATTTATTGTCTGTTTATGGTATTGCGATAAGTATATTTGACACGTGTATCGATTCCTAATGCAGCTCCTATGTGGCTCGCTAACCGCATGAACTTTTTTTATGTTTAGCGAGATACCTTTGATACGTTTGTCAAAAGCTCTTATTCGACGACAAATTGCTTTCCTCGTACATAAACAAGTTCTTTGATGTTTCGCGGTAGAATCGACAGTTTCGTATCTACCTCAGACATTGAGTTACTAAAAAATCATAAAGTCTCATCAGAAAAAGAGGAACAAGACTTTAGAAGTAGGACAAACATCGTATCACATTGTTTCAAGTTCTTTGATGCTTTGTGTATTGAGTCATTAAGAAATCATAAAGTTTCATTAGAATATGAAGAGCAAGATTTGTTGAAAGAGAACGACAATTAAATCTGTTTTTAACTTTGTTTCTTAATGGTTTGTGCAATTGGTTCTCAATGCAATATTGAGTTATTAAATATGAACAGCTTCGTTCCTACATCAGACAACTGAGTTAACAGAATATCATAAATTGTAATTAGAAAATAATGAACAAGATTTTAGAAATGGGACAAAAATCAAACCGGTTTTTCACTTACATTTTAAGTGCGAAAGAAACAGAGGAAACCTTGAAAAAGGAAAACAGTAAAATGTTTAAATACACAGGAATATGTTGCTCGGCGATTAAGAGAACGATCGCGACATATAGCAAACTTTCTCTGGTATCGAAACACAAAAGAAAAACGAAGTCGGCCTTCAAATCTTTTTCTTTTGCTCCTTCTTTGTCTTTTTGCGCGACATAGCTGTTGCTACATTAATATTATCTTCGTATGCAACATTTTCGCAGTCCGGGCTGCTAGAATAAAATTTACTGTCGTAAAGAAGTAAGTTCATTAGTGTTTAAAATTCGAAAAGGAGTGTGGCGAATAGAGTTGCCCGCGTGTTTTCTCGTGGTCGTTGCTTTTCCATCCTTGTATGTTCGCGATAAAGAAAGGACGTTTATGTAACTAATATCCGTGGAAAGAGATAGGCCGAACGATCTCGTTCGCTGTCGTACAACTATTTCGTCCAGAACACGTGGACAGAAGCTGCTACGAATTCCGGATGCGTTTCAGAACGAGCGAGGAGACACACCTAACAGTCGTTCTGATTCTAATCTAGAGAACCATCGTGAACCACTCGTCTTATTCGGCCACATTGAATGCTATCCTGGTTCGGTGATCACGTGGGCTGGATTTATGAGTGTTACCTTAGGCATGGGTTTCACCGTGTCGATGAATTATGATGCGCCGTTCAACTACCAAATTGCCATCGCCGACGATTTAAGGCAACCTAAAGCGTATTCACGTGTCCTCGGTATGCAAACATCAATATAAACACAATTAAATAAACCTAAAGATCTTATTAAAATGGCTATCAATTATTGCCATATTTCGGACCTAGCTCGGTACAACTGTATTAACACTGTAGATACCTTAGAAAGAATTTGCAGGAAGACTACGGATTTTTATCCATAATAAAAAAAAGAACAAATTCATTGTCGTTTAATTTCGATTAACTTTCACTGTCAGTTAATTTTATTGAAATTGAAAGATGAATTGTATTGTCATTTAATAACCAAAATATATAAATGTAAATATATTAGAAGAATCTAAACAGGTGTTTTTATAATTCTCGCCTTATTAAAATTGAAAGATGAATTGTATTGTCGCCCGATTTTAACGAACCAGAAATAACGTAACATTCATAATTCAACATTTACAATTGCATTGTCATTTAATTTCTAAATGTATGAGTGGAAAGCTATCAATATATGTATTATCAGAATAATCGAAACATGTTATTCTATTATTCTAGCCTTATTAAAATTGAAATGTGAATTGCATTGTCATTTAATTTCTAAAATGTACGAGTGGAAAACTATCAATATATTATTAGAAGAATCTGAACATGTTGTTTTATTATGCTCGTCTTATTAAAATTCAAAGATGGATTATATTATCATTTAATTTCCAAACTATATGAATAAAAAACTGTAAATACATTGGAAGAATCTAAACAGGTATTTTTATAAATCTCGCCTTATTAAAATTGAAAGATGAATTGCATTGTCGTCCGATTTTAACGAGCCAGAAATAACGTAACATTCATAATTCAACATTTGTATTCAGTATTGCATTCAACGTACACGTATGCATTATTCCTGACTGCAAGTGACTCTTTTCAATCATAGTTATGTACAAACATACGTAATAGTATTGAATACTGTGTGTGACTCTATATGAACCACTAAATCAATTGATACAAACGGGAGTCCCACTGTCCCGAAAAAAGGACCACAGCCTTTAACCACGGTTAGTCAAAGGAAGAGCAAACATCGCGTGCAGAAGCAGCGTGAAAAATGTGCGCACCTGTGGACATCGGATCGGACTAGGAAGTGGTCGGTGGCGAGTGGCCGTGGGGCACCCTGGGACACTGTAATCCGCGCTTCCTGAACGAATCTCTGGCTACCATTCATTCCAAGGGCCGAGCGATTCCTCCTCCGCGGCGGGTAATGGCACCGAAATTATATCCTTTCAAACGGCGAGGCTGTCCGCGTCGGCCACCCAGTATAATTTCGCGGAGCGACGACTACGACGACGACGAATCGTCACTTCGCATTCCATTGAGCCAGGACGAGCGGGACGAGTTGGGACGAGTCGGGGCCTCGCGATAGATACCGTTGATGCGTGGCGGCCAGGAAAACGGCGCGGCCGTTTCGCGAGCTTCGCCAGAAAGGGAGAAATGTTTCGTTATCTTAATGAATCCGTGTGAAACGGAACGTGGTCGTCCGTGGCCGGTAGCGCTCGAAGCAATCTCAGGAACGCGGGGCTTGCGCGAGCCGCCCCGCGACGCCCGATAAGATTACCGTTCTTTATTGGCGCCATCGCCGGATTCGATTTAATTAATTTAACATTAAGCGGCGACAGCGCAGATAAACTTCCACCGGTGGAGATGCCCACGGTGTTCTCTCTCGGCGTACCCGAGGATCTCTCCCAGCTCCGCGGGCGAGCCCGGCTCCAGCGGTTAAAGGATTATCGAGTCGTTCCAACCGTTTCGTGTAAATAATTTCTCATTACGCTTATAGTCCGCCGGCGTAAAGATAAAACCTGATAAACGCGCGCCACTTTGTTTCTTATCGGAACGCTTCGAGGAAGTAACACTTGTAAAATATATTACAAAGCTGTTCGCGCGTATATTGAAAGATACAACTGGCAGATAAGAGGGGCACGTTCGTTCGCACCAATGCAGCTTTTTACCATCCTACGGAAAAATCCTTCTCGATCGCGATCGCCGGCCTGTAATCGACTCGTTTGAGTGACGGGCCCCCGACTCGGCCCGGCCCAATTCGCGGTTTTATTGCGTGCGTTCTAGGTGTACTGTTTTCTGCGTCTGCGAGCAACACGTTGCCGCGAGAACCCACCGAGTCTCCATCTGATATCCAGCATCGTATTTATACAATGCTATAATAATATATAATCCCAGCACTCGGTTGCATAATGCGATTCCTGGAAATCTCTTCTCGTTTTTTTTTCACGTCCGACGCAGCTGCGTTGAATCGACGATTTCGAATCTTGTCTTTTTTGGGAAAAGACGGTATTATTATGTTATTGAAACAAAATGTGTGTCATGTTCTCTTTCGTTGATCAGATGTCGATTTTAGATTCGTTGTCGGTTAAAGACGTCGTCTGGGAAATTTGTGTCTATGATTTCCATGAAACCCCAGTTGTATTCAGTGCTTGATAGTTTTAATGGTAACCCTTCGCACTCCGAATTATTCTTCAATTTTCTTTCCAACAACTCTCTACCAATTTAAACGTTCTCCATTTACTCCAAAGGATAATACCTTAACTGTTACTTATTTTAAACAATTTTGTTCACTACTTATATTAAATATTACTCAAACTTTGTTGTAATTTATATTTGTTAAAGAATATATATATAAACTCGTTTTATTTACATTTCTCATTCTCTGACGTCAAGTCACACTCGACAAAGGAGTGCAAAAGGTTAATCTTGCGAACAACTCTCTACCATTTTAAGCGTTCTCCATTTACTCCAAAGAAAAATACCTTAACTGCTACTTATTTTAAACAATTTTGTTCACTACTTATATTAAATATTACTCAAACTTTGTTGTAATTTATATTTGTTAAAGAATATATATATAAACTCGTTTTATTTACATTTCTCATTCTCTGACGTCGAGTCACACTCGACAAAGGAGTGCAAAGGATTAACCTGTTCGAAACTAGGTGTCGCCCAGCAGATTCAATTAAAAGATTGAAAATTTCACCTTCTTAACTACTTTCTGGAACCACTGTAAATCCTCCCCGATCACGTTGGCGAAAAACAGGCGTTTTCCGTACCGGAACTGCACTGACGATCCTCGGCAAATTTCGCAACAGCTCTCGGCTCGCTGGTATCTCGTGCAAAATACATCGACGGCTGACTTTCAACGATATTATTCTCCCGGCTCATTTATTACGTTATCAAGTCCCGAAGGGGAGTAGACGCGATCGCGAAAGGCCGACGGGTTCAAAAAGAGAGAGAGAGAGAGCGAGAGAGAGAGAAGAAGAAGAAAGAAAAAGAAAAGGTGAGAGAGAGAGAGAGGTACAGAGAGCAGGACAGAAGGAGGCTTGGCTCTGGCCGGGCACGTTGTTACGTCCGCGGGTCACCGGCGACGTACTACGATAAAAAGTTGGTTTTCGTTCCTTTCTCCCTCTCGACGATTTGCCTCGAGTCAAAAGTTACGAACGGGCTGACGGACAGGTGACGCAGACGGATGCCGCTCATTTGTCTCGCTTCGAGATGAGCGACGAGAAGAACCACGCCGTGGAGGAGGAAGAGGGGAGAGGAAAGGTGTATACGGTTCGCGGTCCGTGCGAAAGGGATGAAGATAGACGGCGCTCGGAGCGAGGAACCTGGACCGAGAAGGACGGAGGATTTTTCGGGCAAAGAGGACTCCCCGTCGCGTTCGACTTCCCGCTGGCACCGGTCAATTTGCTGCTCCTTTTTTTCTCCCTCTTTTTCTTTCATTACGCCAAACTCTCGACCGCGGGACTCTTCTCTCTTTCTTTCCCTACCGCCCCATCTTTTTTCGGCTTCTCTCTTTCTCTCCATCTTACTCTTTTTCCCTCGGTTCGATCTCGTAGTTACACTCCTCGACGAAATGATAGCGCACCGCTGCTGTCTTCAGTTTCTCGTTGTCCATTGGGTCATCGCGAAAGTCTTTATTACAGAAAATGTTGCAATCAGTCTTGTTGTTACGGGCAACATCTGGAAAATTTTTGCAGTACAAATGCAAATCCCTACATGCTGCCGGAGAAGGATTAATTCTGATAATTAACTATATTTATCCCCGATACATGTTCCATCAGGTGTACCTCAAGCTCCCACTTTGGTCCTCTTCTATTTATAATTTTCATAAATGACTTGACCACCGTTTTTCATCATTCTAAATACCTCTTATTTGCTGACGATTTAAAAATCTTCAACAGCATCTCGTCCTCTGATGATGCCTCTAGATTACAGGCAGACCTTGATCGATTCAGCAATCGGTGTCGTATGAATGGAATGGAATGGAATGTCATGTTGTGCAAATCAATTTTTATGTACCAGAACGTGAACTGAGAACAAGAGCTGGTTTTCAAACACTTAAAGCGAAATCTACTTATGGATTAATTAATCCAATGAATTGCATTATTGCAACAATCATGCACTAGTTATAACAGTATTGATTTTTTCATTGAATCTTTGGAAAATTTTCAAATGCAACTACGCAGGATTATATGATAATACCTATCGATTGTATCAGTATTATTTTGTTTTTGTTCTTTGTCTTTGTGCTTCTTTCTTATTAGATAAGTAGTCTTGTATCTTTCTCTTTTTTTCTCTTTTCTTTATAAATACTTATGTAAAAAGAGCTTCTGCCCGTCTATAATAAATAATAATAATTCTATATGTATTAATATGTTTCTTTATTTTTGGACCGTGTTATTTCAAGATTGTTTGAGGAAACAATCCCTCGAAATTAACCAGAACACCTAACAGTTTGAATAAATGAGAGATCTCGTAGCTATACGTGCCCACTTCGTTGCAATGCGTTCGATTTTCCCAGGTTTTTTTTCGGACCGCGCGGAAACACGCGGTACAATCCCCGACCACGTGTAGCACAGTGATTGCAACCGACGGACCCGCGGTGGCTAGAAATGAATTCCTCTCGCAGCGTTCCAGATCCCGCGCGAGATGATTGAGTTTCGTCGATGATAGAGCGCGGCGCCACACCGCACCGGCCCGGCCCGATCGTCCTTCGCCTCGATTTTCCCGTGGGGGATACTCCCTGTGCCCTTCCGAGTCGATTGGAAATAAATTTGTTCGACGCGAAAAACGCGCAAAAACCCTTCGACGAGCGCTCCACCTCCCACTAGAAGAAAACCAGCTACGTTCGTGCGCCACAGATGAAAAAGAATCGTAGCGACGCGTGGAACGAGATTCTAACTGGCCGATAAGCTATGAAACTTCTGCCGCTTTAAAAAAAATCCCGTCGACCATAATGCCGTTAATCCCGGCCGCGGGAAGAGCACGCTCTTCTCTCGTAGTTTCACCCGTTCCCACCCCCGACGACGTTGCGAGTCCGCTGCGAGTCATTTGCTTCCGCCCTTGAATTTTCTTTTCTTCCGCGTCGAGCGACACGCTCGAACTTCATCCTCATTATTACAATATAATAGCCGGAAGGAACGGCTATTTTTATTATCGCCACCTTTTCAAAGGATTTCTTAATAGCGTCCCCCGTCTCGCCGATAACACCCCGACACCATTCGCCTGGCGCCGGAAGTTTCCTTTCCACTGGTCTCACGCCGGGAACGGAAATCTCGCGGAATTTCAAGATGGAAAAAGTCGTTCCTTCGACAATCGCGACGCGGCTGCTACTCGACTTGCTACGGTCCGTTTTTCAGGAGACGACGCGACGCCTGAAGTACGATCATTGTCATAATAGCTAGCTATCCCTCTGTCGTAAGTTTGAAGTAAAAGAATCATTTCACGTGCAATATACCTCGTTTATTTTTGGGTTCCATGGAAATCACCGACACAAATTTTACCGACACCAGATTTGACCGACAACGCCTTCATTCGACAACGATTTTGACCGACAACGAATCTGAAATCGTTGTTGGTTAAAGGCGTTGTCGGCCAAAGTAGTTGTAGAAATCTAGAGTCGGAGAAATTTGTGTCGGTTATTTCCATGGAACCCTTTATTTTTATGTATTAGGTTGTTGTATATGAAATATCCGATTTTAGAATGCACGGATAGCATATTTCAATTTAGATGTCTAACTTTACTAGTAAATCAATTTTATTTCCAACGTAAACGTTAACCGTAACCTTCTACACAAGGACCTAGCTGTTAATGATAAATAAGTAAATAATAAATAATTTTATTTCAACCGCTAACGATTCCAAAAACCATCCAATGTAAAATGTTCCATGATTCAATAATGGTACCGAATGTTTGTAACGATTCACTCAAAAGAGTGGC
Source organism: Lasioglossum zephyrum (assembly GCA_028455615.1). Lineage (NCBI taxonomy): Eukaryota > Metazoa > Arthropoda > Insecta > Hymenoptera > Halictidae > Lasioglossum > Lasioglossum zephyrum. The sequence continues at coordinate 4,096,244 of CM052323.1, read as the reverse complement.
ATGAAACTATGACGGACATATTGTCGTCGCTTTTAGAATATATGATTAATTTCCAGCAGAGTCGTTTGACATGAAAATAATTTTATCTGAAATAAATTTGAGATGAAAATGCAATCAGGGTGTCCGGGGTCGTAGCACAGTGAATTCGCGTGTCAATCACCGTGTTGCTTGTTCGGCTAAGCAATTTGCCATAGCTATGAATTGCTTCTTATTGTTAATAGAAAAATGTTCTATTTACGTAAACTTTGACAAGCAATATCAAACAACATGAATGCGTATTTCTCTAGAGAAAAGCGTCAAAGGTTTTTGAGTGGTCTTATTATATGGCGAGTGTAACCGGACATTTTAATTATACCATGCTTTGTACAAGTTTATTGCAAAAATTCCGGATACAGAGAATGCTGCGTGCGACATGTACAAAGAGTCAACCTGGAAACCGTGTTCCCTTTGTCCTTTGGGTACAACATGGAAGAACGATACGAAAATATGGAATATTGAACGTGCGATTGTGTTTATTATGTTTACATTCGGAAGGTACGACACAGGCCAGCAAGATACGTACAATCTTTTGACTTTTCATTGCTTCGATTTTCGCCACATTGTTTTCCTCTCCTCGACAGCTTCGTGGCTTTTTTTCGATCTAACATTTGGACATAAAAGCTTTAGTTATAAACGCAAAGCTGCGTCCACATTGAAGCAATGTCTAGCAACTTTTCGTCGTGATAAGAGAGGCGATAAAAAATTGTTGCTCGAACGTGTACATAGTTTAACAGTTTTTGCGTAATCGTCGCCTAAACTGAAATTCTTCCCCGCAGTTTAGGTATCGATACGCAAGGGTTGCGGAACAAACAAATTTCTGCGACCGATCTCTTTCAGAAAGTTTTATCGAATAACCGTTGGTTTCGATTCCCATTGAGGAGCACCAACAAGAATATTGTTGTTCCCAAACACAATGTGGGACGTTTGAATCGATGACACGGCTTTGCCGAGCTCGCTGCGTGTGTTCGCGATAAACTCCGCGCTGTTTATATCGTCGGCGCGTCTCGGCTACGTTTATCGCGGCGGATACGGTGGAACGGTTGATCCGGGTCTTTCGGCAGGAGCGGGCTGTTTCTGCTATTACGTTTCGCCCACGTTTTGCTTTCTTTTTTCGCGCGATCAACGCGACTACTCACACGTGAAATCGCTCGCGCACTGTCCGAGCCCACCAATACCTGTCCGTCCGCGGCCGCAATAAAAACGAGCGGTGAGAGCACACCGCGTACCCCGAGGCATCGCCTCTCGCGGACGTTATTTCTGCCATTATGTTTACTCACACTTATTCTTCTCTCCGCGCGGTTGGGTTCTGTTCACGTGGCCGCGCCGCGATGGAGGCGTTACGAGCAATCCCGTTTTCTCGGATACACACCGCGCCGCGCCGCGCCACGCCGCGCCGAGACCCGCGCGACCAGGAAACTCGTCTCGATCATCTTCGGAACGGGTTCTCGATTCTCCTCGGTTCGTAAAGATCCTTTCCATCCAATATATATCTAACGCCGCGGCATCGTCCACGCAACTCTTATCGATTTCTTCGATTTCAAGCTGCTCTAGCTCTTCACCCCTCCTAAATCATGCTTACCGGGAAGGTCTAGCGTCTCCGGTCGTGCGGCAACCGTTTCCCTGTGAAATACGGTTCACGGAAATATTTACTTTTATTTTTATCAATTATTAACATCTATACTCTGTTCGACTCGATAGTTTCAATCCTTTGCAGTCGGAGATATTTTAACATGAACAATTTAACATTTCGTCTGACCCAGAATAATTGCAGCGTATATGATTTTTTTCATTTTCTGGGTATCAATTTAGCGATCACTCTGAGTCACACCTCGACTGCTAATAAGGCTTGTTTGTCGATCTTCTTTTTCGATATCGAGGTACAATTTTATTACACTTTTAGTACACCGGATCTTATAAGTTTAGAAGGACTATTGAAGAGGAAAGAGTTCCTATTGTATAATTGTTATAGGTTGTGGCTGACTAGCATACATTGGACTTCGACATTATTTACTGGTTTTTGGTGTGCAGAGTTGAACTATTGACCTGAACTAGTGACATTTTTTAAACGCCCTGTACACGAGCATTAATTATGTCTTATAGTGTCCATAGGGGCGACAGAGGACATTAGGGAAGAGAGAATTTTGGCAGGTGCGACTTATCGATGTAACATCGAAAATAAAGTCGTTGCTCGTTGGCATTTCATTAACCAGCGAAACAGATTAATGCAGTAATCTTCTGCTCACGACAGAATGGTAGCTATCAAGATCGAACCGGGTGATTTCGATGGAAATGTCGGTCATCTTTGATCGTGGCCGGTGTGCCAGGTTCCCGAGAAATTGACGAATCCACGATACGCGTGCACCACCTACCCCGTCTGTGTCCTTTCTCGTCTTTCTGCCTTTTTCTCGTGTTTCACGTCCTTCGGTCCGGCAGCGGTCCGAGGTCCAAGCGAAGAAGAAGAAGACCGTGGCGGCGGTCTCGTCTTTCTCTCCTCTCCATCTCTTTTTCTCACTCTCGACCAGCCGGCAACCGTTCTCTCTCTCTCTCTGGTTTTCTTGCTGGCCAAAGACTTATGGATATCCATAGCAACGAAGTCAAAGCCATTAATAACTCCGGTGGGAACGCCCATCCTCATCTCGTGCCTTTTCTTTTAAAGTCGAGCGTGTGCAACAAACGCTCGTCTCACGTGAACGCGGCTCGCTCGCTCGCTCGCTCGATCGTTTGCTCGGTTGCCTGCTCGCTCGCTCGGCTGCTTGCGAGAGCTCCAGAAAGAGAGAAAAAGAGAAAGGGAAGCACTGGGAGCACAAGGGGTAGGTGTGCGTTGTATGCGTACAAGAGGGACAGAGCGGGATGGGGACGAGGAAGGGACGATGCGAGAGACGCAAGGTAAAAGAAAAGAAGAAGAAAACGGTAAGAGAGAGAGGAGGCGCGGAACAGGTAGATACGCACCGCGGAATATATTGGAATACCTGAGAAATTTAGTGCCCCGCCACTAAATTTCACTGCCGTGACTTTGCAGGAGGCGATGCTCGCTGCAGGGCGAGAGCCACCGGGCGAAAAATCCCCTCCCTCCCCCTTTGTCCCCCATCCCTCTATCCCCTCGTTCCCCTATCGGCGGCCTTCTAGACCGCGGAGGGTCTCCGGCAAACGATCTATGCGAGAGACTTGCACATTTTTTGACTAATTACATAGTTTACGGTCTACGGGCCGGTAAACGAAAGGCAACCCGATGACATAAATCATCGCCAGTTTATACGATTTTTCTAGTTTCTACTCTTAAACTCTCTTTCTTCCCTCCACTTTTCCTCTCTCGCTCTCCTCCTCCTTCTCCTTCTTCTTCTGCTACCGCCGCGCCGCGGGAACTGAAAGTTTGCATAAACTTCTTCCTAAGAAAGATATTCATTCAGTGGCTGAAGATGTCGCGGAATTTTTCACGCCTGTGATATACATTTATGAGAGGCCGACTAAGGACAGCGGAGGATTTTATGGAATTTATTAACTGTTGCGAGCATAGCACGGGAAATCCGTGTTACGGTTCCGCGTAGACAACTTTTGAATTACCTCCGCGACTTCTTTCTGCGTCGGTGGTCTGGATTGTAAAATTGTCTGTATTAGTTGGAAGATATAGGAGCTACGTAGACACTTATTTCTTCTCTTAATAACTTTGATCGGTTGAAAGTGATAGATTTTTTAATCACTTTAATGTTCTCGCTTACAGTAACTCCACGACTTGCGCGGATTCTTAGAAGCGAATCGGAAAATCAATTTTAATTCTCAATAAATCCTGAACCAGTCTTTCTCAAAAAAACATTTTTTTAATATTGCATATCGTCATTCAGTTCTGAGCTATGTTGTAAGTTTCGAGTCTCTAGCTCATCGGGAAGTTAGTTTGAAATCAATTGCAACATTTCTACCGTAAAAAATACAGACAAGAAAGCGAGCTAAGAAAAACGTGGTAAAATGGGCCTTCTAGAAGTTAGCCCCCCACTTGTTGAATTAAATAACTTCATTAATTGTGCCGAATTGTGCTATATTTGTGCTCTATTGTGCTCGAATATTATAAGCATATGATTATATGCTGTTTGGATGATTGTTACTTACTTAAACGTTAATTAGTTGTTCAAAACGATTATTTACTATAACTTCTTTATTTATTAGTTTTTTAAGTAATACTTTAGCACAATCTTAGCACAACCTAGCACAACTTAGCACAATTGAGAAAATTGAAAAAAATGAAAAGTTAATTAGATGTTCAAAACGATTATTCACTATAACTTCATATTTATTAGTTTTTTAAGTAATACTTTAGCACAACTTAGTACAATTGAGAAAATTGAAAAAAATGAAACGTGGGGGGCTACTCAAAAAATCGTTTTTCTCAATTTTTCATCTTCTTCTTTATATTATAGTCGTAATATTCGAGCATAATATAGCACAAACATAGCACAGTTCAGCGCAACTGATGAAATTATTTAATTCAACAAGTGAGGGGCTAACTTCTAGGAGACGTAAAATAGGAGTTTTCTTGGTACATATGTGATAGAAGATGAGTGTTTGCTTGTGTACAGCGTAGGCATCCAGCAATTTATAAGTGATCAGTTTTCCACGAACATATCATCGATCCAGTATTTAAAATATTCCTTTCAAACGAGTACTCAGTGCATACATTAAGTGTGTGGAAAGTAGATCGTATTAGTAACCTTTCAGCGGTGGCGCTCGGACACTATTTACGCGGAAAGCGTTGAAACGAATTAACCGCGTAAGTCGAGGATTTACTGTAAAATACTTACTGCGACTGTTGCAATCTACTTACCAGCAAATAATAATTTAGTTTACCGATTTGAACACAGTAAGACATTAGCACGTCGTCGTTATATTCACTTAACAACGGAGAAAAATATCCTCGGTTTTTTACTGTTTAATGAGAAATCGTAGCATTAATGAAAAACCGGCTGAGACGGATAGTAATCAGGCGCTTACGATAAATCGGTTGTATGAATGTAAGAAACGTTCATTACTCCTTATTAGTTGCCGAGAAAACATGTTATTATCTTTTAATACCAACGGTGAAAACGCAAGTAATCCGTTCCTCTATAATGGGGTTATTAATAGAACGTTGAGAAAGCTTTATTACATACGCGATTAACCAAGGAGGTTAACTCCTGGAGGGAGGTTCGGGCATCTGTGCCACCCCTACGAGTGGAAAGAATTCTCTACGATATCTCCTGGGTATTGCCAAAGATATTCGGCCAGGATCTCGGAATATAGACGGATAAAAGGATCTTTTACGTCGACATTTTTTCGTTGACGTGCTCTCGTTGCGATTTTTAGTTGGTCGGGGAGGGGGAGGGGGTGAAGGAAAATAGGAAAATCCAGAGAGAGGAGAGAAGGAACGAAAGTTAATCAACGGGCGAAGAGTGAAAGGACAGCGTCGCTGAAACGACGAGTACGACGACTCGACGACACAACCGACGACGGGGAACGAATTTTCATGGAAGCGTTTTCGTTCGCTTGAAATGAAAGTGGCGCGGCGGAGGTGGAGAAGGAGAGCGTGGGCGATCGCGTTTGCACTCGATTACGCGTTCGATAGACGTTGATTATCGACAAAACACGTCGATTCGACAGCCCCTGACGATGACGAGCGGCACTATACGTGTGTTTACGTATTTCCGTGGGTGCCGACGCGTCGCGCGACTTCACGATAAATGAAGTTGCGCGTCCGACCGGCCGTACCACCGGCTATTTTAATCTCCGGTGAAATGTTGTCCAAAGAAACTTCACCTTTGCCTGTGTTTTCAGGTCGGCCCTCGGGTCAACGCGTTCTACGCCCCCTCGGAAAATTCATGAGAATTTACCATCGATTTATAACCGTCGTTTCTTCTTCGTACAAAGATCCGAAATCAAACGATTCGACTGGAATATTGCGAGGTATTTTGCATTTCGTTTCTGTCGATGATCGCTAGACTGCGGATCGTTCCTGAAAAATAAAAACATTTCCCTTCGATTATGAGAAGCAGGGATTGTAAATGAATAAAAGTAAGAAATTGATAGAAATTAATTTAATCGTTTGCGAACTGCTGGAAACGATGTGGTTAATTTTTTTAAATGTTCGTAATAGTCCTAATAAGGTTTTTAGGGAGAGAAAAATTGGAGAACGTGCTCGGAAGAATGGAAAATTCGGGAAAAATGAAAGTGCTTTTGTTTATTAAAATTTGGACAGGACAACGTCTATCGAGTCAGCTATTAAATAATAATAATGCATGCTTTATTTCAGCTTCACGGCTAAGAAATTGGAACTTGTTCACGTAAATCTAATCAATGCAATTCTATTTTAACCTTCCATTCATCCATTCAAGATAATCATCCATCAAAAATAAAAATTTTCTACCGGGTATGCAACAAACTGAAATGAGGGGGAAATTTATTTTCTTGGTTAATACGTTTAATATGAAAAATAATATAATAGTATTTTTAAATTCTCTAATGTTCTCACTCCTGGATTTTTCGAATCTTTACCAGTTGTATATATCGCCCAACTAATTGTTCGCTACGTTCGAACATGTTTTGCGTTCACAGCGGCACAAGCAATAGATCCAACTGCGATATTTGCCTCGCAATAACAGATGGCTTCTCGTGTTCTTGCCTCGAGTATACTAATTGTAAGAAGACACTCGAGGCAGCACGGTCGAGGTAGTTGTCGACGGAGGCTGCCTCGCAAAGACGTTTCGAATTTGCATAAATTACCTAACAGAAGTTTAAATAAGGGTAGGTTTTTTTCATGGACAATTAATTTCGATATGTCTACGTGTGAGTTAGGCACTTATGACGTTTGTTCGGAAATCAGGAGCAACGGTGTTTTAATTTTTGACTAATTATAAAAGTTATACCACTTTCGACAACGACACAGATTCCACCATCTGTTTCTTTATTCTCGCATAATCTGCAAAAGCAAAAAATCGACGAAGAAGTTGGCGAAATCCTTTCGACAGGAAGTGCCGTCGAACCCCTTCATCGCGTTGGACCGGAGCGAAAGCCCCCCGAGGTATACCATAAAATTATTATTACGCGGTCGGCCGACATTAATCACCAATAAAACGCGTCAATCCGAAGGCAGTGACGATGACAAACGCGAACGTGGGTGCGGATGCGACGTAGGGGGTCGACAGACGGTGACGCGTATCGTTCTTTTTATGGGGTGTCAAGACGTCTTGTCGTTGCAATCGTTGCCTCGTATGGGACCTGGGCAGGTGCACGGGGTCCCATCCCGCCACATCCTCGCTCGTTTATCCGCTTCTTCGTTTTATACTTCTCCCGTTCCCGTTCATTCTTAAATATCGCGCATAAACTCTTCGGCGACGTTTGCGAGCGCGATCGGGGACTGCGAGGTTCCGCGGCTTGATGCTCTGAAACGAACGCGATTACCATTCTCATAAAACGACCGAACGCGTAATTGAATTAGAACGGAAAGCGTTCGAGGACTCTCGTCCGAACTTGTCCTCGAAACGAACGCGCCAGAAGGTCGAGCAAATTTCGTGAGTGGTTGATCGTCCAAGTGCAAAGGAAACCGCGGCCATTGAGAAAATCCCGAGCCTCGATTCCCAGAAGGTTCTCGCGGCGCGATCGTCTCGCTTTATCAGCGAAGGCGATTCCTCGGTTTGTCGCTGCGGGCCAGGCGATGCGGCCGCGAACCACGGAGATTTGCTCTCCGTCGACGTTGGGTGTCCACCAGGATCGGAAGAAGAAGAAGCAGAAGACGAAGAGGAGGCCGCGCGAGCCAGACGCCGCCGTCTTTCTTCCTCGGGGGAACCGCGGCGTGCTGCTTTTGAGCCGCAATTCCGATTTCATTAAAAAATGGAGATGGAGCTTCCAGGTGGAGAAACGGACTGTGGAGAAACAAAGAGGACAAGGCGGAGGAGAGAGAGAAGGGAAAGGTGAAACAGAGCGATCCGTAGGCAATAGAGAAGCGAAAACGCGCGACGGTAGGGAGGGTGGGTGGGAGTGAGTCCTAGGAGGCAGCGTGTGTCGTGTGGCGTGGCCTATCGTGTGTAAAGGTAGCCGGTCGTCGTCGAAAGAGCCCGCAGAAGAAGAAGAAGAGGGCTCAGAGGCCAACTGATCATCGCATGCATTTAAATTGGTTCATTAAAGCCCCACGGTCCACCCCTCTCACCCCCTCTTCTGGCCGAGTAACCCCCTCCTCGGTGGCCCGGTCGTTCCCTCGTGACGGCCAGCCTCCGACCCGCCACCGGACGACCCTATGGAAACCCGCAACACACGCTCTCCTCTTTGCGTACCCGTGTGTACCCGTACCCGTACCTCTACCCGTACCCGTACCCGGGCGCAACGCTACGCGTCCACCGCACCGGCTGCAACCACCGAACTGCAGCATCCTACTTATCACGCCGACACCGGACGAGATGTTCCTCGCCGCGTACGTGTTAAATCGTCGATGCAATTACAGTCGCTCCGGCGTCCTCTCGCACTCTTTTCCCTGGCCACTTAGATTTTCAGAACTTCTGCACACGCAGCACCGGCGCACTATAGAAATCGGATAGAATAGATGAAATTTTTTTAAATGAAAGCTGGAACATTGTAGAATGTGGGAAAAGTAGGGTGATTATAGTATGAATGTTTTTTAACCTTGAACAAAATAAAAGTTTAACTGTTTAACTATAATTCGATTTTTTGAAAAATCCCGAGGTCGTAGAAAAATTTTGAGGCCAGATTTGAAATCAGCGTGAAAAATTCTACGGGAAATGATGTTCCGCATGTTAAAAAAAAAATTTCCGCACGTGGTAATTGAAAAAACCACAATTTTCTTGAACTTGTGCAAGTTTAACGAATTTTTTCAAGGTCAAAAAGCGTTCGTACCACAATCTCTATGATTATTTCATATTCTACCAAGTTTCAGCTTTAATTAAAAAAAAATAGGCACAGGGAATTATAGACATATAAAGGTGTACCAGAATCCCAAAATGTCGGGACGACTTCTCGAAAATTTTCGAGAACCCTACTCGTGTCTCACACCTGATCATCTAGAGAAGACTCTTTCAGTATTGCTTTGATTGCAGCTTTATGTTATATCGCTGATAGCGCAGCGTAACCGGGTTAATTCGCTCTCTCGGGAAACCCGGATCGCGATTCGGGTTAGACAGCGGTTAGAAATTCTGGCTAGAGACTTATAGAAGCCGAGTTGGTGACAGTTTGCAAGTGAACCTTGCTTCTTCGTCAAGCATACTGTAATCTTGTTTCTGTCATCTAATCTTCTGCAGCACCTATACCGTAGCATTCCATAATTTGTCAAAAATTACATTAAGTCGAATGTCAACAGCATTATTACCTATCGCGTTTGCTACAGTTAAATATTTTGTTTGTTTACAGTTAAACATTGGTATAATTAACCCTTCACTGCGTGATTTTTTTAATGGGCATGAAAAAATTGAAAGAAGGTTAGTTTTTGTGTTTTATTTACGGGAGAAATATTAAAAAGAATTAAAATCTTTAGAATTTTAGAAATTTTAGAAGAAACTTTAGAATTAGAATTAGAAAAATAAACATTAGTAAGAAAACACATGGTAATTATATGGAAAAGGTCTGCGTACTCCGAGCTTGATGAAATTTTAATATGTTATAGATTTCTAAATTTTGAACAACTTTTTCCTTTTCCAATATAGGGGGGTCGATTTTAGTTTTTGAGATATTTGCAAAAAAATTTCGCGAATACTGTATTGAATTTTTCGTATTCCTGCATGCTTCGCGGCAACGTAAACCTGTTCCGGGTCCGCATCTGTTTATTTGTTCTTTGTAAACACGTTGTGGAGATGAGACGCAACAATACCACACCCACCCACCATGTATTTCACACGCACACAGTGATTCTAAAAAGAAGGTTTCCGTTATGAAATTAACATTTGCGCCAATTTTCAAAATACGTAAGAATCTAGAGTATAATTTCGAAACACTGGGTGGGTGAGTGTGTGGTATTGTTGCTTCTTATCTCGACAACGTGTTTACAAACAAAAAAATAAACAGATCTGTGTTCGCCATCTATTTTCTCTCTCATCTCTACAGCGTCAAAATGTAAACAAACGCCGCACCGGGCCAGACTTACATTGCCGCGGAGCGTGCAGGAATACGAAAAATTCAATACAGTATTCGCGAAAATTTTTTGCAAATATCTCAAAAACTAAAAGCGATCCCCCTATATTGGATAAGGAAAAAGTTGTTCAGAATGTGTTGCTGCATAACATATTAAAATTTCATCAAAATCGGAGTACGCAGACCTTACTATTGTATACCAGATTTGTTAACTATACCAAATGTAATACACTATACAGCGAAGCGAAGGGTTAAATTATTTGGTACACTATAAATTCGTTGTTCTAAACTTAATTGATTATCTTTGAAGCCGGGATTGTATTGAAATACTTCAAAAGTCTCAATTCGAAAAGTTTTTCTTCTGTTCTATTGTACTTGAAGAATGTTTCAGCGATGATGCTTGTTCGGTCTACGATTATCCCTGAGCAGGGTTGCTTTTCACACGATTTGTCGCGGTTTCCGTTCGTTTTCATTGTATATTTTCGACTCGGCTCGCTCGTCCGTTTCTCCTCCGAAGCGGTTCCGCTGTTTCAGAATCTCTCGAAAGGATGTTCGATGCCCCGCCTGATACGTCGGCACCAGAAAAGATGTTCCGTGGTACACGGTAAATCGTCGGCGCAATTACGACCACCGCGGTCGTCCTCCGAGTACCTAATCCCACGATGTTCCTCGTAAGAAGTACAACACAATCGTGTTCCACCATTTTGCGGACTTTCACGCGACGCGACGCTTCGCTCGCTTGCACGCTCGTACGATCAATTCGAAGGGAATCATTGATGTCACAAGAAGAAAACACGGATTTGTTAAACGATTCATCGTGGACAAATTTTATAATGCTGTCGGGATTAGCTTCGCGTTTCTTTTATTTCGGCAAAAATTCAATACCTTGTAGCTATTTAACACCTCGTTTTAGAAGATCCAGACAGTCTCGTGACGTACGCTTGACATGGAATTTAATAAATACGAATACACCATTCATTTCGCTTGACCCGCTAATCGGGGACGGGTTAACTCCTCGTTTGCATTCGATCTCACCTTTCTCTGTCTTTTAAGACCTCTACGCGGATACATATTTGTGTTGGTGTAAACTACATTGTGTTTATTGCGACACGAATCGCTGTCAGATAGATCCTATTCGTCTTCGTGGCGTGTCTACAGTGATCACAGGCGAAGATCACGACGAATATCATTTTGTTTATATTACTATTTATATTTCATTTACTTATTTATATTTCATTTCCAGAACGAGTAATTTACGACCTTTGCACAAAATGTGAGGATAATGGTGGTTTATCGAAAGTGAAACACATTTTTGTGAAACACATCGAATCAAGCTCTTCATGAAGATTTTAAACAAAGATCTATTTGGTATGCATATATATTAATATTACTGTTTAATTTCATGATGCAACACAGTCTCATCAATGAGATCAATGAAACACATTTTTCCTTAACCCATTGCCACGTGATATCGAGGTAGACTCTTCATGAAGATTTTAAACAAAGTCTTCCTAGTATTTACATATATTAGTATTACTGTTTAATTTCCAGTATAAGTGATTTACGACTACACTCTTCAAACCTTTGTACAAAATATGAGGATAATGATATCGAGTTCAATGTTACCGAAAGTGAAGCACATTGTTCCGTAACCCATTGCCAAATGACAACGAATCAGACTCTTCGTAAAGATTTTAAACAAACTATCCTCAATTTAGCAAGAATTATTAACAAACAGCGAATCTTTAGGCAAATAGAAAGTTTTCTTTCTTAATATGTTTAATTGGAAGTAAAATCCACTGTCTAATTAGTAAAGACAATATACTATATTATATTTTTTTTAAATTATATTTATTATATTATATATATAATATAATATATTAATATATATATATATATATATATATTATATTTATTATATATAATAATAAAATAATAAATATTATAAATTTATTATATATTATATTAATATATGATATATATTATATAAGATATTACAATATATTATAAATTTAACAGGTATATACAATGAGAAATAAATTGCGAGGGGTTGGAAGTTTTTGGAGTATCTTTGCGGTAGTTCCGATTCTATTAGAGAAGTTTTTCCTGCCACGCACCTCTCTAACGTCGGTATCAGGCCAGAACCGCGATGATCCAACAATTCTATGGCCAGATTTGTTTTCGCGTGTTTGCAATCTAGCAATCTGCGATCGAAAGGTTAACGCACCCCTGCTGCACGTCTGATTACTTACTGGAATTGTGCGTGCGAGCATCACGACCAGCACGTGCGTTTTCCACGCGTGTGCACAAGCGCGCACACGTGCGCCCCGCTGGTAAATTTTTTAGTGGCCCATTGGTTCGGCTTGATTCAAGAATCGCCAGTCGATACCTTCGATTTCGGGGGAATCCTGGCGTGCCTGATCCTATCGTTTCACGTAATCTCGGCGTCAGTTTTACGAGATCCTCTTTCTTAATCCTTCCGCGCCTCTTTTCAACTTTAATTGGAAATCAAATATGCCCGTAGGGGAGTCTGTTGTGCGTTACGAAAATCACGATGTACCCCTTATTAGTAAACAGCGAATTTTATGCATTTATAAGAAAAATGAGCAGGTGTAATTTAAAACAGTAACAAGATTAGAATAATTTAAAAATACCGTTATATTATTTTCAACCTATTAAACATTTTATAGTTTGTTTTGCACGATGATCCGCTGTCTACTTATTAGGGTTTATTGCACGCGAGTTGTCCATGTTGTTACCGACATAAATTGCACGAACTTCTTATGATAATAAGTATGCTATATTTAACTCGCTGGAAAAAGTAAGAAATTTCAATTTGATTTAAAGTAGGTGTTATTTGAAACAGTAATTACATTAGAAGAATTTAAAAGTACTGTTATATTATGTTGGACCTATTAAAAATAATGAGAAAGAGAATTAATTATTTCATAGAGTAAAATAAAATTTTTATTTTATAGAGATTCGCTGTCTATTGATTTATATATACATTATATGCAAGACAGCTGAAGAACTGTAAAAATATTAACACGGTAAAAGAGTGACTGTAAAAGACGATTAAGATGAACACAGCGTTGCATTCGTTGTTAGCAGCTTGGCAAATCTAAACGAAGGACCAGGAAATAGTGCATCATCTCTTAAATAGTGAACTGTCCGCATAAATTGGGAGTTCGTCGGCTGTGGGAAATCTATGCCACGTTAACACACTTCGCAACCCGATCCCGGTCATCGATCGCCGAATTCGAGACTAATATACGCGAATTACGCACGACCTTGACTCGATCGGAAGGGTTTATTCCGACGGAATGAACTCCGATGAAGAGGCGTACAGTTTCTTCTTTCTTGTTTCGCGTGGCCGGCGCACGATGAACGAAGAGGGAAGTCGAACACCGATATTTATCCCTATCAATCTTAAGCTGCAATATGCAATATACTGTCGTAAATTACCCGGTGTGCATCTTCGCCGCGGTCTTAATTTTCCTAACGAATTTCCTGCGCTCAATCAATCCCTTCTAACGGACTACCGATCGTGGTCTTTGATGATACGTTGTCCGCGACGACAATAAAACATCGCTGGCAAATCGTCTCTTCTCATTATCATTTTATCGATAAAATGTACGCGCACGTAATTTTTCATTTATACTTTTTTAACGAAATTATTGGTTTAAGGGCCGTGCGTTATTATGTATCCGAGTGGTTTACAGTATGTAAAATATTGTTTAAAAATTATTTAATAATCGTACAGGAATTTTCAATATATGTATTATATATTCAATGTGTATACAATATATAAATTATTATTCTTCTCTTTGCTTCTTTGTTCACTGTCCTTTGCTCTACCGGATACTAATATTCGTACTTAACTCAATGGGTTTCATATTCAGTAATGTTTCGCGTACAATAAATTTTCCTATAGTTAGATTAACATGAACGGTGTTAAAACAAAAAAAAAACGTTTTGCCCGGCTATTGAGAATTTTGCGCTACAAATCACGAGCAACGAGCGCCGAGAATCGAGAAAGCAATAATTCTGGCCTTGTGGCGTTAGGCTATCGATAACAGGTATTATTTTTAATTTTCACTGGAAGCGTACACGTCAAGTGGATTTCAGCAACGAAAATGTCAACGGCCATGATACATGGTGGCTGATCCTGTTCCTGGGGACCGATCGAACGGGTCGATGCTAATTTACTCGAATTATTATGTCCGACCTTGGCCGGATCGAAGGCTCAATTCGGGTGTAATCGGTTTCGAAGGAGCACCTAGACCTTCGTCACGTGTATGTGTGCACCCGGGGAGTGCGTATACAAGAAGGCCGAAGTCGAAGTTCCGTCGATCCCCGTGGAATCTTAATGGGGAAGCAGCGAACGGTGCTGGAGGCTGGGACGTACAAGAACGCTCATCCTTAACCGCCTTTAACAAATTGCGGCCAGGCAATCGTTGACCGACAAGGGGATGTGTCTAAAGTCTTGTACTGTTTTTGCGCGTGGAAGGAGCGCGCTCGCGAACATCGTCGTGTGCAGTCGCGTCGCGATACACCAGATATATTCACTCGCCGTGTTCCCTGCACCGTTAACAACTCGCCAACCAACCAACAAATTGTCTAATTATTACTTTTCTGATCGGTATTGCTGTCCTCCGACGTCTCGCAATGAAAAACAATTTAGACTAGCGTGATCTGTTCAGTGGACCAACACCTCCCGATAAATTAACGTAATTCGTATTAATCTGTCGCCTTTTTCATTAGGATCGCATTCACATTATTTACGGTTACTAAAATTATAAAGATGCCTATAAGGCAACATGTACAATTATTAATGAATTTCATCATTACCGAATTCGAAAGAAATATAATTCGTATTAATCTGTCATCTGTTTATTTCAGAATTGCTTGTTTATAACATTATTTACATTTACTAAAATTATAAAGATGCCTATAAGACGACATGTACAATTATTAATGAATTTCATCATTACCGAATTCGAAAGAAATATAATTCGTATCAATCTGTCATCCGTTTATTTCAGAATTGCTTGTTTATAACATTATTTACGTTTACTAAAATTATAAAGATGCTTATAAGGTAACATGTACAATTATTAATGAATTTCATCATTACCGAATTCGAAAGAAATATAATTCGTATTAATCTGTCATCTGTTTATTTCAGAATTGCTTGTTTATAACATTATTTACATTTACTAACGGTAAACTCACCACCATCGGTCAAATGACCGGTTCCAGATTTTTTGTTTCGCTATTATTGAAATTGTAAAGATGCTTTCGTGGTGAATAATTAAATAAACATATTTAGCAGCTTCGTAAAAAATGTAATCTGGTTATTTTTATAGGGCAACATGTATCATTACCATTAAATCAGTAGAATCTTTTTCGCAAAACGGACACTGCAAAGTGTCTCTGTAACATATATTGAAATAACAATTTATCTTAACCACTTTCACAGTTTTATAATTGCATCATTTTCTTTAAACCTCTTGGATCGAATTCCTCGAACAAATTTTTCAATCACTTCTCATATAAACTAGTATCTATTTTCTGGATCAATTACGGAAGTATAATAAAGCAGATTCCAGCTGGTTCGCCGAAATAGAATATTACAGGTCTCTCCAGTATCACCTTTCGACGCAGCATAATCACAACACGCCGAGATCAAGAGGAAGAATAGAAGAATTGCATCCTCGCGTGTGTCGAGATATAAAAAGATAAAGTTCACGCGCCATCCGGTATAAATCACGCAACTATCAGCCAGGTGTGTGGCACACCGAAAAAGATCACCACGCTTATGTTAATACGTGAACAAAATTACGTTAGCGGTCGCTGAAGAAGCGTCTGGTCCCCGATTCCCCTGATTAATGGTATCATTCGTCATCCTTACATCCAAGTAGCGATAAACATTATCGTATTACGGGAAATTCAATTTATCGCAATGCGTGGAAGGTGTTGGAAGCGATCGGTCCCGTCGCAGCCGCCGCACCGGTTGCCAGACGACGATCACGACGATGATCGCGACGCCGATGATGAAATCTTGGCGGGGGGTAAATCTATTATCTATAGTTCGTTCGGGAATCGCACGAGAATCATGCATCACGACCCACGACCATCATTATTGTTCCATGAAATATCTGTTTCGTAAAACGAACCGATACGATCGGCTAGAACAAGGTATAACGTCGAGGCGGACGCGATAATTGATAATAATTGACGATTTATTCATCGATTCCTTGTGTAAGGACGTTAACGGGCTCGTTTCGTCTTCGCTGTCCACCTGTCCACGTACGTCCATTTGAAAAACCACGATTTATAACTGAACCGATCGCAATCATTTCCTTCCGAGTCGAACCAACACGCGCGTAGGAGTATTTTCTAAAAATTATAGCCGCAGCTTTGTGTGAAAATATACTATCTTGTAAATAGACAGCGGATTTTACGCGTTTACGCCGAAAATGACTAGTTGTAATTTGAAAGAATAAATTCAGTGGAAGTATTAGAAAAGTCTCTTATGTTATTCTCAGTCTATTGAACATATTAAGAAAGAAAATAAATTTCAGGTAGAAAATTTTTATTTTGCATAAAGATTTGCTGTTCTCTTATAAATATTCTCCCTGTTGTGAATGTTTTAACATTAAGAAATTAATGAGTTTACGACACAAAATTATTATCAAAGTACGAGGTAAAATTTTTTATCAAAGTTCTATTATATTATTAACGCTATGATGATATACACATAGATTGTAATGCAAATTATTGTTGAAGATGAGTTTAACCCTTCACTGAATGATTTTTTAATTGGGATGAAAAGATTGAAAGAAGGTCAATTTTTTATGTTTTGGTTAAGGGAAAAATATTAAAATAAATTAAAACAACATTTTCAGAAAAATAAACATAGTAAGAAAACACATTTTTAGTTTACTATATACAAGATTTGTTTTCTGTATCAGATATGATACATTATGCAGCGAAGGGTTAATCGAATGTTTTTCACCAGAAGCATAATTTCCGTATAAGGCGGTGGTTAAATTCTTAAAAATTGCTTCATTGTACGAAACTGCAACCTGTTTTATAGAGCACAAATGCTGAGGCACACCAGTCGTCATGTAAGCTGTCCATTCCACTCGAGTTATTTCAGGTTCATAATATGCGTTATAGCAGGAGTGTAGTGGACATCTATTGTAATCGTCGAAACTCCTCGGGCATTCTCTTTTGAAAAGTAAGCTAGAACAATAAGAATTTGTACGAAACTGAGTTAGGTTTCCAATTGAAGCGTAAACGTTTACTAAAGGTATACGCCAGAAGCTTTTTAAACTCACTTGATATACATTCAGACCTGAAACTAATTCAGTCAGAGTTTTATGGAATTATATACAATTAATTGTTATATCTAAAAAAATTGAAGAATAAAGAGGACAGTCTTAGAAATTCAGTCAGAATTGTATGGAATTATATACAATTAATTGTTATATCTAAAAAAATTGAAGAATAAAGAGGACAGTCTTAGAAATTCAGTCAGAGTTGTATGGAATTATATACAATTAATTGTTGCATCTAGAAAAATTGAAGAATGGAGAGGACAGTCTTAGAAATTCAGTCAGAGTTGTATGGAATTATATACAATTAATTGTCGTATCTAAAAAAATTGAAGAATGGAGAGGACAGTCTTAGAAATAATGAAGGTGAACGACAAAAAAATTCAATATCCACTACAACGCAATCCCGAAAATTATAATTCGTTCATTAAAGTGTTTCTTATCAAGAAGTATAATTTTTCGAAAATTGTGTTTGTTCAACGTTACTGTTAAAATTCACCCAGTATAAGCGCAAGTGTGGCACGAAAATCATCTCCGCCTCGAGAGGATCAATCTTTGAAGTTTTCGTAACTCAAGCCAAAGTTCTTACGAATTCACGTTAACTACGTAATGACTACCTTTTGAACAGTACACACACAGAGAGAGAGAGAGAGTTCACCGCGATTAGATCATCCCCTGCATTTCCGTCTCCCACGGGACCCGGAACGAGCCGCGGTTGTGAAGCTCCTTGATCGTGATTCCCGAAAGATTTCGGCGTGCGATGTCGTGTCGGAAAAAATCGCGACGTATAAGCTGGCATGTTTCCGTGAATGGTAAAAATGAACTTGGGCGATCCTCGCGAGCCATAAATCCGAGTTGCCGACGACGGGGCGGGCCCGCCCTAACGACATGCAAACAAATAGCATCGAGCGTGTAAGGTGTCACGTCACAAAACGATCGCGCGAGACAGTGGGTGGTTATCCCGCTGATGGAAGACGGAGGGTGAGGAGGCGGTGGATAGGGGAGGGAGGAGAGGGTGTGCAAAAGTTTTGCGAAAGAGACGGCCGCGTGACCGTCGTGTGTGCAGCCGTGTGCCGTCGGGGGCTGTCCGTCACGGCAAGCCCCAGTAGTTACCGTCACGCGGTCGTCCCAGCAATCATCCACGGATCCACCACCCCCGACTCTATCGCCCTCTTCTCGTCCTCCCCATTGTAGCCAACCCCCTGACTAATCCCATTCCCTTTTGAGAGTGACGGTTGCACGTATAGGTGAGCACGCGATGCACGACGTTTGCACCGAGCAGCACGTGGGAAACACGAAGTGTGCGCCCGTGCGTCCCCCCTCTCTCTTCCCCCCTCTCTCCGGGCTGCTTGCTTTCTTTCTTCCCTTTCGCACTTCGAACCAGCCGCCCCAGTAAGTCTTCCTCTATTTTCCGTCCTGCTCCTACCAGCCCGCATCGCCATGCTCCCGGGCCATTCGTCTATCGGGCTGCACGCGTCTTCCTCGTCTTCGGTTCTCCTCCGTGTTCGACGCCTTCCATGGGGGTCGAAACATCAACGATCAAGCTAACCACCCTAAAGCGAACACGGAGCTACCCCTCGCCACTAGGAACGGCCAGAAGCGTGTAACTGCTTGTGCGAGCCGGCCAAGTGTCGGATTGGGGAGTAGCTCGGCGGTGTAGTGGTGGATGCATGTACGGGACAGGACGAATTCCTCGGTTTACGTTGGGGTTGTTCTCCCCGGGCCGCAGGAATGGTCTTACGGTGTTTGTCGATGGCTCTTCTCCCCTGACCACCCCCCGTAATCGTGACGTGTAGTACGTTCCGGGGATGTTCACCGGAAGGAAGCGCGCGATGATTGCGACCGAGAGGTATTTCATCGGGATCGAGTGGATGTATCCTCGATGGGCCACCAATTAGAGCGGTTCCCTGTCCTGGGATACAATCGAAGATGTTCGTCGTTCGTATTTCGGATCGTGTTGGACGAAGAATCAGAATTCGATTTTCAACGATCTTGCCCGGGGACTCTTGCCAGGGCTTGGATCCCTTAATGAAGTAGTTCGCGCCAACAAGTGGCCGCTCTCGATCCCGAAACAGAGAGCCACAGTGAACCGAGCAATCGATTGACTCGCCCTCTCGATTCAACGCGCGTATCGACCACAGCGACGCGTTCTCAATTATCAAGACGGAGCAGCTTCCCCCCTTTATGTCCTGGAGGCTACACTTGCTGCTCCAACGAAAATATTAGTAAACCGGCTGAGATCGAGACGGACGGGTGGGAAAGGGAAGAAGATATTTTGTAGGTCGATCGACCAGGCTCGCAGGGGGACAAGAGATGCGCGAGGATGTTAAAGGAGGGCAACAGGAGAACGGTGAGGGGAAGAGGGAGGGGGGCTTCGCGCGGGACCCCTGCTGCGCAGTTTTGTACCAGAAGAGGGCCTGCGCCCGAAAGGGGAACCCCCGTAGTGATAATTAGGGGGCCAAGCGAGTGTTTCTGGCCTTCGTGATGGTCCTTGAAGTTTCGCCGCCCTGATCTCGAAAAAACAGATCGCCAGTCATCGTGTTTCACCATCACCTTCGTACTTCTCTAGACGAAAGCTGCCCATTGCTTTCCACCACCCCTTCGTGGCTTCCTCCCTGCTTTTTCCCTCATCTCCCCTTCGCTGTGCCGGGTTCCAACCCTCTCGAACGAACACCAATTTTTCAGTGCCTCGTCCGACGCACGCCCTCTCTCCTCTTCTAGCCTCCTCCTCTCCCTCATCCTCCTCCTTCTTTTTCGTGGGATTTCCTAGGTCATGGCTCTGTCATCTGGTGGCCGACGCGCCGCTGCTTCTTTCTTCTGGCCGGCCAGACCCTTCTGTGCCGGTTTCCAACCCGGCACACGCCGAACAGCCCTTCCCGGCACACCCTCTCGCTCCACCATCTGTCTTCATTCGCGAGTATCGACAGTCTGCGGTAATTTTCCTCCTTCCCGGATGGCGAAGGTCTTCGCTGTTCCGAGACTAACAGAGAGATCTCGTTCGGGAAGTTCGTCGAAGGGCAGGCGAAGCAGATGACGTCGTCCGTCGAAGATCGAAACTTGGCCCGAGACTTGGAGCATTCCCCAAGTTCATGGCATAATGCATTCACCGGTGACGGTTCCATGATCGATCTCTACCCTCCCCGGCATCCAGCCGCGGGAGAGAGAACTTATCCAGCAGTCGAGAGAGACTCAATCGTTTACAAATCATTTAATTCGGGGGTGTAACCTCGTGGCGAGGAGCTACCCGTACAATTCCGAAGGTAAACACTCGACTCATATCGGAGGGTCGAGAATTTGGATCAAGCATCCCCTACAGCGATCAAGTATTTGAGAATCGCTTCGAGAGCAGGGCCGTAGGATTATGTATCGTTTCACGAGGAGAAGGCACATAGGAACTTGAAGGTATCTATGCACCATTACGTGATGTCCCTATCTAGCGTTACTAGTACTTCGCAATGGAATAGTGTGACTAGGAGTAAGTGTAAGATCGTCAATGTAGATCCGGAAAATTTGGAAAACATCAATAGTTTTTTTTTAATAAGGGTTTAACGTCGAATCAACTGCATGGTTATTAGCGACGAACAAATGTATCATTGTAGTATAACTTCTTGGATTTTTGATCCCTTAATAAATTCCAGTAGTATGTTGCATGTTTCACATATTTGTACTGGGTCCTTTGACATCAGGAACCAGTGTGTTCCCTTAATGTGGCCTATTCTGATTCTGGATAAGGTAACTTGGTCTCTCTTTTTCAGGACACACCTTACTTTTTTATTATCAAAAAAGTCAATATATTATTTCATCAGTTTGTACAAAACTAATGAAAGCTGCAAGCCTCCGCTAGGGTACTCCACAAATTCGCTTCACATTCTCCTTATCCATTTTTTTGTTATCACCTCCGTGATGGCGGGCTTCGGGGTACCTTTGATGTAACGATACTTTGCATTTACGTTTGCCTCGATTACGCGCCACGTGTAATGGTCAAAGATCAGGCGTAGAGAGGTTTCCGTAAAGCCTGTTTAATTTCTTCAGTGATGGTCGCAGCTGAAGTTTTAAAAAATTAATCATCTACATCTTATTTATGAGACTTTCCGAAATATTCCAGATGTGGTAGTTACCCCGTATCCGTCCGTCAAATTTTGAAACTTATTCTTGTGTCGAGGGATGGAGCCTCCCGCAAAAATTGTAATGGTTGCAGCTAAAGTTTTAACAAATGAATCACCTACATCTTATTTATGAGATTTTCCGAAAAATTCCAGATGTGTCTCGACTGCCCTGTAAGCCCTAAAACGCATAGAGTGAAGTCTCGGCAACAGGCCGTCACCCTTCCGTCAAATGTTCTGACTCGTTCTCGAGAGGACAGGGCCTCCTGGAAAAATGGTGATGGTCGCAACTAAAGTTTTCAGTCTAAAGCCGAAATAACCGAAGACAAGGTACGATGGCACCTGCCCGGCATCGCAGTAGGTGCTGTCGGGCGTCGGTCACGCAGCCAGTCTGTCTTCCGCACCCTTCGCTATAGCCGACAGACAGTTCCACTTGATTAACCCGATTCATGCGTGCAACGGGGCCGACGCAGACACCGACGCGGAGCGTTGCGGAGCGGCGCAGGCCTACCTTCTACGCCCTATGATGCACGATCAAGACCACTGTTGCGCACAAATGACGTGCACTTATATATACACGGGTGCGCGACGAGGCGGTGCCGCCAAAATACAGCACGGCACCGGACCGCATTGTCCCGCACGAGTTTTACGCTCGTTTGCCGGTGACCGACCACCGACACGCACCGGGTGTTACGAAAACAAAAGGGATCCTACGGCCGTACATGATACGCCTCTCGTTGAAATCGAGCCGTCGCACCATGCCGGATCCACGAACCTCTTCTTCCAATTTGTTTTCCCACCGGACAACCTGCTTCCCATTTCGAACACTCCTGTCCCGTGTACTACGAATTATGCACTGTCTTACACCGTGACGTCGGATTTCCTGAAATCCGTACGCTTCGCTCGTGTTCTCTTCAAGGCGAATCTTTATCTCTCCAGCTGAATCTGTGTTCGCGAAGGAGAGCTGTTTTATCGTAGCACACCGCCGCGATGGATCAAACAACCATTAAATTATTCCGAGCTCGTTTCAACCGTCGAACGGCGGACCTGTTTCGTAACTGTATAATCCACGATACTTGCGGACCGTTCACAGATTTAATTGTTAAGTTTTTATAATCTTCATAGTAGAGGGCTCAAAATGATTTTGTTTGATTTCATTAAGATATGATGAATTAGAATTTCATTTCAATGAGGTACTTGTAATCTGACAAAATTAATGTAAACTGATTGTAAGTGGGAGACAATTGTATAATTCGCAATGTATATGACCTTATATTAATAATCCTAATAAATGTATAGAAAATTGTGCAACACTAAACTTTCAGCTTATAAAAATGACAGGATTCTATTTATTTGTAATTTATGCAATTTTTATTACAATATGTGCTTCCATAAATACGTTATAATCGAATCAATTTCAATGATCGTGAAATGAAAAATATAAAACCGATCATTTTTACTATCGCAGAAGATACATGTACGCAACCTCTTCGAGACAACTTTTGATCGCGTACCGCAATGGAATTCTGGCATTTACATGAAACATTTAAAGCACTCACGTTATTACATAGATTATTCTCGAAATAACTGGCAATCCAGTGCGAAACGTAAACATATACGGAGGACATCTCGTCTGCAGCTCCGGGTCGCGAGATATCTGGTTGACGATCGTGAAAGGGTTGAAGAACATTAACACATCGCCGACAGGAGACGCAGATTTGCGTAAAGAGTCGCGGAACATGAAAGACCGGAAACACGAATGCGCGTTTTACACCTACGTGTCATTTAACGCTCTGTGTGCACAGAAATCGCCGGGAACTGTCACTTAAATGGCAGCCAGCAACGTGTTAACCCCTTGTCTCGCGGTAAACTACTCGTGACGAGGAATTCAGATCAAGTTTAATAAATAAACAACTGACTGGTTTTGTCGAATTTCCCAGCAGTTTTATCGCCGCTGCCTATTAATTAAATTGGAGTGCTGGTAAAGGCCGACCATTGTATCACGATACCACATGGTACCCTCCTGTTATACGTCTTTAGATGCATTACATGGAATATATCATCCTTTATGGCCTTCGAATACTCGATTAATCGTAATTACTCGATATGCACTCTGAAACAGTACGTGAAACTTTAAATATGTCTTCGTAGAACGGTTTCTTCCCTCGGCGAACGTAAACCAATCACCTAAATAGCATGGAACTTGATAAATATATTTTATTTTACTTTTGTACACAGTTTATTTTAACTGCGGATGTTTATGCAATTCGCAATTTTTGTACACGAATTTTAAGGAAGTGGAATAAAATAAAATTTTATTATAAAATTCTACTTTTCTGTCAAATTTTATATTGTACGCTTTTTTGAGAATTTTCAGAAGTCATAAATGTTTAAAAATCCGCGGTCTACTTGTGACATATTAGACATGTAATTTATAAAAAAAAGATTTGGTTGACAATAATTTCTGAAATATACTTTAAAAAATTTGGATAAATTTTTCGAACATTCACTCAGTCAGAGTAGCGAGGCCATGTAAATACAATTTACGAGCGTT
The DNA here is from genome assembly GCA_028455615.1 of Lasioglossum zephyrum. Taxonomy (NCBI): domain Eukaryota; kingdom Metazoa; phylum Arthropoda; class Insecta; order Hymenoptera; family Halictidae; genus Lasioglossum; species Lasioglossum zephyrum. The sequence goes on along the minus strand of CM052323.1, from coordinate 4,072,110 downwards.
CATTTATAAAAACAAATTGAACAGACTGCGGCTAACTGTGTGCAACTTTCCTCATTTCGAACACGATCTGTTTATTCGAAACGTGGCGAGATCGCTTTATTACGAACGTCGTTCCCCTAAATGATCCTGCGGGAAAGTCGTCAACAAAGCGCATTCTTCTTTCGCGAAATCGATGGAAATCCTTACTGCCTCTTATATGCAGTGCATACCTTAGCCCGTTTCACTGCTCTGCATCACTAACTCCGGGACCGGCGTTGCATCTCAACGAGAAATTACCTCGGGACCGTGACTGCGGAAACCGTGTCCCCTGAAACACAGAACTTATTATTTATATCGTCGAAATCACTTTTATAGTATTCGCCTCGTTAATACTCGCGTCTAGCCCGAGACCGCCCGTGTCTAAATTACTCTGCCGTCTATGCGAGCCACGATTTCTCCCTTCGAAAAGTGAAACATCCGAGTCACGGAGACGTCATTGATACATCGTTTTTCTTCCAATGTGTTTTCCCATCGGGAAACCCGACTTTCTTTCATGATATCGTTTTTGTGCACTCAATAGACTGGATTTTACTGATTTTTTTTATTTTTAATCCGTGAAATCGAGATCGAAGCTTTTGTGACTGCGTTCTATCCGTTTTCTCTTTGAGAGGAATATTGCTTCCTGATTTCAATCTCTGGGTACAATACGATCCATTAAAATAACAGGCGGTCTCAATGTTAACAAATGTCGAATATGTTGTACAGATTTGATGTGCTTGGGACTAAAATAAGTAGGTCCACAATTCGAAACAGTGAAGAGATTAAAAGAGTCTGATAATGTCTACGTTCAACTAATTAAAATGATTCTAAACTAATTAAAATCGACTGCCAATTTTATGCATTTATCACAGAAACGGGTGAGTGTAATTTCAAACAATAATGTAATATCAATGCATTTCTTACTGCTTAATAATACCACTAAAGAGAGAAATAAATTCCTACTAGGTTCCAATGTCTTGCAATTCATGCATACAATTTTTATTTTGCCTGAAGATTCGCAATCCAGTGATTACTGACGAAAATCAATTTCTACTTAGCTCCTATAGATTGGAATTGATGTTCGAAAATTTAATTTTGAATGAAGATCCACAATCCAATGATTACTGAGGAAAATCAATTTCTACTTAGCTCCTATAGATTGCAATCGACGTATGCAACAATTTAATTTTGCATGAAGATCCACAGTCCAATGATTACTGAGGAAAATCAATTTCTACTTAGCTCCTATAGATTGCAATTGATGCTCGAAAATTTAATTTTGCATGAAGATCCGCAGTCTAACAATGACTATCGTAACTGATTATCGACAGTAAAAAAGTTTGAAGAATTTAAATGTACTACTACATTATTTCCAACCTATTCAACATATTCATCAAGAAATTAAATATCCATTTCACCCCAAATTGTTGCAATTCAGGTAAAAAGATTTTATTTTCCATAAAGAATATTATCCGAACAGAGCTTTATTTTTAATTCAATTATAATCATATTGATTGTTCCTCTCTACTTGTGCAAATCAATTTTTATGCATTGGAACGTGAACTGAGAACAAGAGCGGGTTTTCAAATACTTCAAGCGAAATCTACTTATGGATTAATCAATCCAATGAATCGCATTATTGCAAAATCATGCACTATTTATAATCGTATTAATATACGATAAGATAATACCTATTGATTGTGCCAGTATTATATTATTATATTTTGTTCTTTTTCTTTTTGTGCATGTGCCTTCTTTCTTATTAGACGAGTAGTCTTGTATCTTTCTCTTTCTTTCTTTGTAAACACTTATATAAAAGGGTCCATCTATAATAAAGTCCGTCTATAATAAATAAATAATAATAATAAAGATTCGATTATTTTTGGTCTTAATTAAGTTCGCGTTAGATCCAGGTGATCAAGAATGAACAGCGATCTGCAACTGGCTGCAAAAAGCATGGAATCCATCATGCTAACACGTCGCAGCACGAAATCTCATTCAATTTTTTCGGTTCGAATTAGGCGGGGCGACCTGTAATTACGACTATCGTTGAAAAACAAGCTAGAAAATCGTCGAGCACGCGGTAGCGCGATATCTCTTTTCGCGATTATGTCTTGGGTCGCGTTTCGAGGTGTCATTTTCAATGAAACGATATGCATTCCTAGTTCGGCGCGGTGAACGCTCGTTCCTCACCGGTGATTAGCTCTCGCGTTAGCATTTTCCAGTCTCTAAATAACTCTGCTGTCTCTCGTAGCCGGGGGTTCCTCCCATCGAAAGCTGAACCGTTCGAGTCACTGAGACGTCATTGGCGCATGATTGAACGCGACCGGCTCTGGATCTGTCGAAACGAACCCATTACTTCGTTCTGTGCCATTAGCCGCAGTCAGGCGGTGCCCTCGTAAACGCGAAGAACGATAGCGTCCACGGGAACGCGAGCAGGCGGTGTCCGATTCGAAAGTCAGCGACAGCAGCAGCCAGTAGGCAGCCAGTTCAAGACACAAGATCCATCGGCGTGGCATCTTGGATCGAGACTCTCTCTCTTCTACATGACTGTCACACACCGTGTTCCCTCGATCCAGGTCCAATTCAAGACACAGGATCCATCGACGTGGCATCTTGGATCGAGAATCTCTCTCATCTTCTTCTTGACTGTTACACATCGTATCCCCTCGATCCAAGTCCAATTCAAGACACAGGATCCATCGACGTGGCATCTTGGATCGAGACTCTCTCTTCTTCTTGTTGACTGTTACACACCGTGTTCCCTCGATCCAGGTCCAGTCCAAGACACAGGATCCATCGGCGTGGCATCTTGGATCGAGACTTCCTCTTCTTCTTCTTGACTGTTACACACCGTGTTCCCTCGATCCAGGTCTAATTCAAGACACAGGGATACATCGGCGTGGCATCTTGGATCGAGACTCTCTCTCTTCTTCTTGACTGTCACACACCGTGTTCCCTCGATCCAGGTCCAGTTCAAGACACAGGATCCATCGACGTGGCATCTTGGATCGAGACTCTCTCTCTCCTTCTTGACTGTCGCACACCGTGTTCCCTCGATCCCTGACCCTCGCGGTAGGCTAGTCGAAGCTCGAACTTTGGAAATTCGTTGGGGGCGATCAGTCACCAGTCGGCGAGATAAATCTGACTCATAAGTTACCGGGGTAGCTCCCGTAGGCCAGGGGTGACCCTATCTACGGTAATGCCGAGCTCGAGAGGAAAAGAGAGGAGAAGAGCAAGAGGGCCTCGATGTAGCCCGTATCAAGATCTCTTTGCATCTCTGGCTCGGCAGGCTACGGGAAGGGAGGGGTGGCGAGTGGGCTACGGGGGTGCTTATCTCCGCGTTATTCCCGAAGGGCGAACCCCGTCAGCCTGGGACCCAGCAGATAACGTTTCCCCGTCCCGTGCTACACTCCCCCCGCCCCTATACTGGGTGTCGAAGTCGTCGAATCGACTGTGCGCTTTCGCGCTGCTCCGCGCAGATAAAAAGAACAACAAGGAAAAATCCGAAGTGATTCACCGTTACCGATTTTTTCCTTTTCTTGCCGCGGAGTATAATATCCAGGCCCATTCATAGATACGCCGCGACGAGTGACCGGTGCGCGCGCGTCTGCCGGGAAACATCGAAACGATAGGAGCCTCGATGGAAAGAACGATAGACGCGCCAGCGCCGCCATTGTTGCGAGATTTCGACGGACCCGGTCACCGTGAAATCGGTCCTCGCTCGCTGAATCGCTCTTCGCAGACGAGAGCTCGCGGATCCCCGAATGTTTGCGAGTACGAACGGTACGATTTCTCGAAGACGCACCCAGTATAGAATGATCGAGTTTCACTTGTGTACCGGGTCTTCGGCACTGGCAGGGCCAAGATAAGCCACCCGCTCCGTCTCTTTTTCTCGCGCCGCTGCGAGAGGGGGCTGATCGTAGATGGGGGAAAGAGAGAAAGCGGAGAAAGTGTGTGCAGAGACACAGAGTCGAGTAGGGTGGCCGGTCGTTCGTGAAATAAGCTCCGCAGGGTTTGGTGGTCGCGCTTTGGGGCGGCTTAGGGGCGCCTACACACTCGCCTGGAACGACTGACTGCGCCGTTACTCCCTTTCCTTCCGTCTCCCTCCCCGTCTAACTGCGCCAAAAATACACCCTGAAAGGGCCCTCGCGATCCCAGCTGCCGATGATGTTTCCACATGGGTACCCGTGAGGCTCGCGTGTTTTCGACGTTACCTCGATGATTTCGGAGATGTATCCGCGCACCGAGCCACCCCCTGCTTCGCCATCCCCTATTCTCTTCGCGTCCTTGCACTCCTTTCTCCGTACCCCGCGCGCGACACAAGTCTCCGGGTAACAGGCCCTCGCGTCTACGGTTCGTTTTTGTAGCGGATACCACACAAGCAGCGATCCAGATAAGATCTTCGATCTCGCGTCGAATTCTGAAGACTAATTTCACGCGATTTATCACCGGCGTTCTCGAAGGTACGTCTACTTCCAGGTAGAAGAACGGACGGTTTACCGAGAAAGGGCTGGTTTCTCGCGAAACGTCGATCCCTCGCGGGGGAAGTATGTCAATCGACGCGGCCACGCCAAGCCTCGACGTTTTCTGTATCGGGACCGATCGATTATGTCCCGGTAGATTCTCGGCCGATACACACGTGCACGGTAGCACCACCTCGGGCTCCGGAGGATCACCATAAGTGGTCCTCGACGAGACATTCAGGGGCCTCCTACGCCGCGGGGGTCCACGACACAAGATACGCATCGACACCCACTCCTTCGACACCAAGTCGAATTTCCAACAGGCACCTGGATAACTTGTCCCCGCGGTGGCGACAAGGTGTGGTTCCAGGGACGCAACCTGCCCGACAGAAACGGCCGCCACGCCGCAAACCACCTAGGCCTTTAAGTGGTTTCCGGCTTTTTTCGATTTATAATCGGTCAACGATTACCCGAGGTAGCGTTCTGGGGCTGGACCCCTGGCCGCCTACTGTTCAGCCTTTCGGCCCGAGGGGATGTTCGATTATTACCTCTTCCTCTGCTCCTCCGCGGGCCTACGCTCCGGCCGCGATCTTTATGGATCAGACATCGTCTGCTAAATTAGCACCTTTTATGAGTCAAGGACAGACGGGGCAAAAATAGAGGATACACCGTATCCAGGAAGTCCGATGCTGGAATCTCAGGGATCTCGTTTCTGTTTCACGCGCGCGCGTTGTTCACCGAAAACTATCCAAAAAATTGTTTTTTCTTTCGTCAACGCAACTCCCGTAGATTCGAAGATGTCTTCGCCTTAAAACGACACGGAAAAGTTGATTCGTCAGTTTTGCATCTGGGAACGTCTCGAGAAACAAGTTCGTACAATTTAACAGTCGAGGGTTGCCATTATTACCAATATTCGCATATGTTGGTTACATTATTGAATATGTTGATGTCTAAGCAATTATGGAAAAATTGGATGGATCATTAAGGGAAGAAATAAAATTCAGTTCGGTTTCTATGTATTGCAATCGATGCTGACCATTTTTATTTTGCTTTTAAAATTACTAAACATTTAAGTATTGTACGAGCTATTATATCAATTTCATATGCATAAAATGAAGAAAATATATTGCGCAATGGAATCATTCTGGTTCGGAAGACACGTTTAATTTTCAACTTGAAATAGCTCTAACTGCAAAGTGCTGAAACTAAGACTGCACGATAAAACGCAATGCTAATTGAAACGTTTAAGACGAACTGTACACGTGACGGAGCATGGCTCAATGTTTATTATTAACTCTGGCGACTGTAGCCTTTCCTTGATCGGGAAACGCGAAGATTAACCGAAAGAAATGGAAAGGAATATTGCGAAAGAACTCGATGCGTATTGAATCGATGAGATTATTGACACACATACATTTCGCGGCGGTCTCCGCCGGACAAGACAATTCCTCCGACGTCGGCAAGGTGTGGTTTTCACCGACGTAACTGCCATATAAACGCCACGCGGTTCTGCCGTAAGTGGTTTCCGGCTTTTTCGGTTTATAATCGACCAGCGATTACCGAAGTAGCGTCCTGGGGCCGGTCCCTGGGTGCCTACTGTTGGACTCCTCATCCTCTTTCCCCGCGGTCAGGCCGGACGGGGGTGTACGATTAGAGGCGTAGCTTTCCTATACAGGCTCCTTCAGCGATGATCAGATACGAGCGTGCCTGGACACCCACTTGATTCTTTATCTTCATTCGGGAACGGCGACACTTCCGACAGCTCGGCCCTGATAAATCGGTCACGATCAGGGAGAAATATTGGGAAGGTGTGCCCCCCGAAAATTTGCTATTGCTTATTGGGAACACAAAGGAACATCGTTCTAGGATATTCTTGTTAGAAATCCTAGGCGCGTCTCCTGTTACCCGGTGATTCCTAAGAACGGGAAGAGAATAAATGAGTTTTAATCAAATTCAATAGTAATTTAATTTTACCTCTTCGTTGTAGACGGTAATTTAATGCCGTAAAAGTCGTTCCCAGGTCTCCGACCGGCTACAATCCGGCAACAGCTCGGCGTTACATACGACGACATTGTTGCCGCTGGGAAGAAAAATTGGCGACCGCTTTGGAAGGCCCTGTACCGGCTTCTAACCGCATCCACCGACGGTTAGTCGTGTAGGTGTACGCTCGAATCGGAAGAGGTGGGGAGGGCGGGGGGTAAAGGTCGGGGGAGGGTGGTTTAATCACGGGGGCTATCACAATCCCTAAGTGGGCTTCCTGCCCGTTTCAGAATTATAGATAATGTCAGATAATAATAACACACCCTGTAGGGGCAGGCCCCGGAGCCCACCAGAGGCAATAAGTATAAGGTAACCCGAAGGAGAAGCAACGAAGGAGTAGGAGGGGAGGCCGAGCTGGTAGTAGTGGTGGTGGTGGAGGTGGTGGTGCTGGTGGTGGTGGTATTAGTAGGAGGATAAGTATAGGCTGTGAGAAGCCAAGTGGGTTGAGGTGGACGGAGGAGAAATGAGAAGAAAGGGGGACCCGAGACTTCGCTTCTTCAGGGTTAGCCTTCTGGTAGAAGCTGGGAGTCAGGAGTCGGGCCCAGCAGTCTGGGGGCCCCATACGTGCCGGGCCATGGGGTCATCCAGGACCCCCGTTTCCCAGCCCCACCCCACCCCTCCCCCTCTCTGCACCCTTTCATGTCGACTTTTTCTTCGTTTCGCTCCGTACACCTTTCGCGACCCCACCTTTCCGACTGCAACGCGGGATATCGCATAACATACTCCCTTCAGAGACTCCGTCCCATTCTTTCCTCTCTTTCTTTTGTTTTCCCGACCACTCTCCACCCCTCCCCCCTTCAAGCTCGTTCCTCTTCCTTCTCTCGCTCTCCGTGGATATACGAGTTTCCAGTTTGAAAAGTTTCGTCCGGCCACGAGGCGCACGCTGGAATGTCTGTTCCGGTGAAATCCCCGCGAAAGAGACATATCAATAACCTTTTCACGAGTTTCTGCTGCCGCTCGCCGATAGAGAACTACGCCGGACATTGATAATGAACACCGCGAACCCTTCGCTACCGCTTCATTCGAATTGCGGTGAAAAGTTTTTTTAATGGGTACTACGAATCGAAATTGGCTTCGCTTTTCTTCCACATCTCTCTCCCTTCAATTGCATTACCCTTTTAACTTCGCAAACGACGTTGCGTCGTTTGTATTACCTCCTTGCCTTACAATTTCATCCTGAGATTTCACATTGAAACAATATTAATGTGAATCTGTCTTATGTCGGACCATTACCTTCTTGAAAATAGATTGGTTAAAAATATAATATCCATTAACAATCTTTTACACATTTGAGTGAACCAGCCTATTTCTCATTATGAGTGTGTAGCTGCATGGTCCAGTACGAAACGTTTAGATAATAGTATGTTAATAATGAGAACGCTTAAGATGGTTGATTACTGGACCAACTACTTCATTTCTATTGCTTTACAATTGGTGTTCAGGTAGCTACTATTATTATACATGTATGTTCCACTTGGTCTCGTGTAGACAAGAACAACTATGTGGTACAATACAAATAGAAATTCATGTTTCAAGAAGATTGTAGAAATTGACAGGGATGTAATGACTTATCTGCACAAACGACTACCAATATTCTTCCGCCAACCAAGAAACCCCTAACTCTAACCCTATCAGTTTAAAGGGTCCCCATCAAGTTTTCGTAACGGCAGCCAGCCTCCTCTTAATTGCCACGCGGAAACGCGATTAGACCATGGCGCCACGTCAAGCTCCGACACGTTTCATCCCCCGGTGACGACGCGACGCTGCCATAACGCGACGTAAAGTGGCGATATGATATTCACCCTTCGACATTCGCGTCGGACCACCCACTTTCCACTGGACACCTGTTTCTTCTTTCTTCTTCCTTTTTTGCTGCACGAAACGACGCGCAACGACAAACCCGTCGGCGTGTCACATTAAACGAGTTAGAATTCTGAAAGAACCGTAGACCCCCGCAGAGAGACACCCCGTACAGGGTGACCCCGTTCACCCTCCTCGAAAACGCGTGCCTCCGCCCGTCCTGGGGTTTGCAGCGATGGGAGGAGTGTTACAATTGACAGAGGGATGAACCGAGGTCGCGGAGGGTGGACAGATGGGGGGCGTGTATCTCGATGGACGCGTCTACATATCTGTGCAATGGTTTTCCGCCCCCGTGAGCCTGGTAAGTGCCTCTATGACCGTCGGTGTCTTCCTTATGCGACGATTCATTCTGCGTGCCGCGGTACACACCCCATCGCAAGGGGGAGCCGTCTAAGGGAAAAATTATTGTAATAAACTGGTGCCCCGTAATGCGCGGGGTAGGTAATTGTCGCGGAGTCAATGTTGCCGATTCCAGGGGGCGGGGGCTGCTGATGTATTGGCTGTTATTGCGCCGCGACCAACGTTCTACCCGTAAAAATTGGTTTATCGTGTGCCAGCCAATGTTACTGCCGCTTTAACATCTTTTTTAGGGACGATCAGCGGTCATCAGTAATCTGTCGATGGAGCAGAAGATGAATGCCAGTCACTCGTTTTGCGGTACGCCATGTGGCCTTCCATCGAATCTGAAACAATTCGTTTACGATAGAAATGTAGAAACAGATAGACGTTGAAGTGTTAGGTGACCGAATTAATTTCTGACCCACGCATTCTGCGAATCATTTTTCAAGGTAAACTTGAAAAAAAAAGTAAACAGACGCCGCGCTTGAGCAGCCTCACGTTGCCACGAAGCGTGCAAGAATATAGAAAATTCAATACAATATTAGCAATAGTTTTTTACGAATATCTTGAAAACTAAAAGTGACACCCCTATATTGGAAAAGGATAAAGTTGTTCAAAATGTGTTGCTGCGTAACATATTTAAATTTCATCAAAATCGGAGTATGGCCACCCTTTCGAAATAATTACTATTGGTTTTTATTATAATGTATGTATATTGGAATAAAATAAATGATTTCAATCAATTCACACGAAAATACCTTTATCATTTCAGTAATTGTAGAATAAAAAATCTAATACTGGTGATTTGGTGGTGGTAGATTTAGTGTCAGAAACACTGTTGCGTTCCATAATGTGTGAAACAATGTATGCGTAATGTATTTCGTAAGAGTGAAAACTGCACGCAAATCAAATTTCAATTTCTGTTGTCCTCGGATCACGCTTGATGAAATATTTTTCCCGCAGCTACCGTAAAATTGCATACCAAACTCCGACTAACTATGTTAATCCCCCTGTAAGACCTGCTAACACAATTAGGAGAGCACGGAACACAATTATCCTAGCCGGAGTCAGCCTGTGGCGCAGCATCCTGGAATTACGAATCGACGGAACGCGGGTGAACAAGGGAAAGAGAGAATCGGAGGGGAAAGGAAGAGGATCGTCGAGTAAACACGCTCTAAGACAGTGCCGCGAGACCTTTGGATATACTCACTGATTTTCGTTGATATCCATCGAATATCGAAATACTCTAGAAACGCTCACGTTCGGGTCACGTCGAACTCTCATCACAACAATGTTATTTTTCGTTTGATATTTTAGAAATTAGTTGACAGTCGATGCTCCGATCCCTCGGGGAAATTATAAATTGCGCAGGAATGGGTAAATCATAGACAGAAATACGAATATGTTCCGTTCGCTGCGATTCATTATTAGCGTACAGACAGTTCCAGTATAAATCACGGAGGCTAGAATTAGAAGAAAATCTAATTTTGCTCCGATGAGAATTCAATCAAGCTTCGGCAGAAAGAAACAACGAGAATTAATCAAATATTTCAACATGCTGACGGACAATTTCGAACTAAATCGTTTCAAAAATCTCGATCGAAATTGGAGGTTGCATTTGAAGCTTCGGCAGATGAAATCGCTCCTGTAGAATTAGGTGACTAGTTCTTGAAACGAGTTGAAGAAAAATTAAAGACTTTAGATAAAATAAGACACTCACTCATCAACGCCCAGGCTAAATCCTTGGCTTTAGAAAGCTGAAATTTTGCACAAAGGTTTCCTTTATGATCTGTACAAGGGATAAGAAAGGATATTTCGAAATTCAACTCCCAAGGGGGTGAAAAGGGGTTGCAACATTTGTATGAGGAATATTTTGTTCGTGGTCGGATTTGCTTGAAACTTGGCCTTGATGCTCTCTGATTATAATTAAACACCTATTTCGACATTTTAAAAAATTTATCCCCTAAGGGGGTGAAAAGGGGTTGCAACGTTTGTATGAGGAATATATTTTTCGTGGTCTGATTTACATCCTACTTGGTCTTAATGCTCATTGATACAATCTGAATAGGGTGAATAAGGGCTTAAAAGGTTTTATGGAGAAACAATATCAATTTTCGAGGGCATTAAACAGTTTCAAAGACACACAAAGGAGTTGGTCGATTGCAAGATGGAGATTAAAGATTTTGTTAAATGGAAAGATGCGTGGGATCAAAGTGTGGCTACCATCCGTCAAACGGGAAATCATTGTCCCGTTGCGAAATCTGCATTGGAGGTCGGTGATTTTCGGGCCGGCTATCGGGAAGCCTTGGGGCGTCGTTCGTCGCGCGGAATCGCGTCGTCATCGCCGATGGTCCGTAATAGTACCTGTTGTTAATAAAAACACGAGGTCAAACGTGCCGTAACATCAGCGGCGAGGGTAGGATCCCGGTCCAGGGGTTGGGGGGCACACGGATGGGAGCGAAGTGCGATTTCACTGGAGTGTACTCTGTCATGCGCCAGGTGCCGGAGGATTCTCGTGTCCATGGGGTGGAACGCCGAGGGCGGTGCTGATCGCGACGCTAGAACTTCTAACGGGTGTTGCCGAGGTTCACGGTGGATCGCGAGGAGTCAAGTGGGGCTTTCGTTAGGGGGTTGCGCCACTTGTAGCTAAAGGTGTGTTACTTGGTTATTTTCGAGTCCCGTTCATCCCTCGTAAACCGCGCGATGTCAATAGGAAAATCCTGTGATACATAGACTTACGGGCCTTTATGCATTTATATGGCTTCTAAAAATTTTCTAAATATGTCAGAATATATCCTTTGACAGGATTTAGTCAAAGGATACATCTCAGATCTACAAAGGCTACTGCCACTGAAATAACCATTTTATTTGGTTCCCCTTCTTAAAAATCACAGTCCAGCGATACCCATCTTTGAGAAAAATATATTTTATTGAGTTCATATCCTTTTGACTCTTTGCATTCGGAGCTATTCTAATTCGAAAACTGAATTTTTCTTTCGAGCTGAAATATTTCTTTCTATACGATTTTCTTAATTTTTTAATATAAAACTGATACAATACATCGTACAATACTTTTAATAGTTTCGTGAAGAAGCAGAAAAATATATGGATCAATATTTACAATATCTACACACTTTGTATTAGTAGTCATGAAGAAGAATTTGTCCAGCTGGCGGCGCCTCGAATCGAATAGCAATAGAAATTAAACAGGACATTAAATTATAGATCGACACGAACGCTTTCAAACCGGTACATGATACACGTAAACAGAATTTATAAAAACGAAAGTAGGTGAAAACTGTGCCAGGATCTGTTGTGCAACTATTTGTGTACGTGGGTTTAATAATATTTGTCCTCTTGAATTTGAAGCGAGACCTTGTCGCATAGATTTAGTAACGGTTGAATATCCCATTAAAGGAGGTACAAGGTCATTCGTCTATGTAAACGCAATTGAGATCGAAAGGACAGATCAATTAAAAAGCATGTGTTTGGCAGTCAGTGATCCGTGATATGGCCGTAGTGCTCCAAATAGACGATCATCACAGAACGTACACAGCGATATCGGTTCATCGATAGATTCTAATGAAGCCGGCTGCAATGGTGACAAAACAATGTGACAGTGTCCATAGGATTCTCATCAAATCCAAAAGTCTCAATTAATTACACTGTCGCGGAATCCACCTGATTTTGTTTTGCACAGCATTATTTTTCATAAGTAATTTCCCCACTGGTTTCTTCCATGTTTTATTTGTTTTTACATGATTTTTCAAGTACGATTTAGTGACTTTTGGTCAGTTGTTTTAATTGTGTTTTAGTTAGTTTTAACTGTAACACATTAATCCCTGCACTTGGACAAACTTTTGAGTGTAGACTTTTCACAAAATGTTTAATTTGATTCTCCTTCTCTGGGGTCGCGAGTTGCGAAATACTTTGGCAGTGCAGAGGGTTAAAACTCTTTCTCTTTTTCTCCCTCGTTCCGTTTACGACCCCTCTGCCCCCGTGGATTCGACTGGTGGCCCGGCGTCGACCCGGATCGGAACCAGCAGGCTGCCAGGGTGGACTTAAGAAGAAATATGAACGAAGATATTTTATGAATGCGCAGAGACGATAAAGAAAAAGAGAGAGGAGAACGGAGCAACCCCCTTGTACGGTTTAGCGGGGACGCGCGAATGTAATATTAATACCGAGCCGGTATGTAAACACGGCTGTGTACAACCGGGTGCCTCGAATAAATAATTCCGGCTGCAAACGGAGTTTCCAGGCTCCGGTCCTAGGGCACCAAGACAGAAGCTACTGGAAAGTTTCGGTAATCGACGAGCTGACTTGCTAACTCGAAGACAGCGACGTAGTTTCGTTCTGTGTGATGTATTGCGATGCGATTTGAACGCCAAGACAATTTGTGAGAACGAAACTGTATAAACAGTATAAATTATAGAAACTGTATAAATTATAAAATTTCGACGACCTTCGAATCGGAATCATTTCAGACGAAGAATATTTAACCCTTACCACTCGAATGATGACCCGTATGCGACATATTGATTTACCCATGAAAACATTGTTCACATTATTAAATTTTTCGGTATCTAATCAATTATTAAACATTTAGGTATTGTGTGAGATATTATACGAATTTCATATCCTTAAAATTTAAAATATCATAGGGAATGGAAATATTCTAGGTCGGAAGAAATGTTTAATTTGACGTTAAAAACGTGGTAAAATAGCTCCAAGTGCAAATAATTAAAACTTTTATATTTCTATTATTCTAACCTTCACAGGTATACGTGAAGGCGTGACAGAAATTATAGAAGATAAAATTATCACACTGCCGAATACGAGGAGTACGAAAAGTACAGTTCATTAGGATTCGTTTTCTGTTCAAATTATTTTGAGCTGAATTTTAGACCACTTAAAGGACGAGAGACAAAAGAATTTCTGGTTATTCCTAGCAATTTAAGTGAATGCCTCGATATCACAAGTTATCCTATTTCTAAAATCTTCAAGAACTTACCACACCTTGTAATTATGACTACAACATATGAAAAATCCAACTGAACATATGTACTGACTCTTGTGGTCGCTAATGGCCAGGATGTTGATGCGACCTGTACAAATAAATAAATGTAAAAAGAAAAAAAAGAATTCCTCTCTCCGTTTCTTGCCGCGCTCTCCCTATTGGCGGTGCCGTCGCGGTCCCCAATGGTTTATTGGTTAGAAAAAGAGGTTGAACAGCGTCGGTTCGCGAGAAACCTTTGCCACCTGTTCGCTCGCTTGATTTGGAATCGGTGGCAGCTAGACAAGCCGAATATTCGCAGTTCGGGCGCGAGAGTAGGGGGGGCCGAAAGTCTAGCGGCGAAGAAGAATGCCGGGGGAGAGGGTGACTGGTCGAGATTGCGTGCGTTTACAAAGCAAATGGCTTGAAAATAACCGAGTGGTGTGCCCCGTGGGCTCCGCAGGGAGAAAGCTTTCGATGGGCATACGAGGGTGGTCAAGAGAGAGAGACATAGTAACCGAGAGAGATAGAGACGGGTTATACGATAGGGGGAGGTGGTGCGGGGGGTGGTTGGTCGAAACCACCCACCGGTGGCGGAGAATCGAGAAGAGGCCCGTAAGGAGAGAGAGAAACGAACGGCGAAGCGAGACGCGAACACGCTGGGGGGTCAGGAAGGGGTGGTATAATCGATGCGGACATGTGCAGTTCCCTCGGGGGTAGCAACCCCTAACTCGCCAAACCTATTTATACAACAATACCCGGTACAACCCCCCATAAACCACCCTCACGGTGGACCGCCGTGGCTGCTGTTGCTGTTGCTGCACACTCCGCCACCCTCCACCCCCATCCTTTACCCCGCGCGCTGCCTTCGGTTTATAATCAACCCCTCTTTTCTCTCGCCCCTCTCTCTCTCTCGCGCGCACGTTCTCTCTGCTTCTCCCTTTTTCTTTCTTGTTCACAGCTTCGACCCTCGACCGACGCATGAACAGTTTATCTTGGGGCCCGCGCGACCAGGACCGGTATTTTAAATAGCAAATACTTATCTCAGGGAAGGGGGAGCGCACCGATAAGCAGGTCGAGAGGGTAGATATGTATTCACGCGACAAGGGCGGTAAATTTAAGGCGAAGAACTACAACAACCAGGAGATGCTTCTTGAGGCGTGCCACTCGCACGGAACGGTGCACGATGAGAGCGGCCTGCGAATGTGGGGGGATGAAACTTGCGCCGCGAAATGCGACGAAACAATGCGACGGAATCGGTCTCGTACAAGTTGCCGGAGCCAGTTTCGACTTTGGAAATAGTGCTTCGATCGTTTCAGACTCTTATGCTGTGGATCTTCTGGCGAAATATAAAAAGTTTCTAATTTGCAAAGAAGAGTAGCACTACTTTGTCGAGTGCGACTCGACATAAGAAAAAGAAAAGTGTAAATGAAACCTGTTCTCATGTGTGTTTGGTACTTCCTTTATTTATTGAATTGTCTCATTTTTTAGTGAAACACATGTAAGTTCCAGAAATATAAATTACAACACAGTTTCAGAGCTATATTTAATATAATTAGTGAACAAAATTGTTTAAAATAAGCAGCAGTATAGAGGAACTGTCTAGCCGGATAAGCATGGGATTAAAACATCGTTTCATGTCTAAAAAAACATTGTGTAAAATTTCAAATGTCTACCCCCAAACATTAGGGGTGACATTGAGGTAAATTTCCCCGCACTTAAATGCAATTTGCTCTAAAACGAGAAAAAATATCGATATAGGATAAACAGCAAACAAAACATATGGATACACTCTATATTTACGATTTTTTCAGAATTTTTTGCTAACTATTTATAGTTGAAAACAATTAATTTTTGGGGAATTTTTTTAACCATCTTCCCCTGGGTTGACACGAACAAAACACTTCAAATAGTAGGGAGTTGTTGGCAACAAAATTGAGAAATAATTCGGAGTGCAAAGGGTTAATCGTTTGAATAGTCCTCAAGGTAATATAATCTCGTTCTCGACATCGTTAGGCGGTTTACAAGCTTTCAATTCTAGATGAATTCGTGGCTTTAGCGTGGTCTGTTGCCTTTTCAAGACTAATACCAGCATTTAGAGCGAAACAATTAATAGCCTGGAGATGCCACGTCTGGTAAAAGCTATTATAAAAGCACACAGTGGATATGTACATGGGGAGAAGATTATTATTTATTATTATTGGTGAGGTATCTTATGAATGACTATTACATGTTGTCGAACGCTGTACAAACTATGTAGATCACGAAAAACTGCACGAAATCCATCGGAGATTGTACATCTTCAGACAGACACGAGAAAATTAACAAGTGTCTACTTATTTTCGAGTGGAGGGGTGTACTTCAATCGCTTACCAGCAAATTATTTATGTTTTCATTAAGTAATTCGAGCGAATCGACACGAATCACGGCGAATCGATGTAAATCAGACTCGATGACGTTCTATGTTAATAAAAGTCAGCGGCGAGATCCGCGTAGCAAGAGCTCGAGGGAGGCAATCAGCTCAAGGAAGATTCCTCGCACGCTTAAAATTTACACGCGCCTCGGGGGCCCTCGTCCCCAGCCACGCGGTGCGTATATAAAATAAACTGCGTATAATTTACACGCGGAATAAAACGATCTATGTACGACACGGTTATTTCCATACGTCGCTGTGTGTCCCCGTTAATACGAACGCCGCCCTACACCGTAAAAACTTCCGTCGCTGGCCGCAACCGCAACCGGACCGGCCGCACCGGCCCACAATAGTCCGGGCGGTCGATCTAGCAGTTCATTTGCTAAAAAATCACTTCCCCCATATCGGTATTTAATGCATCTGTATTACTTACTAAATGGTTAGCAATGTCGGCAATTATAATTAGAGCAAGCATTTGAAAATGAACATTTTGTGTACATGACTTTCGAACGAAATAATTACTAATTGTATTTCGTGTAGTCTTCTTTTACTTTTATTTATTAAATAAGTACTTCTTAGTAGACTATGCACCCATAATTACGAAATTGGTCCAAGTCAAACTTTGAAAAGTAAGTTTAACAGTTACTTTCATATCAGGTTATTTTAAAACTGAATTAAGTGAATGTAATTTTTCAGGATATCGTCAAAAAGGAACCGTTTGATAATGATTGTTATTTAAACATTATATGGAATTCATTTTGTTACTGTCAATATGCTTGTCCTTTAAATATTTCGAGTTAGGATACTTCATAATTATGGGCACATATCTGTTCGACATATCTGTTTGAAAGAATATTTCGAATTTCGAGGTTCCGCAATTTGAAAGTGGAAAAACTTAATTTTGGTCTTAAAATACGGGCTCCTCGACCATTGTCCACTATTTTGTGGTTCTTATTTTCGACCTTTGAATTTATTTTACGGCACGCACCAGGGTTGTTCCAAATAATTTACAAAAAATCCGTGCTAAGATAACGGGAAAAATGTGCCCCAAGACATCGCTAAAAGATAATGAAACAATTATTCTCGCCGAAACTATACCGGTCCAGATATTGTTTCTAACGAGACCAGTTCGAACAGGATATTTTGAAAAAGAAAGGACGACTGTTCATTTCAATTTTTCTTTTACACCGTTCCGAATATTTTCGTTTAAATTTTGCTGAATAATTTCTACTGTTTATCACGTTTCTATGAAATTGTGGACTTCAAAAGAACGCACAGTAGAGTAACTCGAACTATTTCACAGGTAAACCTTCCATACTCCGCGACAGGTTAACCGCGAAGCTGAATGGTAGCGAACAACAATTTAGTAAATCAGGACCGGCAGTCTGTAACCAACTTTCGACGACAAAGGATCGATAAAAAAATCCTGCCTCTCACAATGGTGTTTTTCATGCATGAATTTCATGCATGGAGCGCGGCTAGAAAGATTTAAATAAGCAATCATCTGGGGTTGAGGAACGGAAAGTGAACAGCCTTTACCAACGATTTATGTTCGAGGTCCGATGTTTTACTATATCTAATCCAGACCTAGCTGAACTGTAAAATAACATATACATATCTAAATTGAAATAAAAAGTCTGACTGATGAAAAGATTACGTCTTTCCGTGGTGAATTCTAAAAACGTGATGTCCGCACTGTTTCGTGAAGCGTGGCGGTTCTAGGAACCGGTATGAATTCATCGAGCAAGATCGGGACACAATAGGAACGTCGAGTGGTCGTTGTCACCAATCGAGAACGGAGCCGAATGAAACGTGTCTTTTCGCTGGCTAGTGTAGACCGATTTATTTTCGTCTCGGTCCGAGTCGAACAGACAGACAGCAAGCCAGTGAGCCGATGGTATACAGACACGGGACAGAAGTGTCCAGAACGACCTCCTGGTGTTCAGGCTGGCTTAGGCTAATCCGAAATCCGGATTACTTATGCCTCAGCTGGTCCAGTCTTACCGGGCGACGTCGCGCGTCGTCGTAACACCGATAGCCGTTCTCTTTTTCTGGGCCGTTAGTCGTGGATCTCGCGGCGCTGCGGTGTCGCGCGACAATTTCGTTCAGGCGAAACCCCGTCCGCTTTTCCGAACTTATTCTCGAAACCGATCTGCATAAATATACTTATGCTAATTGCAACGGATTGTCCACGGCGATCCCCGGATCTGCTGAATCACGCGAGCACACACGGCACACACCATCGCGTGCACCGGTCGCCACAGTGCACGGTAGCATGCTGGCTCTTATTTATTCTTGACAGAAATTTTTCTCAAAATATTCTTTTTTTTTATTAGAAAATCTCATATGAGATTTATTTCAACATAATTACAAAAAAGAACGAAATACGCCACATACAAAACAGAATAGGATTCTAGGAAATAGATACTTGGTCCCCTCAGGGTTTCAAGTCCATACACCACTCTCCTTCTCTTTCCAATTTCACCTATCGCCTAATTGCAACCAATTCCAGCGGGACCTACTGTTTTTAAGGTGGGTTCCGAACCACCTTACAAAACAGAATATAATAATTACAAAATAGAATGTGGTATATTAGAGATACACAGACATTTTAATACAGACATATGATCAGTTGGAACAGTATAGACAAAACTTATACTTTAAGACCACAGCTCTTAAAAAATGATAACATGTAGTGACAAGCTTTAATATTTGGTTTTACTATTAATATTGAGACATCCATTGGAAGCTGGAAATTTATTTCGCTGAGTTTATTCATTAATTTGAGCCTTTCCTCGTTGTACAAGTTGCATTGCCATAGAACATGGTTCAGCGTTTCGTCACCCTCCCTGCAGCTACACTCAGGATTATCAATAAATCGAATGCGAGCCAGAGAAAAAAATTTTCAAAATATTCTTTAACCCTCATCCGTCCCTCGTGTCAATTTCACGCGGTTCTCCCGAAAAAAGTTATAGCGTTCTGCTATTTGTAAGTAAATTTGTCCGAAACTTGGTGACTTTTACCTTTTAATGCGAAACATGTAACCGCAAAAACCTAAGATGTAAATGTTAACTCGTCAATTGGAATGAAAAAAAACATCGAAAAGTAACTGTTTGACTTGTTATTTTGTCGACCTTTTTTTATCACTATGTCAATTTGACACCGAAGGATAGATTCAGTTCATGAAACGAGGGACGGATGAGGGTTAACCCTTCACTGCATGAGTTTGTTAATCAGGATGGAAAAATTGAAAGAAGGTCAGTTTTTAAGTTTTGGTTAAGGGAAAAATATTTTTAAAAAATTAAAACAAGATTTTCAGAAAAATAAACATAAATAAACATAGTAAGAAAACACATTCTTAGTTTACTATATACCAAATTTGTTAACCGTATCAGATATAATACAGTATGCAGCGAGGGGTTAACAAAAAAGTGGTAAAAATAAAGAATATGAAAGCGGTCATTTGCCCGGTCGTGGTACAATTTTATAGCTTTAAAAATATATTTTCACTGGGAGGTATACTCGTTAAATAACACTCGGTATACGTGGCAACGATTGAAAAATTCGTTGCTATCGATAAAAAATATATCCGCCCCCGTAATACGATTTTTAGATTTCGCAACTTCCATTCAAATTAAAACTCCTGCTTTCAGGAACGCTTTATCCGTTCGCATCGGAGCTGACCTCATAAAAGCGATTTTTTAAAAAAAAGTTCTATAGTCCATGTTCCGAATAGAACGTATTAAAAAGTTCCGTAACTCTTCGAATCTGGTTAAAGGACAAATCGAAGTCGTAAAAGTGAAACGGATCAAACGGCAACAGTTAATTAATTAATTCTATTTAGCTGGCAAGGTTTGGCAGGTTAATTCGAGCCGGTGACGATTGGCGGGGTTGGAGCGTGTACTGTAAGCAGGCTGTGATTTGTACGGGCTCCTTGCATAATGACAGAAGAAGGACGAAGGGTTTTGCGCGACAGGGGCTTGTCCCCCGACACGTGCTCGGACACGTGAGCGCTCTGAACGCTTTCGACTGTGACACGCATATCAGCCCCTGCGTCTTGCGAGCCCTTCTCGACACACCATGCCTCCGAGCGAGTCTCGTCCTTCCCAAAAATTTAATGCTCATGAATAATTGATCCCTTCTAGTTTCTCCACGACCTAACGGGATTCTTCGGTTTACGAAATACCACGTTAACTGTCGGTAGTCCGCGCCTTCGTTCACGAAAAATTTATGTGTGTTGTGTGTGTGTGTGTTTTGTGGTCATGTCTTTTTACAGTACAGTAGTTCGCAACAGAAATATTTATTGACAGTGTCTCGATGAAAACACTGAGAACAATCCAGTCAGATCTCAGTTGAATCAATGTTATGAATAAAAAAGACGCGAATGACACATTAATTATATTATTCTCGTAAAACAGTAGCTTATAATTAACTCCGGATCTTCAAGCAAAATAAAAAGTGATGCATTGGTTGCAAGACATAGGAGCTAAATATAAATTTACATTTTTCATGAATAATTTTAATGTAGTGAAAATGTCTAATTCTTGGTCCATCTTTACACATTAATTATATTATTCTCGTAAAACAGTAGCTTATAATTAACTCCGGATCTTCAAGCAAAATAGAAAGTGATGCATTGGTTGCAAGACACAGGAACTAAATATAAAATTATATTTCTCATGAATAATTTTAACGTAGTGAAAATATCTAATTCTTCGTTTATCATCGCACATTAATTTTTCTCGTAAAATAGCCGCTTGTAATTAGACTCCGAACATTTAAATAAAAGTGAATGCATCGATTGCAAGACACAGGACGAAAATAAAAATGCATATTTCTCACTAATAACTTTAACGTAGTGAGAATTTATAGTCTGCTTATAATATAATATAACGGAGAACGTATCTCTCGCGTTACAAGGAATGCAGTTGGAATTTCAAAGTGCAGCGCCGCGCGCTACAAGTTCGCAACGGGAGCGCGCATATTGTAAAATCGAACAGACGTTAGCAAGTTGACGAGTGGCTGGACGAGAGCTCGCGTGTTTCTTGAAAACGTCCTCTAAACCTCTTCATCATCTCCCCCCGATCGTTGCCGGTCCTCGCGGGAGTTTAACGTGGAATTTAACTAGATCGAGTGGCGGCCGGTGTACACCGTGTGTACATTGTAACAGCGATTCGGAGGGCGAGCAGCGTCAGCGTAGCGTGTAATGCGTGTCCTGGCGGATCTCTTGCAGAAGATCCACCGGGAGATTCGACAGATGCGTGCCCGCCTCCGCGCCCCAGGAACTACCACGGGGGTCCCGCGGGAGTCTTGCAGAGACAAACCGTCCCAGCGGGTCCGCGTACACCCCGTAGTATCGTTTTTGTTACCCTCTTGTCAAGGGGAAGGAAATCCTTCCGCGAGTTACCCCCTTCCGAGTGACGATCGCGTTGAAAGTATTTAGTAATTCGATGGCCGACGGGGGCGAGAACATTCTTCCACAAGGACCACAAGTCGCCCCTGCTCGCGTGTTGACTCTGCTCGAAATACACGAACCACTAAAAATTGTCGTCCTTCGAATTTGTAGATTTCTCTCTTTTAACAACGTCCAAACTTTAAAACATAGATACAGGGTGTCTGAAAATTACTTTAACATCCGGAAATGGGAGGTTTTTTTTATTAGAAATTCTCATATGAGATTTATTTCAACATAATTACAAAAAGACGAAATACGCCACATACAAAACAGAATATAATAATTACAAAATAGAATGTGGTATATTAGAGATACACAGATATTTTAATACAGACATATGATCATGTTGGAACATCCAACATGTTGGGTCAGGTTCTTGAGATCAATTGGAGCTACATTTTCCTTTGCTAAAATAACGTCCGCGGTTTTGTTAAGGAGATATTAACGAATTAACACAGACCAATCAGTCTGCCAATTGACGGTTGGCGCGCCGGGCCGATTGTGCCAACAAGCGTCTAGGTAGCGCTCTGATTGGTCTGTGCTTTTCGTTAATAACTTCTTAACAAAACCGCGGATGCCATTTTCGCAAAGGAAAATGTAGCTTCAAATGATCACAAGAATCTCCAATTTTCGGATGTTGTAGGAATTTTGAGACACCCTGTATATCTGTGGTTGTGACATCACAGTTTCAAGAAATTTGAATTTATGCACTAATTGATATTCAAAGTATAGGATTTCTGTATTTACCAGAAAAAAAGTTTAACTTAATTATTTGTATTGTAAAGTAAAAAGTATAGGATTCATGTATTTACCAGAGAAAGATTATCTTACGTATTTGTATATACTTGTGTGTATTTGTGTATACTTATGTATGTTATGCTGCTATGTTCTATCCTACGTACCTATTTCGTAATGTTTTTTTTCAATACAACCCCTTCAAGGTGTAAAATTTCAAAATTTTGATAATTATTCGTTTGAGTGTTTATTATGGTGGGTCTATGTACCAAATTTCAAGCTTCTAGGTCAATGGGAAGTACGCAAGAGGTTTTTGAGGTACGAAAGCGATTTTTGAGGTCCTACATCTCGGAACCTACTAATGTTGGAAGATTAATGTTTTGTCAATACCGAGACACAACAGCAATTAACAAGTGTACGAAATTACATCTCTCCATCTGCCACCAGTGCCGAGTTATAAGCCTCTAAAAAGCCTCTAGATAGTTGAGGATATCTTAAACAGACCCAACAACTGTCTTCAACTAGTTAACATCAGAAGTTGGGACAAGGATACCTGGCGACCAAGAAGCAGGGTCACCGACATCAAAATAAGAGTATGCAGTGTGGCGAAGACCGCATCAAGGAGGCAAACAAGTGGTTACAATATTAAAAAGACGTCCGAGTATCTCGCGTGGCACGTCTTCGTGCTACTCAAAAATAGAAGACGCGACAATAAACTGCCACAGCGGGTCACACGAGCTCCGCGTACGTACGTTGATACTTACGCAAGAAAAATAGTAAGATAGAACGAGATACACTCTCGTTCGAGAGGTCGCAGGGGGTCGATAGCGTGTGTGTACATAGGTTTGTAGCTGGGACGCGGGCGGGAATGTAACAGCATCGTTTCTGTCCCCAGCGGGACTGTCAGGGATACGAGAACGCAGCCCTGAAGAACCGTTCAACCCCCGGAGGGCAGAAACACATCAAAATCGAATTCACCAGATGTCCAGGAAAACGAATCTCCCGTCCCTTTCCGCGTGGAAAACGACGTTGCACCCACTAACGACGTTAGGGCAGCGAAACCACCCCCAAGGCGCAGATGCGTTTTGCCGACGACGATTTAGGGGGTCGAAAGGATTTCACTGTCGATGTCGATAGTCTCAGGTGTTTGCCCCACTGGGACTCGCGAAAGTAACTGTGATTTCGATGGGAATTAAACGTGCCTGGATTTCGGGCTTCACGAACACCGTCTAAGAAAAACGAAGCTGCAGGTTTCCTGGAATTGAAGCAAAATTGGGCTTCAAGAAACTGTGTTATGTACTCCTTCGGCGTATTTCCTTTGGTATATTTTCTCTTGACGTTTCGAGCTTCGTTCATCACTAATTTTGTCCTTGAAGCAGCCATCTTAACCCTTCACACTCCTTTGATGAGTGTGACTCTACGTCAGAGAAAGAAAAATATAAATAAAACGAGTTCTTAGATTTGGTTCTTCCTTTATTTATATTTTTTAGTTAAAAACGGTAATTATATAGAAATGGTCTGTGTACTCCGAGTTTGATGAAATTTTAATATGTTATAGATTTCGACATTTTGAACAACTTTTTCGTTTTCCAATATAGCGCTTTTAGTTTTCGAGATATTTGCAAAAGACTATCGCTAATACTGTATTGAATTTTTCGTATTCCTGCATGCTCCGTGGCAACGTAAACCTGTTTATTTTTTCTTTTATAAACACGTTGTGGAGATCTTTATGCAAAATAGAAAAATGTCTACCTAAATTGCAACAAACTAGACTAATAAACTAAAAATAATATAAGAATATGTTTGAAATCTTCTAACGCATTTACTGTTTTGAATTACACTTACTAATTTTTGTCAAGAATGCATAAAATCCACTGTCTACCGATCATTGATAACTTGCTTTCTTTTCAGAAAGGATGGCGATTGGATAGGGGCTGAAATAAGGTACACGTACACTGTTTACTATCTAATTTATTTTAATGTAATTCGTATAAGTAAGTTCGCAAGAAACAAATGCTCAAGATGTACTTACTACGTCGATGAAACTTCCTCGAGCCTGTGTTCGATCTATTCTTCAAACTGAAAAAATGTAGTGGCGAAACCGTCTACGCAATGAATGTGAAAGAAAGGCACACAGACAAGTATACGGAAATACGAGGTGGTTTATTATAATAATATTTATAATCATTATGCATCGCGGCGGCGTGTTTCCCTCGCGTGTTTCCTTGCATTGCAATTACAATTACAGACGGTTAATTCGGTGATAGAGTCCAGCTACTAAAACAAGTTTCGCTCGCGCGCTTTTTCCATCGCTTTCGTTTCGTTTGTATGTATATATATACCCGCGAAAAGACAATTTATTTACATCGATCGC
This sequence comes from Lasioglossum zephyrum, assembly GCA_028455615.1. Classification (NCBI taxonomy): domain Eukaryota; kingdom Metazoa; phylum Arthropoda; class Insecta; order Hymenoptera; family Halictidae; genus Lasioglossum; species Lasioglossum zephyrum. The sequence continues at coordinate 4,047,414 of CM052323.1, read as the reverse complement.
CGCCTTAACAGTTACCGGTTACACATTCCTATTTATATTTATAATTTTAATGATAATTAATACAGCGTCTTTAACTGTTACAGCGCGTGTATGTGTCCGGCCTCGGTACACGCAGGTGTACATACAATCGTGTAATTCCATGTGTCGGTGTAACATATACATATACGTGTGTGTGTGTATGTACGTATGTATGTATGTATGTATGTATGCTAGCATGGATGTATGTAAATGTGTGTATGCGTGTGTCGCGTACGATTTTTCGAATGTATAACAGCAGATATCTACAGGGTGTTCCTTAAAGTAACGTCGAAAAGTAATCAACAGGGAGGGTATAATATTACACGATAGGACATTCGAAAATTTTATACACAATAATATTATCAATAATATTTAATCATTTCTCCTTTCAATAATAATAATAAAATAGCAGCGCCGGCTATTCACCGACGACCGTAATAATAATAATAATAATAAAAATAGTAATAAAGATAATAATGTCAATAATGATAACCGGGTGAAACTGCAGATCAGCTAATTATTCTCCGATATCACTGATTCTTTCATATGTTATAAATCTCAACGTCTCGAACAACTTTTCCAAGATGGAGATATTCGCGATAAACTACAGGCACCACTACAGTGACTTCTGTCCGGTGATACGCGTTAGTATTGGTAAGCCACTTGCTTTCTTTTCAGAGCCTGAACGTCTGTTACAATTGTGTCGCGTGAGCGTTGTCTACCGTGTTTGCGGTCAGGTCTAATCCGAACCAATACTTCTAATTAAGTTATGACAGACATTTCTTGCAGTACATAATAAATTTTGTGGTTTCGGCACACAGTTCAATCAATTATATTTTTTTTCAACAATAGATTCATCCATCAAAAAATCTCTATTGTTCACTCTCAACAGATTGTTGAATTTTTTTATGTTACGTTCCTTGTATTCTTTAAACAGTTTTGTAAATGTTTTACTTTCAAATTTATAGAATCTTTCCAAAATGTGTGGGGAAACGAGAAATTATAATTCCTCCTTTAATTCAGAAATTTTATTAACTAATTTATTGTGTAAGCTGTGTGTATCTTTTATTGTAATGTTTAAAACACATTTTGGAAAGATTCTATAAATTTGAAAATAAAAATTTACAAAACTGTTCAAAGAATGCAAGAATCTGTTGAGAGTGAACAATAGAGATTTTTGGAGGCATGAATCTAGTGTTGAAAAAAAAATATATAATTGATCAAAATTTATTATATATTACATTTTCGATCGAGAAGAATTTTACTTTATTTCTTGCAGTCTCGTGTACGCAGTTTCGAACGGGACCTCTGAGGCAGAATTCTCTGTAGTGGCACTGATAGCAAAAAACTGTAGGAAAAAATTCATTCAAAGATTTCTCGAATATATCGAAAAATCATCGGTGAATCGATAGCCGTTGCGCGGTTTCACCGATAACCGTGATAGAAACGAGGAGTGAATGGTCGATCGTCTTATCATACTAATATCTTACAAAAGGAAGAAACGTAACGTACAAGATTGCAAGCTCGAATCTCCGGGCCGTCGAGGAACTTTCGGCCATCGCCGTGGACAAAAGTCTCTCGAGTTGGCTTCGAAACAAAGTCAGAAGGCCTCCCATCGGCCGAACACCGGGACCGGTCGACTTATCCACGAGACGATCGATATTTTCGGGTTGGCGACGACGGAACGCAACGAAATCCGTTCGAAAATAACGTCAATTAAAACTCGTACTACCAGGCCAGCCCTTCGCTCTGCATCTGGTGCGGCTCCAGGAACCCACCCCCGCTGCCACCGCCACCTGGACCGCCGCCATTCCCGCCGGCGCTGGGATTACCCTGTCCTCCACCTGAGAAACATCAAACCCATCGAATCGGTGTGCCGTTCGCAGCCTCGATCTATCGAGGGAATCGTGGGATCCGAACTCGCGGTATAACCTGCCTGCCACCATGTTCTAGCTTTAACTACAGGATGCTGAAGCGGTCCCCATCCCCGTTCTACCTCCTCTCCAATCCTCCAATCGCGCTATTATCGTTTACCAAGTGGATTAGGTAATTGTTTAACCCTCTCCTTATCGATCGGCTTACACTTATCTTTATCTTGCGATAAAGTGGAGAGCAAATTGTTATCCTGATTGCAACCTTCGCGCACACTACAACCGGTTGCTAACGTCAAATTACGTAACTTTATAATGTATTGAAAAGATCGACCGTTTCAAACTATGAACAGACGCTAATATAAGGTTCCGACGCGCGGAATAGTTTTACCTTTGTGCTCTGGTAGCTTTACGCGATTACTCTTCCTTGATTCACTGTTTAGAAGGTTACTTAACGATCTCATTACCGGTAAATTAACGAAAAATGCGTACTCCATTTTTTACAATAGCGATGACTGGTTAGAACAAAGAGTTGAGGTTAAATATTCAGAAGGTTATACAAAAGAAAAGATATCTCTAGGTTGTTTATGTTAAAAGCAAGATCTGTCTACGTGTATAATACTCTGGTAAGATTTTAAATAAAAATTTAAGTTTTAAGAACAAAGACAAATTCCTTGACGCTCACCGATGTCGTAACTACCATAATCACGAACCCAGATTGAGGAAATCACGAACGCGATATTAATTATGTCTATAATTCACAAAAATCGCACAAATAGCCTTCGGATGTGCTTCGTTCATCACCGCGCTTTTCGTATGCCCGCTAGCTATAATCGTAGCACGTAATGCAATCTTCATTTGGAGAGTTCCCGTATTTTTCACGAGAATAAAAATGCAGTAATACTCATCTCCGTCATTCTCAGTGTTCATCTTCTTTTTACTTATTCACGTTCGTAAGAAAAATTGATTACTATAACACTACCCGGTTCAAAAGGTAAGGTAGCAAGTAATAACGAAGGATAAAGATCCTAATGCTAATAGACCACCATATATTCCTTTTTTACCAGAGCCTAATAAAATATCGATATAAACACCGACTCCAAGTGACTCACCAACCAGTAATAACGTAACGTGGGGACCTTTTCAACACCCTGTATATTCTATCTATTCATCGAAATCTCATCCAGTTACATTACGCATCAATAAATCTGGGATGGAAAATATATGTATACCTAAGTAGAAAGAAAAATTGATTTTTTCGAGGATCTAGATCAGAGCACCTCCTTACCCCTTGCACTACGATTTATTTTAGTAATTTCCTTTAAAAATAATTCCTGTACATTAACACATTATCGACCGGCAATTATTCCAAAAGTTTTAATAGATCCATCAACAGCACCGGCTACCTCGGTAATAAACCAACGAACCTCATCCTTAATAACGTAATCTAATAATTTTGTTTGGGATGACTGTCTAAAAGAGAATGTTTCAGCTTCCTTTGGGTCCAGCACAATTTTTAAAAAGCTTAGGATTCCAGTAGATGAAGTGATAACAAAATAAAAATTTAATCATCAAGAATCTGATTCGTCCGACTGCTCTATCGCAGGGTAAGGGGTTGGACAGTGGATGGAGACTCGTTTGAGTGACTGCAAATCTTAATGAAAAAAAGTGGCTGTTTGAAAATATGTGAAGGATTGCGAAAGGATTGCGACACCAGTCTGCGAGACGACCTAATAGATTGGTCCGGTGATTATAGGGTTGAAAAGGTATCTGGTCGTACCTGTAGGTGCTAGGAACTCGCCGGGGCTACCGCCAGGAGGTGCAGGGGGCCCCTGTCCAGGAGGGCCCGTGAGAAATTCCGGAGGGCCGCCTCCCGCACCCGGTGGTGGATATTCCCCTGTCACCGCCACTGCGGCCGCCATACCCGCTAAACTCGCCGGGTCCAAACCTGTCAGGAACAGATTACGCACTATTCAGGGAGGATCGTATCCGGCCGGCTATCTCCGAACCCGGCTGTCATAATTATCGCGACCTACCTACCCGCTACGATGTTTACTACAGTAACGATCGAATCCCGACGAGAGACTGTTACGATCGCGGGATCGCAAGTTGATCAGCCCCAGCCAATGTAAACCGGCTAACGTGAAACAACCTACGCGTTTCGCGTGTTGCTACCATTCGCCAGGTACGATTGTCTGAGAGCGATACAACGATACGCGGACCGATCGATTATACTGCGAGCGTGTGCCACTCGCGTTTACGATCGCTCTCGTAGCGGGTAAATAATGATTATTAGACTGCGGATCCGTATGCATTTCTAGTGGGCATAAATCTTCGAAAAATTACGCAATTCGCCGCTCCAGAGCGGAAGTTTCCAGTCTCAGAAGGATGGTCTGTTTGGGAAAGGTGTTGTGGCAAGTGGGGTTACTCTAATGAATCTGAATCGCTTTCATGTTAATTGTGTGTAAATGTTAAAGTATAGGATTTTCTAGTACGTATGAATCTTGGAAAAATTACGCAGTTTGCCGCTCCAGAGCGGAAGTTTTCAGTCTCAAAAGGATGGTCTGTTTGGGAAAGGTATTGTGCCAAGTAGGGTTACTCTAATGAATCTGAATCGCTTTCATGTTAATTGTGTGTAAATGTTAAAGTATAGGATTTTCTAGTGCGTATGAATCTTGGAAAAATTGCGTAATTCGCCGTTCCAGAGCGGAAGTTTCCTGTCTCAAAAGGATGGTCTGTTTCGGAAAGGTATTGTGCCAAGTAGGACTTCTCTAGAGCCTTAATTGTGTATAAATGTTGAAAATATTATTGCAGGGAAAGTAATTTGATTTTACCCCAGTTTCACGATAACCGACTATGGAACCGTAAATTTGCATAAACATCCGCAGTCTAATGATTAGACCGTCAGATTTTATGCGTTCAGGTGTGCGTTCGTGTTGGTGACTCGTAAGCCAGAAAATAAAGTTCTTAAACGCGGCGTTTGGTTCAGTTCATAACTGATAGAGATCTCAACACCTTGATTCACAGTAACGTGAAATATATTAAGCATGTGTGCGCAAAATCACGTCTACAGTGTCAAGCGGCGACGTCAGCCTGTGTGATATCTCGTCTAGCATCACGAACGGATTTAAGAACACTGATACATCACAGACAGGAGATGTAAGACCACATTTTAATATTTTATAAAATTGACCAATTAGTATTAAAGATGATACAAGTCAGAAATATTTTTGCCTCGGCTAATTCATGAGAGTCTATATTCGCATGAACATCCGCAGTCTAGTAATAGCTACTTTAGTGTTTCGTGGTGCCTTTGGTTTCAGCAGTTACAGAAATAATATTTACGTTTAGGTAGAAGATATGGTTAAACTTCTCCGTAAACCAAACGTTCTTAATTTATTAAAATGCGATCCTGTAGATTTTAAGATGGAATTTAAGAAACCATTGGTTCAGAAGTTATGCGTGTTTAAAGTTCAGCGATTTTCATTTGGTGGCACTCGCAGAAGTTTAAACACGCATAACTTATTAACCAATAAATTCCTAACATTTAAACTTGGATTTTCAGCATTCTGCCACCAAAACCTACAGAATCACATTTTGAAAAGTTGAAATTGCTTGGTTTCCTAAGATGAAGCTCAGTCTAATATAATTTGTGATTATATGAAAAGAATGTATTACGTGAACGTAAAAGTTTTAGTCTTTGTCTATCGTTCATACATAATGACTTACGATGATAATTGCTATGATATTCAACCTTTATGTGCAATTGTTTGTTTGTCATGAATATGTTTAAATAATTAAGTTCAATTCAATTACGTTGTAATTAAATTCCATAATTGAATTACATTGTATTTCAATTAATAGTAATTCAATTACGCCGTAAATGAAACGTGCCGTAGACACGTTTTGAGCAGCTAGTAAATAATAAATTCCTTCTGTTTGAAACCTTTACATGGATTTTTCCACCTCTTCTTGCCTATTACTTCATTTTTCATAATTCAATTACAATGTATTTTATAATTGTACTCCACTGCAATTACGAATTACATTGTAATTTAATTGAATGAAGATCTGAATTATAAATTACAATATAACTGAATTGCAATGTAATTCAATTACTTTTTAATTATAATTCTGGAGTAATTCAATTGTAATTGCACAATACAATGTATAGGTAAAAGAAAATTGGAAACGAGACTAAAACTTTTCTTCACATGCAAGAATCGAATAGAATTCGGAAAGAACAGCAGGGAGACACCAGGAAACAGATCGAACAAGCTCGTTTAGTTGGAATTCCAGAACTCACCTGGATTGCCGGGTCCGCTGAAGGGCGGTCCGTGCGGATGAGGGGGCGGATGGGCGCCGAAAAATTCATGGTGAAACGCCACGGGCCCGCCGTAACCGAATTCGAACTTCTCTGCGCCGAAATATGGAAAACCGGGCGGCGGTCCGTCTTCGCCGCCCAGAGCACCGGGATTCAGGTTCAGAGGGAAGCCCCTCATCTTTCTGGAACCGCCGAAGAACGGGCTCCTGCCCATCGACGTCAGTTGCTTTAACCTCCGCTCCTTGCTCCTTTTATTTTGAAACCAGACCTACGCAAAAGGGACACCGATCAGCCACGATCGTTCGATTCACTTTTGCCAAAGGTTTTCTAATTTTCCGTTTGTTTTTGCGGGTAGATCGATCATCAATCGAAAATTACGCCGATGATCATTAGACTGCGGATTTTTATGCATTTATGAAGAAATTAACCGGGTGTTATATAAAAAACAACTAAGAATATTTTCTTGTCGCTTCCATAGTAAAAAGACTACTAAGTGGTGAAATGAATTTTTATTTAATTACTGCTTCCTCCAATTCAAATAAAGATCCACAGTCTAGAGATCGCTAGAAATTTTAGAGAATTTAAAATAGAAAATGGGTGAATTTTAATGAATTTTTAAATGTGAACAATTTTTGAAAAATTGCGAAATCATTTCCGCTAAGTAACGTGTTAAAGGAAGCCACGAGCCGCTGGTATATGCGAACTAATTATCGCAATTTCTACATATTAATTTTCCAATTTGTTATTAACCCGTTGGCACAGTATACACGGTGTCCCATAACTTCCAGGAACCACTTCAATGATAGATTCTACACATGAAAACAATTAAAAGAGTTCGTATAAACGTGTGCCTTATATATGTAACTTTGTTTAACTCTAATTGTAAGCAACTAAGCTATCATGCGTGGAAATGACGACACCAAATAAAAAGACGAATATAATTGAACCGTTTTTATTCAACAACAATATTGTTACCTTATAAAGAAACAGGATACATGAAATGAAAAGATGATGTTCGGTATTGAATTGATTAATTGAAACGTTCGACGGAACATTGATATCGCAAGATTGAAACGTTTCGATCGTCATTTTTACGAAAGGTTAGATATCTAGGTTACTTTCACAAGAAGTGTTCAAAACCACTCTCTCGAACCCGAACACAAGCCTGGAAACGTTTTCCCATTCGTTACATTTTACCCTCTTCGTTTTCCAGGTATTTTCCCGATTTTCTAGATGCATTGCTTCATTTTCTTGCCGAACAATTCGTCACTGTTTTATACACGATGGATATTAACAAATCACACAAGTTTGCAGAGTTTATTACTAAATTAGAATACAAAATAAGATATTAAATTTTGTTCGCAAATAGACAGGAATAACCAATTCAATTAATTCCATCCTTCGATAGAGTTATTTCAGTCCAACGCGTGCTGTAACTAAAACACGAGATTAACTAAGGCATTGTTTATATACACATCTTTAATTGTTTCCATGTGTAGAATCCAAAGTAGTTCCGAAAATTACAGGATACTCCGTATAGTCCACTCAAATTGAACACAAATTTCAATTTTTTCAAATGAAAATCACGTCATCACCTAACATCTTTAAAACAATAATGGGTAGAGCAAATACAAGACACTAAAAACATTTAAAATATTCAAACATGAAAGAGCACTAAAGATATAAATGGCTAGGTCTGTATCTTGCAACGAATGCATATAAATTTTACATAAAAGTGTTGTACGAACATGTCTTTGAATTAGAAAATCTTTTTTTTGTTCATTAGAAAAAGTAAAATATAAATTCATCCCACGGACAGACTAACATAAGCTTCTCTATAACGAAATAACTTTCTAATAGACGATTCCGATGAAATCTAAGGAGAAACAAGGAAACGGTATGAACCTGTATCACTCTCATGGGCAACCCAGTCTCTTTCGCTAACTGTTCCCTGATGTGCCTGGTGGGTTTCGGAGTCGACGAAAAGGCCGATTTCAGAATCTCCAACTGTTTCGCCTTTATGGTCGTTCTCGGGCCTCGCCTCTTCGAGCCAGCACCTCCGTCACCGCTACCACCGCCAGCACCGCCATCAGGACTTTTGTTCTCCGTTTGACTATCCCTCGTCTCGGGATCTCCATCCAAAGAACCTTGGAGTAACGCAGAGGAACCCGTTTAATTAAATCGATTTACGATAAACTGTAAAACGTTCGTCTGCCATACAAATTACGCCGGGCTATCGATCTCGTTGAAATTTACAGAATCGGTGAAAATCGTCAAATGTCGACTACCATTTCGTTTCCCGAATGTTATTGTTAAAAATTAGTCGCAACAAATAAATCATTCTCACATGTTGTCAAGGACAACATTCTGAACAACTTTTGTTATTACAACTACCCGGTGCTCGGTTTTAGTTTTCGAGATAATTGTAAAAAACTATTGCTAGTACTAAATTAAATTTTCAGTTTACTGTTTTTGTAAACACGTGTGGAGATGATAGAAAAAACAGGGTCGGTCTCAAAATTTAGAGGCCCTTCTGAAGAACAATTAGACAGGTTTTCGTAAAAAAAAACTCGGTGTATTTAAACTGCTCTTCTAAACAAGAAAAAGCTTTGTTCTTTCCAGTAGGATTCCAACAGAAGTGCAACATCTCAAAAATAAACCTGCGTCGCGCACCCAGGTGTCAAACAACAAGATCCAAAACGATCCTAGAATTAATCAGCCTGAAAACAGATCGCAAGTATAAGGTGTACAACAAAGGGGTTGGTATTCTCCCCGACTTCCTAAGTGGATTCGCAGCAACGCGAGTTATCGGCTGAGCAAACAATAACAATTTTTCCTGGCTGCTGTTTCTCGGTATCAAGATACATGTACTCGTACACGATATACATATCTCGGAATCTTGATCAGCTGGATCGAGATAACAACAATCGAAGCCAATCCCCCGGAAGCGATGCGATATACCCCCATCGGATTATCGTGGCTGTTCTTCAGTTGAAAGCTATACTCGAATACACGCGCGTATGCCTGCGTGTGCGTGTCTCTGTCCGGACAATGTATGGACGCGTACCGAGTAAAATAGGGGTCCAACTCTTCGCGATAATCTATATATATATACCCGGGGAGGTATAAGGTCTTAACCACGGGACAAAGAAAATGTTTGGACAGTGTCACACTGCGCGACGGGAGCCACCCTTCGCGAAGACAGCCCTCTCTTCTACATCGGCCGCCAATCGCGGAGAGAAGAGATGCTTGTACCGGGTTCGAGCACTGCTGAAAGTAAGGGGGGAGAGGGCGGTTCATTGTTGCCCTCGGTCCCGATAAAAGAGCAGAAGCGAATAATAGACCGGGAAGACCTGACGCGGTTAGTAATTCGTGCTGACGCTCCAGGTCAAGCCACTGAATTTCCTCCCTCGCTCGAGGAGGGGCTCCGAACCGAGTCTCGATTAAGTCGTTAGTCGGTCCCAGTCAATCGTCCTTTGGAAATCGAATTTGTCGCAATGCGAACAACTCTCCAGCCCAACAATCCTTCCTGTCTTGCGAGATGGGGGGGATGGCTGAAGATTGGGAACGATTCGGTTCGTCTAACTGTTGGATTCTAACGTATGATTGTACCAGGTGGCACGGGCACGTCTCGATACACGTGAAAGAAACAACGAATGCAGAAGACAGAACTTTGAAAAATTACTCTATTCCAAGTTGCCAAATTTCTCAGATAAACAGACGCGATTATATATAAAAAGTTTTTCTTGATAATGGTCTTGAACTAGACCGGAACGTTGAAAAAGTTACAGCTATTTGCAAAATTGCTTAGTTATTAATATAGGATTATAATTTAAGTTATGTACAAGTTGTCGATCGAGATAAAGGAAACAGTTAAAACAGAAGAGGTTATGCAAATTTTCAAACAGACGAAGCTCTTCCAAGTCAATTAAACACTCCCATCTGAACCCTCATACGTTCCTCAGGGTGAGAATTCACCCATTCAATATTTTCACAAAGTGCAAAATTAATCATTCTTTTATGTCTACGTCGTCAGATGTGTTTCTGTAAAATGTGACGCTGCAAATGAAACATAATGTGTTGATTTAACGTGTAAAGTAAAAATAAGTGAATTTTAATCCTAGTCTATTTTATGCAGCTATTTTTGAGGAGCGTATGAGGGGTTAACTGATTCGGAGAAATTACAAGTATCGGTTCAACCTCCTCTAGGAAAGACATTGTGTACATTCGTCTGACTTGAATCTTCGGATACACTGTATAAAGGTTGAAATAAATTCTGAAGGTCGGAAACCCCTCCCGAAAAAATTGGTGAAAAGATCGAACTGCAGGCTTACCTTGATCCTCCGAGTCTTCCTGCTTGCAAGGATCGTTTCCAAGAGGTAGATCGCCAGTATGGCTAACCGTCTGGTCACCAGGACCACCCGGACCTAGATTATGGGACCCCAGGTGGGGGCCACCGACACCACTGTGATGATGGTGAGCACTACCGTCCTCGTCCTCGTCCTCCGATCCCGAACCCATCAATGAGTCACCTCCTGCCGAAAGGTTGGACGATTCTGCTCGTAAACGATTCAAACCGTATGTTTATAACCACTTCAATCATCGAATCATTGAGTTCGAAAAGGGCGCCAGTCACTTTTCTCTACAATGATCGGTCTTCGGTGCGAGTCGGACGCGATTCGAGCACTTCCGTAGCAAAAGTAAACGAATAACATAAAGTAAATTTTGTGTGTTTCGGCGCACGGTTCAATTTATCATGGATGGCGAAACATTTAAAGAAATCTATTAATGATCGAACCGTGCGCCGAAAACACAAAATTTATATTACATTTTCGATCGAGTAGGATTTCAATTTTTAAACGAATAACGTCCGATTTTCCAATAACGCAGAAAATAAAGAAAAGCCACAGACAGATTTCACGGTGACAATCGAATTTCTCTCGAAATCAGTGATTCGATCGTCGAGATTGGACCAAACATTGTATTCAAGTCCGCGAGTGCCTCCTTTCTTTATTGCTGTTTCATTAGTCGTATTACGACGCGTTAACCCTTAAGCATTGTAGACATTGGAACTTCAGATTCTGTAACATTTTGATCAAAATTTTCAATGGTCTGCGCAGACAGTCTGTACTACTTAAGGGTTAACCGTTCTAACATTACGAGCAAATATTAGGAATATTTATCCTACACAACTTACATGGTAATCTACAACTCAATTCGTTCGTTCGCGCAAAGATTTTTACGAGTCGCTTCGGAATCATTTTTTTACCGTGCGGTTTCGAAGCAGAACGAAAAGCCCAATTCAATTTTAACAAACTTTCTCCGATATCAAGCTCGGGACGCGCGCATTATAAATGCGTAAAATCGGTAGTAGTCTGATAACGATGAAAGTTCATTTCCATTTATACGTCGGACGTTTGAAAGGGGGACAAACTCGTAGTGTACGTCGAAACATCGGCGACGAACACAGCGTGCCGATAACACTGGTCAAAAATTAACTGTTACCCCGGAATATGATTTCCAAAGTGTCTTCACTAAATTCGATCTCGTCTCGAAATGATGTCGATCAACGTCAAATTTCGACGAACAATAGCCTCGATACGCGACAACGAGACCGGAAGGGAGAGAGCACCATCATTTATCAACGACACGAGTAAATTTGTCGGCACACGCACTGTGTACGAAATTACCAATTAAACGCGATTACAATTATTCGCTTTTGAATAATACGATCGGGCGCGCCGCATGATCGGGCGAGTGTTTTTTTGTTTTGTTCTTTCTTTGAAGAGTAACAATTTGCCGAGGCCAATCCCGAACGCCAATTCCGCGCCGTTATAATTTCGCGTGATCATGCGACAAAAGACGGTTAGGTAAAAATTATCGGATAAACGTTCCTGATTGATCGACCGGGCCCCCGCGTAATTGCTGCGCTTTTCACGCGAGCGCCGCGCCGCACAGACGATCACCGCGAATTCGACAACTGACAAATGGCCGGCCGATGATAGAGATTAATGTCGGAAACGCGCGCGCGGCACATCCAGACGTCACGATGTTTGATCATCGAAAACCGGCAATTGGTCGTCCCGAATGGCGAACACTTTTCCCGGGGAAAACGAAGCCCCGAGGATACCACGCAGAAACGAGATACATCCTAGCCGGTGCGAGCCTTCCGGCTGTTGGTTGTATCTTCTCTGAATGTACAATATTGACGTTTTATCAGTACCGCGATCGGCTCTTTCGTTTATGTTAGACTTGGGGAAAATAACGTCGACAAAAAGTATAAAAAACAACGTGGTAGCGGTATTTGTTGATTGTGAGCCTTTGCGCAGATTCACGTTTTCCGATACAAGGTGCAGGGCCGATCGTGGGAACGGAATGGACAGATATTACAACTTGTCTCCCCACTCTACCTTCTCCCCTTGCAGCACGCGTCACGTGACACGTTACATGATTTTCTTACATTAACCCTTCACTGCACCATTTTTTTAATTCGGATGAAAAAATTGAAAGAAGGTCAGTTTGTATGTTTCGTTTAAAGGAAAAATATTTTAAAAAATTGAAACAACATTTTCAGACAAATGAACATATATAAATATAGTAAGAAAATTAGTTTACTTAGTTTACTGTTTACCAAATTTGTTAACTGTATCAGACTATGCACCGTATGTACACTATGCACCGAAGGGTTAAGCGGTGAAATCACTAGACAGCGAATTTTATTAGAAGATTTTAAACATATTCCTATACTATTATCGATCTGTTAAACGTACTAAGATTGAAAATAATTTTGTATTTCAATCTAGTTTATCGCAATTCAGGTAGACCAGTGGCGCACCCAGGGGGGAGCCGGGGGCCAAGTCCCGCTCCAAGAAAAAGGAAACAAAACACTGAAAAATTAGCTAAACCGTAGAATAGCTGCTTCCTCTCAGATTTCGATGATTTTTGGATATATTATATGTAAAACTAAACATTTTGAACAACTTTTCCCTATATATATATGTGCGCCACTGAGGTAAACAATTTTTATTTTGCATAAATATCCGCTGTCTATTTATTACACACACGCGTTGTATTGCTGATAAGTTTATACAATTCTCCACCGATTGCTGTTCTAGTGCCACGAGTGATCGAAATATATCAACGTTTACCCGAGCATTGTATTTAATCATTGCAAATGGCTGACAGTTCGTGTTACACGATTCAATATTAATGCGGCATCATAAATAATTATCAATTAATTTCATCCATTCGTAAACTCGTCGCTATGAAACTCGCATCGAGTTTCGTGCAGTTAATTTTAGTGGTCAGAAACAAATAGCAGAACTGTAGAATCTAAGAAACAACACGGACCCAAGAGTTTTGCTTAGATGAAGGCTGTATATCTAAACTGTGTTTCCAGAGTACAGTAGGTACTCTCGTTATCCGAAGTATCCGAGGTAACTTCGATTATCCGAAGCTCCGATGTCTGAAATCTTTAGTACCTCAACATGCTTCAAATATATGTATACAACACTATTTATTTGAACAAATTAATAACTGATTTGAACTGGTCTAATATTCGACCAGTCATGTTTCCCCGTTTAGTTCGGACAATGGACAGTATCGTGTTGCGAGTGAGTTGAGTGGACAATATTGTTGAGCGTGGTGGACAAAGTTTCGGATGTTGATATAAGGGTTAATAGAACGGCGCAGGGAATCTTCCCTAGAAAATTGATATTCCCCGAACAGCAACGTTCCGGGACTTCGACGAAAGCGGTTCTGCTCGATAATCGGCGTAGGTTTAGCGATCGAGACGCCATGCCAGGACGATTATGACGCGACGGTCTGACGCGCGCGTAGACGCGCGTCCCGAAGACGGAACGATCCCGTGTTCCCCGCCGCGAGAAAACGAGAAAAGAGACGGGTTGTCGGACGTTTTGCGGTTTCGACGTCGGCATCGAAGCGACAAAAGGTTCGCCCCTGCCTATCGACCTTTCGGTTTTCGTTTCACGGCTTACACACGAGCTAGACCCTCGTGAAAACGAGCTCTGTCTCTCCTCCCTTTCTCTCTCTTTTTTGTTTCTCGTTAGGCTGGTGGCTGACGGCGCGCGGTACACGCATGGTGTTTTCACAGCTTGCCGTTCGACCGGGCTAAAACCTCCGTGAAAAACCTACCCCCGGCCCCTCTTTTTTAGAACGAGCCTGACTCCGTGAAATCTCGGGCGTCGGACGCGTTCAACTGTGATCCCCCGACCCTAACCAAACCCCCACTTCTATCCCCGTACTCCTCCTTTTCAAATAAGGAGAAATAAAAATTTGTACCGCCCTCGAGTTTATTTTTCTTCGCCTCGTTGGATTTATTCTGTTAAACTGCGAGAGACTGCGATTGACCGATGTCGCCCTTGCGCGACCGGCTTCGTTAGATTGACGTTCAAGTGTCTGATTGCTAGACAGAGGATCTTTACGCGAAATAAAAATGTTCTGCATTGATCGTGGCCAGCTAGAGTAAAATGAAAATTCATTTCATCCCTTAATGATTCTGTTGTATTAAAAACAACGTTACAACATTCTTGAATTCATAAATGCGTAAAGATCCGCAATCTATTGATCACTTTGATTAATTAACGGTTTAGTTACCGGAATTTTTTAATAATATAGAATTTTTTAATGAAAGATCAGCCGTTCAAAATTCCCCAATAAATTGTGTAAAAGTGACAGCAATATTCTTCTGAAATTATTGTTTAAGAGAGCCCATTGGAATTAGTGTGCAAACAAGAAACACAAATTCGACAACATGAATATTGAACTCTAAACTGTAGAAGCACGCCTATGATAAATAGACTGCGGATTTTTATGCAAAATGAAAATTATGTTAATTGCAAAATATAGCAGGTAGACATTTCTTTCTGTTCTTTTAAGGTATTTTTACATTCCGCCAAGTGGTGTAATAAATGTATAAAATCCGCAATCTAGGAATTTGTACCAAATTTTCTATCACAATTATATTCTATTCGTTTCATGGTGTTTTTGTATATTTTTTAAATTTTGATTATTTTACGTCGCATAAAATTTAATGGTTATTAAATTTAATGGTTTTTGTACACTTTTATATTTTATTTAGTTATTAATATCACTTCGAATACAGTAAAAGAGACTTTCTCTACCTCCAGTTTCGAAAAGTTAGTCTGCGAAACCTCATTGTACATAACCCATACATATTACAATATTAATGTACGCTTGCGTATAAGGTTATACTAGGTATGTTACGTAAAATGTAAGAATGCTTTCATCCTTCGCTGTATAAACGCGGCCTAGTCTTCTTTATACACGCGTGTCGCATTATGGTGTTACGTTAATATTTCATTTACATTTTCCAAAGCGAGAAATAACGTTGCTCACTGTAATCCTTATTATCACACAACCACATGCTTGGCATAAGCTCTTCTGTATAGACTCCTTTACATCCGTTCAGTGTTAAGAACTTATTCGAAGAAATGTTCCCGGTACCGGTGCATGAATATTTGATAATCATTTTCATCCACTCAATGGAACTTTCCGTGCTCTTAAGATGATATTTCGTGAAACTTCTAAAGCGTGTTCCGTAACGAGCGTAAGAAAACCCTTACAAAATTACCAGAGCAATTGTTCTGGTTGCCAGTAGAAAGAGTTTTACGAAAATTCAACGTTCAAAAAGTTTATATTCGAAATAGTTAAAAATTCTACTGTTCATAAAACATAATCACGAGTTGGAAAGAACGTGACGTAATTAGAATTTCATCTTTCTCTGTATACTACATGCTTATTAGAGACTTTTATGTACTGTCTTCCACTGCGAATCATTATGCAAAATAATAATTTTTTGTGCTGATATTAAGGAGCTGCATCGAAGTATATTCTTTTAACGATATTAACCATTTGCACTCAGAGCTATTTTAACTGGAAAATCAAACACTTCTGCCGAACTAAAATATTTCCATTCCCTATGATTTTTGGAATTTTATGGAGATGAAATGGATATAATACTTTATACAATACCTAAATGTTTAGTAATTAATTAGATACCGATATATTTAATAATGTATACGATATTTTGTATAATAATACAGCAATTTTTAGTGGTGTTCCTCGGAGGGGATAACCGAGTGTAAAGGGTTAACAGAGTTGAAAGCAATAAAGTAAAGCCTTGATCTGAGAAAATCCTCGGGTACGTGCTGTTTCTTAGATCGTGCAGTTCTCCTATTTTTTCAGATCTTGCCAACCGTGATGAACGTAGAAAAGGACAACGCGTGTAAACAGGGACCGCAAGAATGTCGTGTGCATGCATACATTTACGGACCGTGTTTACACGCGCTCTCGATGACGTAGAATCGGCTACCCCCACCCTTCCGACCAGCGTGAGGCCTGTCTGGACCTGTTTCAGCCGATTTTACGTCATCGAGCCTCGGAACATCAATTGCTCGAGTTCAACCATTAGATACAGTTCAAATTACATCGTGTTTAATGTCATTTTAATCAGAAAAATGCAGTGAAGGGGATCTTCGTCTCTCGAAGATGTTTTTCTTAGATCAAGGCTTTACTGTACTTCGATGAAATTCATTTACATTTTCACCGTTTTTTTCACTACAATCCCATGAAATCCGCAGTCTAATTACAATAACTGTAATTTTCATATGACACGGCATCGAAATTGCCATTCACAAGACATATTTAATTCTGAATAGACGAGCTGACATTTTATATAGATTTCTGAACTCGCGCGAATCATCGTGAACGCCAGTTTCGCTATAAAACGATAATAATTACGGAATAGTTACGAGCTCGATGTCGACGGAAGAGCTCGTCGACAAACTTCTGGCGGAGTCGTTGCTCTGCTTAAAATTCCGATCGTTTTAAATCCCGCGGAGTGAAGGGGGAGAAAAGAGATAGAGAGAAAGAGCAGGAGAAGGAGGGTCGGAGGGGATCGATATCATCCCACAAGCGGTCCCGCAAATCCGATTCAAACGAACGATAGAAACAAAGAGGGGGCGATTGTACCTTTCCGTGTACCTTTTCTCTCTTTCTCTCGTGCTCCCTGTTTCTGTGAGCGTGTAATCCCAACCCCAGCGGTGGATAACGAGGGACAATGACACTTGTAACTCACCATGATGACCGTGCACGTGATGCGTGTCCGGCAGCGGCTTGCCCGACAGGTAGTCCTGCTTGCAGACGAACTTGTTGTCGTCCAGGACGTAGAGCTCCTCTCCGGTGCTCATCTGCTTCCGACACACCAGGCAGGTGAAGCAATTCAGGTGGAAAACCTTGTCCCTCGCCTTCCTCACGAGGTCCTGTGGGCTTATCCCTTGGAGGCAACCGCCGCATTTCGTACCGTATCGCCTGCAACAGGCCCGAACAACAACCACCACCGTAAATAACCGAAAACAAGTTACGGCTTTTAGAGACTCGGCCGAAGTCAATGGCGCTCGGATAATAAGATCATTAGGGGTCTGCGGGAACCCGAAAATATCGGGTCGGGCTATCCGAAGTATAAATAAGCGAGAATTCGGAAATTTCGAGTAGGTACCTGGTACTACAGGAATTCTTTTACTCGGATCAAGATTCTCGAAATTTCCACATCCTGTTAATCTGACGCAATTTTCGTCGAACAATTGATCTGAAACTGTGTCACTTTTATTTTGTCAACGGAAAATATGCGTATCTAGTATTGCTAACGCTAACCGTACCGCGACCGGTTTCACATTGTTTATTTTTTAATTATTGAAATTATAATGATGCTTTCATTAGAAATTATTGAATTTTCTTTATTCGAGAACGAATAAAAAAATAAAGAATGAATTTCTTTATTCTTTATTTATTATAAAAATTGTGAAAGATCTGAACAAATTCAGTCTTGTAATTTTCATAAAACAATATATGTATATCCGATACATTTTGTATCCGGCACGGTTAGTGTTCATTGCAAAAGATGCGATGGCATTCGTTAAAAAAGGGTCCCAGTATGATAATCTTTATTTTGCACAGAAATCCGCCGTTTATCAATAATCTCTTCATGAAATTTCGACCAGAACATTCACGATAATGTTCTGATTAAAATGACACCAAACACGACAAAATTTGGACCGTATACGCTTGTTTGATCGACGATATAATAGAACCTCGATTATCCAAACTAATCAGTGAAACGTGGTTGCTTAGCAGAAAATGATCGTTGAATGTTTCTTACAGTAATATACTGCGCCGGTGTAGTTCCGATCATCGAATGTAGTAATATCACAGTAAATTATGTCACAGTCCCGTTCCTTACGAGGCAAAACCCGTTAAATCTTCAATTCTTATTCGAACCCACGAGCAGTCGAGCTTTTTTTTTTTTATTTCTTCGCCGCTGAAAAGCCGGATAATGAGCGCACGCGTCTCAACGGGCTTTTGGGCGGACCGTGATTAATCGTTAAACGCGGTTTCCCGACGCAACTTCCTCCCGGATTCCTACTTCTCCGACACTGCTTTCTTTTTCTTGGTAACCAGTTGCGCGCCCGTATCAACGCGAAAACACGTTTTCCTCCGCATTACCAATGCGTTAACACGGATTTAACCCTTTATCCTCCGGCGCACGATAAGTCGGTTTATATATATAAAATAGGTGAGACTAATTAAAAAATTTCCACAAAGTAGATTAAACCAAGGTCTTCCGTTAAATGATTCCTACTGATCATTTCAGTGATCATTTTTTTTAAACCACTGCTGTTCGTCGTAATGTCAAGAAAAATTTACATCGGCGCGGCAGTAGCTTTCATAGTTGTAATATTTTATGAAACGAAACGTACCCTCTCATGTCACATGACACAATTTATTACCACAGAAAAGTTATACATTTTCCTACTGTCGTGCTTTATAATTTTACATAACGACATGAACAAATTTGATTTGTAGCCTGCAGATCTGACGCATTTGTAACAAAAATCAATAGGAAAATACAAAAAAATGTTTGGCAGAATTTAAGAATATTATTGGTAATTATATAAAAAAGGTCCGCGTACTCCGATTTTGATGAAATTTGAATATATTATGCAGCAACACATTCTGAACAACTTTTTCTTTTTCTAATATAGGGGGGTCGCTTTTAGTTTTTCAGATATTTGCAAAAAACTATCGCGAATACTGTATTGAATTTTTCGTATTCCTGCACGCTCCGCGGGAACGTAAGCCTGTCCCGCTGCGGCGTTTGTTTACATTTTGAAGCTGTAGAGATGGGAGAGAAAACAGGGGGGCGGAAAGGGCCGGCTTGACACCACACACACGCACCTAGTGTTTCGAAATTATACTCCAGATTCTTACGTATTTTGACGTGCTGATTACGAATATGATACTGAAAATTGGCGCAATTATAATTTCATAACGGACACCTTCTTTTTAGAAACACTGGGTGGGTGTATGTGGTATTGTCGCTTCTCATCTCCACAAGTGTCTACAAAAAAAAATAAACAGATGCGGCCCCGGAACAGGTTTACGTTGCCGCGGAGCATGCAGGAATACAAAAAATTCAATACAGTATTAGCGATAGTCTTTTGCAAATATCTCGAAAACTAAAAGCGACCTCCCTATATTGAAAATGAAAAAAGTTGTTCAAAATGTCGAAATCTATAACATAGTAAAATTTCATCAAAATCGGAGTACGCAGATCTTTTCTATATAATTATCGTTCCCGTTCTCTTCGATCGAATATATTTACTGTATTTTTAACGTATAACTATACTCCCCGTAATATTTCTTCGATCATTGTCAATACTTTGAGTCTCATAGGGTGATCACACGTCCACAACGCGACACTTTTTCTACTTATTCGTATCGAGATTTTCATTTTCCCGCCATCGGCGACACGCCGTACACGCTTTGTACCGTATCTCCCGTACACAGAACGAAAAGGAAAGTCAATGTTGTGAGAGGAATGACGTTTATTGGTCCCGGTGCTTGCAAGTCCTGCCATTAAGCCGCGCGACTCGCAAACGTCGATAAAAGAAATATGGTGCTTCTAAAGAGATGGGACTTTAACGTCCTCATAGAACATAAAAAGTTAAAACCCTTCGGTGCCGTAAAAGCGCGTCTCGCGGTTACCGGCGCGGCGGTCAACCGGTCGATTTTTTCACCGGAGCGCGTCCTACTTGTTAATTTCATATTAGTCGCTTCTTATTTTTCCCTGGCCCTCCTCCTTCGCAATAAAGCGTTCGACGGCCTCCCGAGGGAACCGACAGAAACGGATTTAATGGGAGAAGCTTGATTCATTTTCGAGACGTTCGCTTGCTTCGAAATGTCATCCGAAGCCCTACTCGTTTTTACGTCATTTTCCAACAGTTTTGTTTATGGCTAATTCGACGGCAAAACACAAATCTGTCAGATATCTATTTATTCCATCTTGTGGTGGCAATCGAGGCGAAATGTTTACTGAACTTTTATTTTCCTCTTCAGTTTCGATAAAATCTCTTTATTAACCGTTTTTTACCATTAATAACATATTTATAACAATAGAAGACTTTCAGATTACTGTCAATTTTATTTTCCACTTATTACATAAACACATAAAATATATTATATTGTAAATGATACATACAATCTAATTAATCACCGTGTTTACCGTTAATAGCATTTTAAAACGATAAGAGACTTTCAGAATACTGTCATTTTATGTTTCATACATTACTGTATAAACACATAAAATATAATCTACTTAATATTCGTTTTTTACCATTAATAACATTTTTTAAACAGTAGGAGAATTTCAGAACACTGTCATTTCATTTAATCACTTATTGAAGTTATTGACTAATGAGATGTGTCTATGTCACGTTGAAATTTTCATTTTGTCGAAATATTCGCATACGACACATTAATAAGAGCAAACAAAAATTTGAAAAAATAATTGAACGTAGATAAACAAAGGGAAAGGAAGCCTACGTTCGCTGCCAAAAATTGAGGACTTTTACGTTCGTTTGAGAAGACACTTTACTGTGTCTGGCCAGCACAGCAGCAGCCAATAAACGAGTATAGTGTTTTGAGAGCAATGGACCCGAGCCAGGACATTCTAAGGAAGCTGATCAACAATAAACTTACGTCAGAATTGTGCCGGCGATACCATAAACACGTTGCTGGAAGACGTGGCGCAGCATGTTATTACTTTTTTCTATACCACAAGTGTGAGCGTAGAATACGTTTTTACGAGACTTTAAATTACAAGTTTCTAATTTCGACACTGTGTAATGTTGTTGCAGTTGAAGGTACATAAATCAAGGAGACATCAACAAATTCTTATTTCGTTTAAATACTTTATGCGCTACGTGCTATGGTGATCAATAAACAGTTCGGCGAGACAAATTCATCGAATTTAGTCGGACGAAACACCACATACATCTTGAGCATTTGTTTCTTGCGAATTTACTTATACGAATTAGTTTAAAATAAATTAGAATGTAAACAGTGTACTAGTCCCTTATTTCAGCCCCTACCCAATCACCATCCTTTCCGAAAAGAAAACAAGTTATTAATGATCGGTAGACAGCCGATTCTATGCATTTCTGACAAAAATGAGTAAGTGTAATTCAGAACAGTAAATCCATTAGAAGATTTCAATCATATTCTTATATTATTTTTAGTTCATTACTCCAGTTGATTGCCTTTTCGAACCGATCAAAAATCCATGAAACAGTAAGACCGGGGCCCTAAACGATCGCCGGTGCGACGGGGCTTGCAGAGATCCTCGCTGGTGAAGTAGACGCGGCACGGCCTCGTTCTACGGGACCCCGTGGAACCAGCACGCACCACATATATAAACTGTAGTGTCCGTGGCGAATCGTGGTCGGGATCCACCCCCTTTTTTTACCGGGTCCCGGCTGTCCTATATTTCTTGCTACACGCCAGAATTCCTGCGTCCCTCTTTACGCTCTCCTCTTTAAGGGAGCCCGCTCTGCCGACCCCTTTCTTCCCCGACCTCCTCAACCTTCCTCCTCCGCTGCTCCTCCCACCCCTCCCTGGTTCGTCGTTTTCTCACACAACCGAGAGACCCCACGAAAACACCACGTAAGCCTTTCTATTAATGATTTTTACGGCCAGCCTCCGTTTCTTTTTCTTCTACGAGGAAGAAAGGACCTGCTGCGCCTCGCGCGCTCCCCCATAAAAAGAGAAAATCGCTGGTCCGAAGGGTGGCCCCTCGGGGTACTCGCTCGTCTCTCTGTCTCTCTTCCCTTATATTTCTCTTTCGTTCTCGTTCGGTGACGTATGCATTCATAGAGGTTGACACGGGCCTGGCTAATTGCTGTAATTAATTAAACAATTCCTGTAATTAAACCAGGAGGATTGGTACGCGAGGCGAGAGCAACCCGAGGGACAGAGAGACGAGCGAAAGTAGCCAGAAGAAGGACGGGGGAGGGGGCCAACACACCAGGCTGGACCTCTCTGCAGCCCCGACAGCGTAATGACCACTGGTCAAGAAATATCTCCGGCTTCTGCTTCCGTGAGAAGATTGTTAGGAACTACGCGTACCCACTGCTAATTTGGACAGGTTGATGAATAGTTTGAAAAAGTGTGCCGGCTGATTATAGGATGCTTCGCGGTAAGTACGCCGCGTAATAGTTATAGATGACTGCGTCGATCGATAAAAGGTATCCTTGTAGGTTGTTGCATTTTTTCTCTCTCTCATTCTCTCTATCTATCTTTTCTTTCCTTTTCGTTTCGTTTCCTTCGTTTCGGCCGTCACGCCTCTTTTTCTTGTTTTCACGTCAAACAAAAGGCTACTTCACCGAAACGATACGCTTGTGAACGAGTCTTGCTGATGTACACATAGGACGAACAATCGATGTAAAAAAACGTTATTTAACACGATTGACTGGATCATCTGATTGGCGAGGTCGCCACACCTTCGGTACCTGTGTCGTATCGCTCCGCATTATCCATGGGGTTCCATGAATTCTTTAAATCGTTCCTTACGATTCAGAGCAAGTACTCTAATTAAATACTGATCAAATACGTTTCCTATTACAACTTCTTCACGTTCTCAATGATGTTCCAGTATAAAGAAAATTAATAATCATCATCGTAATATTGTCGTTTCATTTGTTACACTTTCGTGGACCCCAACGATTTTTTAGTATAAATAGAAATTTTAATTTCTCATTTCAAAGAATTCCAGTATCAAATTTTTCGAAAGCATTTCCAAAGTCCTGCGCTATCTTTCGGACCAGTTACACGGTCCACGTGTAATTACGAGAGAAAATGTTTTGCAAAAAAAAAACTCCGCTCACAAGAAAAATTGGAGAGAGACTGAATCGACCGATTTTTGCCGCAATAATCTGTTCTCGTTTGAATAGCACCAGCGGAGGGGAGGAGGGCTGTCTTGTCAAGCTTTGAACAAGCCATAAAGAAGAAGGCAGCTCGTTTCAACGTCAGGCTTTTCCGGCGGGGAGTTCCATCGGGAAGCTGCCGTTTCCACCCGGCGAAGAAATAATGTGGGTCGCGGGTCACGTCGGACACGCGGTCCGTCGGTTGCCGCGATAGCAATAAAATAATGGAGAAACGAAGAGGGTCGTGGCGAATCGGGTCGACCGATACGCGATACGCCACGGGATGGCATGCCATGGCAAAGGGGGTAAAATTTCCGCGGGAATTTGAATGCACGCGTTGGTTGGACGCGACGCGACGTCGGAAGTGCAGTCGGTGAGGAACGCGCGCGAGAGAGCATCAATTGAGATATATTTACTTTCGAAAGCCGGCAGCCCTAAGGGACCGGTGGTAATTGCTATAATTAATCGCGTGATTCCTGTAATTAAAGCGATCGGAATTGCTAGCTGGAAGTATACGGCTCCGATGCTTCCGTAATAATACGGCCGCGGGAGGATCGGCCAGACGAATCGTTTTCGCCAGATTTATTAGCACGCGCGCACCATGCGCCACCATTCAGCCGAGCTACAGCTCCTACGCGAATCGTTTTTTTTAACCCCGGACACACTCGAGGGTGTTTACAATCGGTTGCATAACCGGTCAATTGATTGATGAGAAAGCACTCCGTGTCTGTGGTTTACAACGGCTGGCGAAATTATCGCCGGAGTTTAAATTATTGCCGAGTTATTGCTGCCGGAGAACGGAAGATCTCTGTTAGCGAGTCTATCGTGTGAAGGGAGGAATCTGCTATGGGATTCGCGCACAATCATTATTATAGCACAAAGTAAAATTCTTCTCAGACGAAAATGTAATATACAATAAATTTTGTGATTTCGGTACACAGTTCGATCAATTATATTGGCCACAAAATTTATTATATATTATTATAGCATCCTGTTGTCGGTATCTTTTAATTAGAATAATTCCAATATATACGATTTTGTTTATTTCGTGGATACGAAATTGATGTAATTGATTAAATACCAACATATTTAAATAATATAAAGTATTTTAAGTGACTATGTTTGAAATGATCGTATTTTAAATGATTGTTACTCATTTCCTGCTGAGACGATGAAAAACTGATGAATTTCAATGACACTGGATCTAGATAAAATTCTATTGAAAATATATTTAAAAAAATTTATGAACAACTGCCACGAGGATTTCTATTCCAGAGTGGTATGGATATCGCATATCCAAATTTAGAAAATTGTTGACAAAAGAACAATCTACACGTGCACTGGGTCAGTTAAAAATATTGAAGGCGTCAGAAAATATGTTCCACATGTAATACTAACTCTTAAATAATTTTCTACTTAGCAAGTAAGTTTGCTCCATAGAACCATTGTTTTTCGTTTTACTTTCATTTTTATTTTTATTTTTGATACGTTAGTTAACTTGAACTATATAATTTAGTGTTTTAATTTTTACAGACGCAATTATAATACAAAAAGTTTTGGTAATTATTTACTTTAGGGGCTTCCTCACCGATTTTGATGACCTTCAAAAATGTTGTTAAGGTCATCATTCTGAACAACTTTTTCCTATACATGTTACCGCCGCTCGATTTTAGTTTTCCAGATATTCGCAAAAAAACTATTACTAATACTGTAAACTAGCAATAGTTTTTTGCGAATATCTCGAGAACTAAAACCGAGCGGCGGTAACATGTATAGGGAAAAGTTGTTCAGAATGATGAGCTTGACAACATATTTCAAAGGTCATCAAAATCGGTGAGGAAACCCCTAAAATAAATAATTACCAAATGTAAGGATGTTCAGAAAACAATAAATACTTAGTTCAAAAGACGTTTATTCAAGATAAATGCTCGCTCGCGCTAAATCGACAACCACGTTGCTTCTTTGCTGCGTTCTTTTATACATTTCCGCGTCGTAGGCGGATACTTCCGCAAACCAATGACATCTTGTCTTAAAATTAACGCACGCCCTTAAAAAGGTGCAAAGGTAAGGGAAACTGGCCACTTCTGGGGGTACCCTCGCTTAAAGCCGTGCATCTGGTTTGCAGATGTTTTACGGTGCGTCAACGGCTATCGAGACCTTTAGCCAAAATACGGAGTCCCTAATAAATCATCATAAAAAAAAGAAAGTTCCGCTAAATCTCAAAAAATAGCCTGTAGTCACGTACGCACCGTAATCATAAACTGCGCCCCTTTCTAAAGTACCCGGCTGCAACCTGCATGGCACAAGGTTACCGAATCCTTACACAAAGTTCTTCTTCATAATGGTATTAAACTAGACCGAAACGTTGAAAAAGTTATAGATATCTGCAAAATTGCTTTGTTAGTAACATAGGCTCGAATCTTTGCGCTGAAAACATCAATTTAAGTTATTAAGTCCAGGCCCTTCTCAAAGTATTCCCTGCGTGAATGAATTCTCGGTATTTCCGTGGACAACAAATCGATCGTGCGATCACAGCGGAGAGGCGAAAAAACAGTCTCGAGTAAATTAGAAATGTCGACCACTGACCGTGCACACGATTCCCCAAGAAGTTGTTCCTGCGATCGAGCGATGACTCGGCTCGCGCGGGTCAAATGGCGCGGCGCGTCGCTGTGAACACACACCTTGACCTATTGCAGAAACTTTAATTACCGTCCAATTCATTATTTCTCTGTAAACACTCGGTGCCGCCACCGTCAACCACCTCGTTTCGCCTTCCCTCGCGTTTACCCGGCAGCGGCGCACATGCGCCCGGTGTCTCGAATAGGTATACCGATCAAGGGAATAAACACTCGCGCGATCATTCTCAAGGCGGGAGTCTAATTAACGGAATCCAATTAGCGGGGAGAGAGCGCGTGCTTTCACGGCCGCGCAAGCCGGCCGGCGTCTCTCTCTCTCTCACTCTCTCTACTCTTCTATTAGTCTTGCCCACCAATCGTTCCCAAAGTGACCAACAATTTGACCCGTTGCAGACAAATATTGGGACACCCCAGCCATCAAGATTGGCATCGTTCTAAACGCTTACTGTCCAGATACTGCCCGTGTTAATCCATTTTTTTTTCATCTACTAATTTACGAAATTTACCTTGTGCCACGAAGTTAAGAATGCAGAACCAGATCGCAACCGTCAGATTAGCCGTTGAAAGACGGAATGCACGTATCAGATACGAAGTGGCGCCGAGGCGTTTTCAACCAATGATCATTTTTATCGAATGCGCTACTTTATTACCTATACCCTTTATTATCACGGATCTCGGCTGGACTTTCACTCGGGGGACCAAAAATTTTCAACATTTCTGAATGTGATATTATAAAATTCGACGATTAAATGATGAAACTTTGAATTAAAAATTTACAAACGTAAAAAGTTATAAAAAGTGAATTGCTCGATTCGAGCGGGTTTGATAGGTTAGAACGTCGCCATATTCGTCTCGGTTAGGTCTTGGATTCCTCGCGACATAATTTAAAGTTTTATCACTCTTTTTTTGTTGAATTGCATAATATCACATTCAGAAAAGTTGAGAATTTTTGGTCCCCTTAGTGAAAGTTTTAATCCGTATCTCTGTATTGTCTACTTTCTAGCTAATTATACGGATGGTTTATTTTGTTCGTGCATTTTTTCACGGTATATTTATTATTAAAAAAGGACTCCATAACGTGTACATTACAACTTCAGAAATGGACGAAACATGCGTGACCTTGTTTTCAATTTTGTTACACTCGGTGTACATATGTTCGTCTCTTTTTTTCACAGAGGCTGTTCGAACGTGTATAAAAATGATTTCTGTGTCACTCGCGAATAGACTGCCACTTTCACACATGTATAGCGTTTTTCATACTTTCATGCTTGACGTGGTAAAATATCAATAATTTCATATTTGCCTATCGCGTATTGAAACGTTTAGCAATTTATTAAATACAAACACGTTGAGCGATGCGAAAATTGTTTTGAATGCAAACACGGACCACGCGGCCGACAACTGCATACCGTCAATTAAATCAAGCTTGGGAAACTAAAGCTCCGAATGTCGATGACGTAAAATCGGCTGAAATAGGTACGGACAGGCCTCGCGTTTTCCGCTCGGATAGGGGTAGCCGGTGACGTAGGCGTCTACCCCCACTACCACGTCCCAGTACAGGTTCGAACATGCCGCAACAGGCAGAATATTTGTTTTTCTTAGATCGTACAATTTCTCGTGTTCTTAAATCAAGGCCTTACTCTACATCTCTTAATCAATAAGTGTCGCGGTTACGTACTCCAACATGTATTACGGTATATGTAGATGGTCGTTTGCATTGGCTCATTAGCAATTCTACGATATAACGTCATAGAACCCTTAACCCCTTGATTTTGAACAGAGTCTAATAAATATGTTTGTTATTAATTTCCACTAACCTTCATACGCCCCCCAAAAATAGTTGCATAAAAGAGGCTAGGATGATAATTCACCCATGTTTGCTCTACACGTTAAATCATCAACTTTTGTTTCACTCGAAACGTCACATTCTAAAGACATACATCTCACATCGTAGACATAAAGGGACCGATGGTAAATTTTTACCCTGAGGAACGTATAAGGTTTAAATCGAAATAACATTTTCTTGTGCTCCTATCTACGAATAATACACGGACATACGATTAATTCATATAAGTGTTCTTTTTCCAGAAAATTGCGAGTGACAAATCTCTTTTAATCTCTTTAACTATAAAATAAATCGTAGTGCAAGGGGTTAACAGTTACAATTCTCGTTACGGCCAGCCTTGTAAGTAACAGTAATGTATAATGTACACATTAATGTGTATAGAATTAAATTCAATATAAAATAATGTATAAAACGACCCTACCATCCGACTACTGTCTCCGACATATTTTAGAGGTCGAATTAATTTCCATAGATCTCAAAGGCCGCGGCGGAGACGCGGACGATCGGGAACGAGTTTGAAGGGAAGACCGATTAATCCGTGAAATATCGGCGATTACGGCGGAGAGGGTGAACGCGTGCTTGCGAAACGATTCATAACAGTTATGCTAATGTCCTTGGTCGGTCGCGTAACACTGTGAAACACATAAAACCACATGGAACGATGACGATCCACCGCCACTTGGGTCCCGACCGTTCTTTCGTCCCCGTTCGTCGATCAACTTTCTCGGAGAGCTCGTGGCTTGTTCATTATCACTTTCCCTCCTCCTATATGCTCGTCCGTGAATGAAGAGTAACTCGCGAGATCTTAAAGCACAGTAATTAAACGAATATCATGTATAAAATTATGTAAATCTGTCCAAGATAGATCTAGAATCGTGAGAAGCCGAGATTTACGTGGACTTGGACTCGATATGGTTAATTATGGTGCGGAACGTTTCTCAGACTGATCGACCACGTATAGATTACCGATTTCCATCCTCGCCACTGGTATTTCCAATACGACTTTAACACGTATCACCGTAATGGCACGCCTCCGAAATCGGAAACGGACGAATGACTTGAGATTTCATTGTTAGGACTACCGATTAACAGACGCCAGAACGGTGGCGGCTTGTGCGGGCCCGATGATCGATTAACTGGAATTCGCGGGGTAAACTGGGTGGTCGAAGAACAGCGGAGAAGTCTTTAAATTTCATAGTGACAACTGCGAACTGATTCTCTCACAATGTGCTTATAACTATTGGATTGGCAAGAAAGTAATTTTGTCGGTATTTTAAGGTGAAATAGAGAGCCCAATTTCTTTATTCAATAAATGAACTGTAACGAACAAGAGATTTCCTCTTTTGTTCGATGATCTTTTGCCAAAAAGAACAATAAGAGAATATTTTATTGATTGAAGTTCATTTATTTCACCTTAAAATATCAAAATTACGTAATACTGTGGTGGCCAAGGTGGTTCAGAACCCACAGAACTGTAGATCCCGTCGCGAAATAACTGTATATAGCAAAGAGTCGAAAGCGACGTTAAATAAATATAAAAAAGAAAAAAACATTTCCTGCCGGCTGAATGTATCTATGTGTAAGTATTTGGCATTGTATTTGTACGTATAAATTCGAGTGATCTGTAAATGAATAAATTTCAAAAAGAAGAGGAAGCGTTTAAATTCTTCGAACCGCCGAGCGGACCGCGAAACTCTAATTAAAATTGTGATCGAAATTAGTCGAATTTCGTTTACGTTTATGATCTCGTTTCACTCAACTTTAAATAATCTTCGACCGGTGCCATTATTCCAATAAAATAGGGTGCCACGAACAATAGAGCGCCGACTCTGGTTCACCGCCGAAACAGCGAGCTTTGTTGATCATTCCCATTGAGAAATATATGTATATTAATCGATCGGTTCGCTCACATCGCGCGCTATACCCTAATATTGCGCGACGCTAGAAATTGTCAGCGGATTTATCGAATAAATCAATTATCGTGATGGAAAATCGAATGTGCCATGTTTTATGAAAGACTACGCGAATTACTGGATCGGTAGAAATATTATAACACTGAACACGACCGTCGAAATATCACGCGAACGTATAGATCGACATTAGCATATGCGATCATACCGTTCAGGTATTTTAATTGTATGTTCGTCAATTGTAACTGTAACTGTAACTCTCCTCCACGCGAGTGTGCGTGTTTTCTTACAATTTTACAGGCACACAGTGGGGCATTTTAACCAAAAGGCTGGCCAAAATTCAATTTTGTACAATTTACCATCAGTTAATAATAGCAGTTGCTTTTTGGACCTAAGTGGTTTGCAAATCAGAATACAACCTAGGAACGCATAAAAAAATCGCATTTGAAAAGAACAATCATGATTGGCTCAATGGATCTATAACTCTATCTATGTATATTTATGAGAGGTTTGTGGAATTGTAACGTTTAAATAATAAATTAATATAATAGTTCTTAAAATGATTTAATTATTTTTACATTTATATTGTACAAACATGAATGAGGAGTTTTAAATAAAGTAAATTTATTGTATGTAAATACTGTTTTAATTTAGCAATACACCTGATATGTTCAAACAAAAGGAAAAATGTCATTTTGTAACGAAACAACACCAGTGGACTTGTTTTCTACTATAAAATAATTTTAGCCAGCTTTTTGGTCAAAATGCCCGACTGTGAGGCGGCTAAATATCCTTACGTACTACTCTAGTCATTGCCGATTAGTTGTTTGCTACCCTGACAAAGCGAGCAGAGCATCGGTAATTTTAACCGACAACTACAGCGAAAAGTATCCACGTAACTATTAACCATATTAACCATTTCAAGAGACACCAAATTCGTTCCGACGAATCCGCGAAGGTTAAATTTATCCAATGAGAACCGCATTCCTGTCGCGAGGAGGGGACACTGTAAAGACCAGCACTCCTTAATGCAACTACGCTTAAATGTTAGCCATATCTGGCTTGTCATTATCACAAAATATTATACTGAACTTTCCAACGACGCCGACGAGCATTCGCGCGTCCTTATATTTAATTACACTCCGTTTTGTTCCGTAAAATTATTCACTTTTTCGGTTATCGCCCACGATGCAAATATAAACGTTAATACCCGAAAAAATCGATAGCCGAAATTGTTATTTGTTGTTTCATTCATTTTTTTGTTCCGAATAGATGTTAAAAATCATGCGAGAAAAATTTGATTACTGTTACGTGTTACAATAGTAAACATAGTTGATTTTCGTTTCATTTCCAGCCATAGAATCAACATGACTTTATTTTCACCATGACTTATACAACACCCGGTATTGATTTATAAGTTTTAAGATAAGAATTTGTACAAATATTAGGTTGTCCCAAAAGTTTCTTTCGGAACGCGTTCCTTTAATGTTGCTAAATAAATACAAAAAATGCGATAACCTTTATGTGAATGTTTTTAGTACTTCCTAACATGAATTTGCATTATATGCATGAATCGAAAACCGACTTTCGGAACTACAATTGATTTAGCAACTAGCTGACCCGACAGACGTCGTCCTGTCCAAATTTCAATAAATTTGTTTGTGATAAGCTATTGGAAATGTGTAAACAAAGTAAAAATGAGGGAAAAACGTATTTCTGAGTGATCATTGTATCTATTAACGATTGTGATCATGGATATTCTCGATTCGTCACGGAAACAAACTTATTGCACGAAGAATCGTCGATTCTTATACATATAAACTCGAGTAAATCCCTTTCCTATCCATCAAAGTCGATGGATATTCAATTTAAGAAGGAGAAAATCTCATTTAAAAAGCACTTTAATTTTTTCTCGAATTTTCCGGGCAACTTTTTCAATTTTTCTTTCCCTAAAAATCTTATTCGAACAATTACAAGCATTAAAAAAAATAGCCAAATCGGTCCAGCCGTTCTCAAGTGATGCGCTTATCAGCGAACAGCATTGAATTTTTATTTATATAGAAGATAGAAGATATTAAAGGAACACATTCCGAAAGAAACTTTTGGGACAATCTAATATGGTAAATAAACCCATTCTGAGGACTGTGAGGAAGATACCATCGACTCGAAAGGAAAAATTAAAACGGCGAATTTTGTGATTCTGCGAAGTTATCGAACGTAGTGGCACAGTATCGATCAGTCGAGACACTGAATGCGTTTGTTCGAAACGAGTTCAGTAGCGACTTCTTCATGACCTACTGCAGATGGCCGACCGAGGGTTCCCGTCTCGCGTGTGACGCAAGATCAGCGAACGAGTGGTTGGCAAAAACGTTGAATGCCGGTGTGCAGGAGGCACACTCTGATCGCGATCCAACTCTATTGCCCGAACCTTCCTGGAAGGGAAACAGCGCCGAAATCTTCTCCGTTTCTCTACGTGTTCGCGGCTGGTTTCTCTTTCTGTTTGGTCCACGCTGCGCCGCGCCGCGCCATGCCACGCCGGGCCCCGTCACGCCCAACAAACTTCTCCTACGGTTCGTGGCGGGCGTCACGCCGCATTTATAATGTTTCCACGTTCAAGTTTCGACGGGTCTCTCCACTCTGGAGGAGGCCAGCCAGCAGCACCGCGGGTGGAAAACAAGGACAATGGACCCCTCGTCGGCGCCCTTTCGAGACGGCTGTGAAAAGCCTTCGCCGATCTATGATCGCCTTCGATCGTTACGCCTTTGATTTCTAGCCGTCTGCCACGTCGTTCCACGTCTCGACAGACTCTCCTGTTTTCCAGGCTCACCCGCGCCGACACACTCTACTCCGTTTCTACCAACCGATCCCGATACAACACTCGAAATGACTCGCTGGATATCAATTCCTAATTAATTCCTACTTTTTTCCAGCCCGCCGACGGACAACCTGATGGGAAACTTCGGCTCGGATACTTTTCACACGGGATTCCGCGGGAGTCAACGACAACTGCATTCTGATCGTCTGCGTAGCGGGTCTTCTATTCATACGACTAATTTCTTGTTGTTTTGGGCCTTTGAGATGTCTGGCAAAATTCTGAGTGCTCGACATAGTTGCTAATTTAATGTGCAAGTGATATTTTGGATAGGTCTTCGATCTTTTTTGCAATAAAAATTGGGCACTTGGAACGCAACGACCAATACTGCCATGAGGATTAATCTTGATGAAATTTCCTTTTCCTGTAATTGGTGACAATGTAAATTCCAAAGTCTACACCAGGTATCCAAGAAACACGAGTCTATTCCTATCGTAATTTCCCATTGCCCTTCTCTTCGTCCGCGTCCGATATATCCAATCGCAACAGCCGCGTGATTTATTCCCTGCCGAGCCACCGATCATCTTGGTCGCTCGCAAAGACAAGACTTCAAAGACTCGTCGTTAATAATCTGGCTGACTACCGATGATGTAACGGTATTCCCTACGTAATTCGGTGAATATTTTCGCAAGTATTCCTGTCTGAAGACAGGAGAAACGATGAGCGTCGGGCCACGAACACCTTCAGCGCATTATGAGGTTCCCTGTGGCATCTGCCCACGGTATGGTGTTCGGCGAACGGCGCAGACCCGTCAATTTTATGGCGTGTGATTTTTTCCTCTATGTTAACTTTATCATCGTACAAGAGAACATACCGAACTCAGACACATCAATTTTTTGGTGAAATTATTATGACGCTTCACTGCATGATTTTTTTTACTGGGGACAACAATATTGAAAGAAGCTCAGTTTTTCTGTTTTATTTAAGGAAAAAATATTTTTAGAAAAATTGAAGCAACATTTTCGGAAAAATAAACATAATTCTGAATGGTAAGAAAACACGTTCTTAGTTTACTATTGTATAGCGGATTTGTTAACTGTATCGGATATAAATGGTTAAACAAGTTGAACAAGCTAAACGTGTTAAACAAGCTAAACAAGTTAAACAAGTTAAACACGTTAAACAAGTTAATCAAATTAAAGAAATTAAACAAGTTAAACAAGTTAAACAAATTAAAGTTAAAGTTCAATGAAGCTGCACTAAATTCTTATCATTGCTGTATAAAGTATTTACAGTTACAAATTACAAATACACATTTTGTGTACCGGTTAGAAAATACAAGTTACTATGAGTTAAAGGGGTGTAATAAACACGACTTTCTCAATACCACAAAACGCACTGTGAAAAATGAAGAGAATAACCGAATATAAACACTTACGACTAGACTTATAAAAATGTATCAATATTCTTAAATTCTTCCAATGTTTCTATTCTTTTAAATTACATCTATTCATTTTTGTCCATATTCTTAAATTCTTCCAACATTTCTATTCTTTTAAATTACATCTATTCGTTCATGTCATACATGCATGAAACCCGCTGTCTGCTTACGACAAACGGAGAAAACGAGAACAACAAATTACAAAACCAGTCGAAAAATCAATCGGAAAAGAAATAACGACGAGAACGGACTCCTTGCGCAGAGGGTTCTTGCGGAAACAGCCGCCTTTTCCGGTCCCCGATGAAAGAATTTAAATGGAAAAAAGGCGACGGTAATTCTCGGAGTCATAAAACCTGCCGTCGGTTTTCTTTTTTCTGCTAAATCCGAAGATTAGTATGCCTGTTTCAGCGTAACAGAACATCGACAGAGCCGTAAAGCCATCGTAAACAATAATGAAGTATATTACAGGTTGACGTGAATGCGGGCTGATCTGAAAAATCAAATTTGTAAAAAACGGACTCTAACGGAAGGAGCCTTAAGCGGTAATGTATACGTTTACATATGTATGTGTGTATACGTTATAGCGAGGCGCTAGCCTCGGCGCTCAGTGTCACGGTGACACCGTCATCATCCCCCTCGGTCGCCAGTTAATGTTTTCATCGGTATATTTCGACGACGGCGCGGACCATATTTTAAGGTAATAATTTTCGGCGGATACACAACGAACGGGCCATCGACCGCAAGCTACGGCAGTTGAGGCGGCGCGTCGAAACGGGGACATCGGTCCTTTTGATGCTGGACCCTTCCAGGGCCCCCACGGGCCATTATCGACCTTTAAGGACCTTGCTGCGACTCGTAGAGCCGGTTACCATAACCGCGTACCGTTTCTCTCCGAGCCGATACACCTTCTCGGACCTCCCGGAGGTGTTACAGTATTCCCAACAGCGATTCGCTGGAAGAACCAAAGAGGAACAAGGGGGAGGAGAGACGAGTTCTCGTCCGAATCGAGAAAGGATATCGATAGATTCGTCGCGTCCTCGTCGCGTCGTGGGAATCGACTGCCAGGCCTCCTCCTTCTCCTCCTCCCTCTCCCTCTCGTGCTTTCGTTTCGAGCCCCGGCTTCGTTATTGCTGCCAATGTTCGTGTTCGTTCGTTTATTTGTTTTGCTTGATTAAAGTTGCTCGAATTAAAAATCCTACCAATCGCGAATTTAATATACTTCTTCGCCCCGAGAGCTTCTCGGATATTTACGTAGTCGAGTTCTTTCCCCATTCGTTGAACTCTCCATATAACTTTGCGATCATAAACGGCCGGTCGCCATCGGCGGCTGCTATTCCGACCGATGGAATTCGGAACAACAGCTGTTCGATCGTGAATGAAATTGCGACGGGACTGAGAATTATCTTCATTTTAGAATACGATCACCTCTGAGCGTTAGACTGAGTATTAAACGTGTGAACAACTATACAGCAA
Organism: Lasioglossum zephyrum; assembly: GCA_028455615.1. NCBI lineage: Eukaryota > Metazoa > Arthropoda > Insecta > Hymenoptera > Halictidae > Lasioglossum > Lasioglossum zephyrum. The sequence goes on along the minus strand of CM052323.1, from coordinate 4,011,783 downwards.
TCACTTCCTCGTTAGATTCACAATCAAGAGATACCAGACTCAGCGAATCAAGTCAAAGAGAATTTTGAAAAATGTAGAAATAGTAATGATAATAATAATTTATTTAATTTCGGCCTCGCGGCCAAGAAATGGAGCTTGGCTCGCTCATGTTTCCATCCATCAATCCATCAAATGTAGAAATAGTATTAAAGCCAAGAATAAATCGAATGTTCGGTGTATTCTAATTGAGCAAAGGCTGAATTATCCAGTCGTCGTCGTCGTCGTCGAAATTCCTCGTCGACGATTATACAATAAGACGCGAGCTAAAGCCACGAAATTGGAACAACGGAGAATAACGAAACTCATCGGCTGCGGGAAAGGCGGGGGTTGATAATACAGTTGTCAATTCAAGAATTGGCTCAATTTACTTGAGTGTCTCGTAAACAATAAGGAAAAATTGATCTGGCGGGGGAACGGCTCGACGTAAAAACAATTTGGAATTACGTTAATAATAATCCCGGTTAAAACGGTTCCGCTGATCCGAAACGGAGGGTAATTACCGTGGTGGCACCAACGCGTCTCTTGCGTGTAGCGGTTAGCAAAGAGGATAACACTAATTAACGGGACGTCGTCGAGTTATTTTCGACTCGAAAAGCCTTTCTTCGTCGATCGAGCGTGGTCTATCCCCGCGACTCGTCTTACGTCTAATGAATTTTTCATCGGGACGAAATGCAAAGTGGCTCGTAAAGTATACAACACGTTCGTTATACACCCGTTCGCGTAAGTATCAAAGGGCCCCCCTTTTCAGACAGCCTCTCCGCACACGCGCTGCTGCTCGATGCCGCGCCGGTGCACGGGGTCCTTAGACCACAAAGGGGATCGTTCATCGCTTCCAGAACTCGCGGAAAGAAGAACCGTCTCTCCCTTCGACCGAACCGGGAAAAGGTGAACGATTTTATTCGCAGGAAACCGAACGCACGGGTTGACCCTTCCCACGTCGGCCACGCTGGAACAACTCCGTTCGAATTAATACTCCACCACGAACGGATTACTACTCCGCTAGCGGCGGACACAGTCGATATATAAAACCGTAATGGCTTCTCGAAGCACGCTGCCATTTTCCTACTTGAATCGTTCTCCACACCTTTAGCCGCCCGTAAATGTTTCTAACACTTTCAAAACACTCCAATTAGATTAATTCCTCCGGCAATTGGGTTTCTCGGAAAGTAATATCGTTCTTTAACCATCATTCGTACCTCGTCTCAATTTGACACATTTTCCCGAAATTAGTTATACCGTTCTGTCGCACTTCGTGATTTTCGCTTTTTCAATGGAAAACAGATTACCGAGAAACGTTTTACTAAATGTAAATGTTAACTCGTCAACTTGTATAAAAGAACATTGAAAAATAACTGTTTATCTTGTTATTTCATCGATGGTTCACCACTGTGTCAATTTTACACCGACGGACAGGTTCAGTTCGTGAAATGAGGGACGGATCAGGTTTAAAGAGACCATTTCATTTTCGTCGTGACCGGAAATTAATCTCAGTATTGATTTGTAAACAATTATGTAGAATTACATATATGTATGTGATTGGCGAGGTTAGATAAAATAGTGGAACTACGTGTTCTAGGAAACAGCACGGATCTGATGGTTTTTCTTAGATCAAGACTTTACTTTATCACATCGCAGCCTTTCTGAAATTCAAAACTCACTAGCATATCTCTATGTATACTCTAGTCACACCCCAACAGAATGGGTTCCATGGAAATCACCGACACAAATTTCCCCGACACGGTTTTCACCGACAACATTTCACCGGCTCCAGATTTGACCGATAACGAATTTAGATTAGTTGTCGGTTAAAGGCGTTGTTGGCCAAAGTAGTTGTCGGTCAAATCCGGTCAAAACTCACGAGAATTTCTCTATGTATATAAATTGAAGAGTGAGGAACTCTGGAAATACTCTAGTCACACCCAAACAGAATGGGTTCCATGAAAATCACCGACACAAATTTCCACGACTCCAGATTTGACCGACAACTACTTTGGTCGACAACGCCTTCAACCGACAACGATTTTAGATTAGCCCTATGCACTCGAGGTCTTTTTCGCTTGCGCGAATCGGCAACTCGAGACGATTTTGGCCAAATTAGGTAAGCATCTTACAACTACTTTAAAAACATTTATAAACAAACAAACGTATACAAATAATAAAATTTCATCAGTTTATTCAAGACTTCAAATCGTTGTTGGTTAAAGGCGTTGCGGCCAAAGTAGTCGTCGGTCAAATCTGGTGTCGGTGAAAAAAATTGTCGGTGAAAACCGTGTCGGGGAAATTTGTGTCGGTGATTTCCATGGTAGCCAACAGAATATACAGCTGCTGAACTTTGATTCACCAAAGCATAGAGAGGCATTCGAGAATTTATCGATTGATGCTCCGTCAGTTACATAAGGAGCGTTGGGCTTCCTTCGTCCAGCATCGGTAACAGTTACAATGTCCTAGCTTCGCACCGCATTGTTACTCGGAAGAAAGCGACGCGAAGCCAAGGATGAAAAGGCGAAAAAAGTGGGCGCGAAGGAAACCGGAGCGTTAAACGTTCCCAGCTTCTTCGATGCATGTCCGTAATTAATGTAAGTGACTTGCCGCTACTTTTTCGCGCGACTTCTTCTCCCGGTTCGCAGCAGAAGTCTTCGGCCGGAACGTGACACGATCGCCGAGAAGATTTTCACGCTTTGGAATTCGGTTTCTTGCGCGAATGTCAAGGTCTCGGATACGAGTTTTACGCCGAGATTTTGGTTGTTGCGGTTTATTCGCCTTCTAATTCGAGATGTATCGCTTTTATTAAAACTAGATCGTTGGTAACGTCGGTCTACGTAAGTTGAGTATTCTTGCCGCGTACGGAAAGCTTGAGAAGTGTGAAAACCGTCTAACTAAAGGAGAAACACGTCACTGATCGAATTGAAAAATTGAAAACCAAAAGCCAGTTTTCTTCGCGAAGATTGCATTCCTTGCATACAGAGTACCAGGGCCTAGAACTTTCTTTCAACAACAAAAAGCAACAAAACGCTTGTCGGAGAGGACCACGTTTCCTCCTCGATAACCGGACACCTCGAAAACTGGTCGCCGTGCAACATTTTTTTTGCGCAATTATCTGTTACGCTCGAACAACACGCATTTAACGACTGGCCGGCGGCGCAATTTGAAACCAGAACCATCAATTTCCCCAACGTTATAAATATTCGACGCGATTCAAGTTTGTGAAGTCGCGTCGGCAAACAATGTTCTAGCCTAGACTACCTGTCCGGTGTGGTCTCCTCGCGAATTGTCCGCGCTTTTTTACCGCATCCCTGATCAGCAAGAAGCAAATAGAAATCGATTGTTCCTCGATTAGTTCCGTTTGCTTCATACCCTTTTTGATCGGACTATAGAGGCGTTTTTTTAACCGGCTGATCACGGTGATTGGAAATCTCTGATCTGAAGAAACCGTGCCGATCTGTTTTTTAACGTTGTTACACTAATTAATAACTTGTTTCTTTTACGATGCCTAATAAGACGCTTTCGCAACTGTGTTGAACACTGGTTGCACGCTAAAGATGACTGTAATCGACGGACAGACTTTTATGTGCATCGTGCCCTACTCCATCTGAATCGGAAAAGTTCGGGACATTTGTGTATAACTTTTGTACCGTTTGAAATATTGACACGAGGTTTGAACTAAAATATATCATAAAATAATCTCTTTCGAATAATACATGTTAGAATATATTTTTTGTTTAGTTTGTTAGTTAGTTAATTTTATAAATTTTTGTATAGTCGTTGAATCAGTTGCTTTCCTTGTTAAAACCATTGTATAATAATATTGTACGATAATATTCCAGGACCTAACCTAACCACTCTTCATTACGATTAAGAAATTTTGATTCAATGTAACGTGATTGGACCCATATCGTTTTTAATTTGGAACACAGGTCGTTTAAACTGTCCTTCAGTTTGTTAAAATATTCTGGTGGTATATCCAGTACCTCACATATCTTTTCACATAAAAATAAGTAATCACGTAAGTCTTTATCCGAGTTCCTTAAAATGTACAACAAGTCTTGACTTTTTCGGAAAGCCTCCATTATAAATGTAAGTATAAAACAAGAAAATTAAACGGAAATGACCGATGCAGTTAGACATTGGGAAAAGGCGTAATATGTATAAACATACGTATTTCAGATATTTAGAATCTTTAAGAGTTCACGGGTTGCCTCAGCAACATTGTCAGCTTTAAACAAATATAAATTGTAAAGCGTCTCTAAGTAGGAAATGATTCTTGTACGGTTATTTAAAGGAAGTTTTACCGAAAATATTCCTCTTTGTTAGAGCCTGGGATGTCTTAAGACAAAAATGATATCCTTTCACAAATATGGAACATTTTTGTTAATCCGTCATGTATCATTCAGCATTATTATTCAAATATATTATTATTAGTTATTACTAAAATAATATATGAATTCTTCTTGGAAACGGATGCTCTACATTATACAAAAAATACTAAGAGAAAATATGGGACGAAACGATGAGGACATCGCACAGAACTTAAGCAATTTTAATAATTAATTAATTGGTTATCGATCGTAATTTATCTTCAGGATATTACAAATTTTTATTCGCGGCGCAAAGGTTCGATCATTTACAACATCAATTGGCCATGTTTGTGAGATACTAAACGCTGGATTCGGATTTGAATCTTCAGGTTCGAGAACCACGTTAGCAATTTTGCTTGGTGAAATATGCTACTTTCAAAATGGTCAACTTTAAATGATCATAGTAACTAAACTATTTATCCAATTTCATTGATTTATTCATTTTCGAGGTCCATAGACGCTTACAAAGCAATACAAATTCATTAGTTTTCAATTTCGAAAAGTCGACTTTTTGGTCGAATGTTCCTAAATTTTTCGATCCGCGCCGAAATCAAGATCGACACACAAAGTTCTTCTACTTGTTGTCCCGGGAACGTTGCAAGAAACGCGAGACTGGACGAATAGGCGGTCAGCGAGCATGGTCCAGGGGCCAGGCAACTGTAACGTGCGGCATTTTAGCGAAAAATTTTCTCCCTCTCGTGGGAGAGAGGGAAACGACGCTCGGTTTGCCCGAGAAAATGCCAAGGACTCCTTTCCATTAGTCGCGGATGGTTTTTCTCGCGCGAGCGGACAACAGCCGCGCAGCGCAAACGAATCTAGCGACAAATGTCGCGGCGATTGTCTTGCTAATGCGTCGATCGTAAATCTTTCGATTTCCCGGTGGTGTTGAAGCGGCCAGGTAGCGCTGGCACCGCCAGCAGTTTATCTAATTATGGTAACGGGAAATAGTTAGCCACCGTCGCGATGGCAAAACTCGTGCGCCACTGTTTCGAGGGACAGCCGATGGAAGAAAAAAATCCGGCAGCTACAATCTCTCTTTAACAAAGATCCATCGATTAATGTCCGGTGTTACATGTCAACTGCTCGAACGCCAATTATCCGAACAAGCGGAGAGGGAACCAGTCCAACCCGATAAATCGACGATAGTGTCTGTCTCATTATTCCAACGGAACTGTTTTCATGGGCCGAGTATGGAGATTTCTGAATGCGTATGGCGGCCGGTAAATGGTTATTCTGTCATATATTTACAATAAGTAGTTTTTAAACAGCTATATAGCAACGCTGGCTTGCCGAAGGTTGCCTCGGGATTTGTGAAATTGCAGTCGTTGATAAATTACCGATAACCGAACCGCTAAACACGATTTTCCGTGGTTAAAAACAACCGATGCGCCTCGAATTCACATCGGATTGTCTTCTAATTCGCATTATAAATACTCCGTATGAAGCGATAAAAGATAATTTAAAACCTACGTAATATAAAAATGTTCTTAAAAAGAAACGGTCCGCTAAAGAGCTAGGCAAATCGCACGAACGGAGGCGTAATCGAAGTATTGAAAATTAAATTTTCCCATGTGAATGTTCTGTGGCATTTTTCGAATTATTTTTACATTTCATGTACAGGAACGAACGTAACGTCGATGTCTGACCGAAACGCTTCAACGATCAATATTCCGAATATCCAAACATTTGAGAACAATACCGTCGTTTAAAACATTTTTATTTAAAACATTCCCGAACTGACGAGGCGATCTCGATAGAACAATTCTGTTCACGGAATCCGCGTTAATTATTCGTAGAAAACGGCAAGCTAATCTTTCGATTAGCGTGCACGGCGGAAGAGACAAGAAGACGGTAAGAAGAGGAGCCACGATCCCACGTGGTGAATCTCGTGAACGCTCGAGGAGTCCCACGTGGGATCGCAGTTTCAAGGCCATCTCTCGACATTAAGATGACCTCGTGAAAACCGCAAACAATGGGGTTACCAAGTACCTGAAGAAGTCCTCCCTGCAGAAAAGTTTCGACTCCCTGGAGAAACACTTGTCCTGCAACGCGGTTCTGCAATCGAAGCAGCGGACGCACTCAATGTGCCATGCTCGGTCCAAAACATTCAGCAGGTACTGATCCATAATTGGTTTCTCGCATCCTGCACATGACAGGAGCATCGCCAAACCGCGTCTCCCTGCTGCGAAAAGAAAGAGAGCATTCGTTGTATAATCGGAGTCAAAGTTGTGAGCGGGGTAGGACGGGAGGTAGAGAGAGAAGAAAAGAGAGAGAGAGAGAGAGACTTGGTTACCGGTATACGAGTCGGTAAAATTCTCGCATTTTGGTTTCCCTTCTCCTGTCTCCGCTCTGTTCCTTCCCTTCCCCCCCACCGTCAACCGTGCGAGCTTGTATTTTCGGCGATGGTGCGTGCACTTGATCAATATTGGTTGAAAAGCGAAACGTCGAGAAAGGATGGAACACCACGCAGCAGCTCAGCCACGACTTGACGAGCTGTTTTAATTCTCGTGCACACGTTGAAATGCGCGGCCGCGCCACCGCGGAAAACGAACGAGAAAATCGAGGAAATTCTGGGTGAACGCGTACGCAGCCGTCCGTCTGTTTGTGCGTTTATTGTATTATGCGCTTGAATAAATGAATTTATTAAACAATCCACTGCAAGAGCATTTTTTATGATTTCCGCAAGTAATTATGAAACGCGAGAGAGGGATCGGCAAAAATCTGCCCCGTCTGCTGACTCCGGTGTGTTAATGTTGATTCAATTTAAAAAAAATTTTTTAATAATGTATTTTCATCCAGTTCTGAGCCATGTATTTAATTTCAAGTCTCTAGCTCATCAGGAAGTTAGTTTAAAATCAATTGCAAAATTTGCCACCGAACAGACAGACAGACAAACAAACAAGAAAAGGAGCTAATAAAAACATGGTAATAAAAGTTTGGCTCTTTCTTTTCTTTTTTTTCCGAGTCTATGCGATACACGCTGACGACCGATAACTTCAATAAATGAATTTTTTAAACAATCCACTGCAAGAGCATTTTTTATGATTTACGCAATTATGAAACGGGAGAGAGGGATCTGTAAAAATCCGCCCGTCTGTTGACTCCGGTGTTGTTAACGTTGATTCAATAAAAGTTTGGCACTTTCTTTTCTTTTTTTGTTCGGTTCTACGCGATACACGCTGATAACCGATAGAGCGAATAGGCTAATTGAGCGATTAGACCCGTACCGGTCGAACGCGAGCAGCGCACGTGCGGCTGATCGAATTTTAAACAATCCCGATTACCGGTCAGATTCCGATTCGAAGGAAAATCCCGGGCCGTACCGGAGCACGTGCATAACGAACGGCGCATTGTCCTCCGACTTTTTGTAATTCGAACGGTTTGATTACCGTGGCAGCCTACCGAACTGAGTCGAACAGAGAGAGAGAGAGAGAGAGGGGGGAGAGGCGCGAAAGCACGACACGATCCGACTTCCTCCATTGTTGACGGCGAGCCAGCCGTGTCTGCGCAGACCTCGGAAAAACAATCGGGTTTTCACGAACGATTAGGGACAAACAGAGGCATCGATACGTTGAATGCTAATGTTACTTAATACCCCGGCAAAATTTCAGCCGTGGAAATGCACGCGGAATTAACACTTAAAAATTTACGCTCCGATCGACCGATATAATACTTCGTCAATCTCTATCCAAACTAAAGTACACTTCACTGTACACGTTTCTCTACAGGATGTTCCTTCTCGGAATCGTAGGATTGCGGGAATTCGTGTTAAACCGGGATTATTTCCATAGAAAAAAAAATAATAAAAATTTCAAACTTGTAATTAAACTGCTGAACGGTCCTGCAAATTTATGTTTTTTAAGAAGTTCACGATGAAAAGAGGAATTGCTTCGCAAACGCAATATCATACTGTATACGTTTCTCATCTCGGATGAAGAATGTTCAATCCGCGTTTAACTTTATTCTCGCGAAACTATCGAATTCGTTAAAAGAAATAATGAATAATTATCCACAGTTATTAAATTTAACTTCAAAACAACGGGTGCGCATAATTTTTCCGCGCGAAGATTTAGGACACAATAAACTACCAATTGAGTAAATTGAATGAAACATAATAAAACCGTCTAGATTGCATAATATATTCACTTAGTGCTTCAATAATGTTCGCACGCGGGGAGTGTACGAGTTTCAAATAAATTAGTATAATATTTCAGCCGACTCAATTACAAAACACGCACCAGTAACGCAGCTACGTAAATAATTGCAACGAGCAGTAGTAGAAACAGCTGAACAAAGTTGGTAATCATATTTGGTTCCCGCATAGATCCACTAATTGTCAATAATTATATGCTGATCTTATTAATACATTTGAACGTAGGAAGTTGTGCCGATAATTACGAAACGTTCTCATTGTTGGGATTGCCCTGAGCTACGCTTTCTTCGCCTCGCTTCCCCTGCGGGTTTTCTCTTTCCGTTTTCTGTATCGTGTCTACTCGCTCGCTCCCGACCTCCGACTTCTTTTTTCGCCATTGCTGAACCCTCCTAGGGTTCACTCCTCTCTTTTTTCGCGGTTTCCACCAATGGGCGGAGAGTTCCTCCCTGCTGGCAGGGTTGTCAACCTAGCAACCCTTCTCCCACCCTTAAGGTCTGACCTTGCGCATCTCATCTCCCTCCGTTTCGCTGGGAGGGCGAGAAGAAAAAGGAGGAACGCGAGTCGACATGACCCGAACACCACCCCGCAGTTACCTCAAGATTTAAATCGTTCCACGCGAAATCGACTTACGAGTAATTCCTTTGGCGAAATTGGCTTCCCCAAGAAAAGTCTGTGTTTCAGGAAAAAGAAAATCTATCGGGTGTCCCGCGAAATTTATCGCTCGCTGATCTCCCGTCGAAAAATAAACGAAAAAAAAGAAAGGAACAGACGCGGGTTAAACTTTTCTCCGTGCGCGATTCCATTTTCGAGAAAGTCAGCGAAACGCGTCGAATACACCTGGCGCTTGACTCGCGAGTAACTCAACATTTCAATGGCGATTCTTCCCAACCCATTTACATACACCTGAAAATATCAGAATTTATGCTCCGGCATCTGCCACCCGACATAACATTTCTTTATCAATTTTGTAGAAGAATGCACGTCGGTAGGAATCATACGTAATCCAGGAGAAAGTTATTCGAACTAAATGTACGCACGTCGCGGCACATTCTTTGCACTGTTGTCTAATATTCAACAGACAGGAAGTTTTCTAAAACTTATTATTTTCACAAAGACAAAACTTTCCTCGATTAATACTTTCTCAGAAGTTGAATCAATTCCAAGTTTTATGTAATCGCTTGTATAATTTGTCGCCCTCGTTTGTCCGTTATTAAAATATGCATCAATTACATGGTCTCCGAAAAGCTCTAAGTACGAAATCATGCTGCTCGCGAGAGTGCAACATAAATTTCTCAGGTTTTCTTCATACGAGCTAAATAATCCAATGTCATTCTTTAATCATGATTACTCCGCAATAATAACTACAATGAACCTAGAACTATTATATGCTCGAAGAATAATATCCGACCAGAGCTTTATTTTTCATTTAATTAATAATCATATTGATTGTTCTTCTCTGCTTGCGCAAATCAATTTTTATGTACCGGAACGTGAACTGAAAACAAGAGCGGCTTTTCAAACACTTAAAGCGAAGTCTATTTATGGATTAATTAATCCAATGAATCGCATTATTGCAACAATCACGCACTATTTATAACAGTATTGATTTTGTTCATTGATTCTTTGCAAACTTTCAAATGCAACTACGCAGGATTATATACCAGTATTATTTTGTTTTTTTTTCTTTGTCTTTGTGCTTCTTTCTTATTAGATAAGTAGTCTTGTATCTTTCTCTTTCTTTTCTTTGTAAATACTTATGTAAAAAGGGCTTCTGTCCGTCTATAATAAATAATAATAATATAAGTATACCGACCCACTGCCCCCATAATCGCGACGAAATTATTCAAAATTTTCTATTCCTAAATTCTAGAATAATTCGTTAAGCCGTCCCACGCGAGAAAAAGTTTTCCTTACGTTGCCGAAATTTTCGTATAAAGTCGACCGTGCGAAAGATGAAGACAGATAACGGCTATACTGCATCCCTTAATACGGTTGACCTTCCATTCCTAAAATCAGATACCGCGGGCCAGTTTCACGAGCGAGACGCGGAAAAAGGGTAGAAAAGAGGTAAACTTCCCTCGAATCCTCTGAACCAGATTAGGATTAAGTGTACGTGAGACGAATGCCTGGACCGTCCGGTAAAACGGTTTCGATTAATCCAATTCTCTGGCGTGGAGCGTGCGACGCGTGCCACCATTCACGGAAACCGCTCTATCCGATCGATAACGATTCGAAAACGATGCCAAGTATATTCGAATAGAATTCTGTTTGTACTCGTGCGCCGAAATTTGATTAAAGTCGCCGATGTTTGCTGTGCTCGTATCGCGTCGAAAATATTCGATCAGGAAGAGCGAACTAGACGGAGATGTTCAGCTGATTTGCGTTAACGAAGAACGTTTACTCTGTCACAAAGGAGCTGCGTCCTTGCTTGCGTAATTACGTCTGTCTCGCGACGCACTATGGTGCAAATGAAGAATTCTGTGTCAATATCAAAGAACTTCCGATAGAAATGAGATAGAGCTATGAAATTTTTTTTACATTACAGCTGAAATATTGTAGAATATGGAAAAATAGGGAGATTATGGTACGAATGTTTTTTAACCGTGAAAAAATAATAGTTTAACTGTTTAGCTATAATTCGTTTTTTTTTTAATTCTGAGGTCATGGAAAAATTTTGAGGCCAGATTTGAAATCAGCGTGAAAAAATCTACGGGAAATAATATGTGGTATGTTAAAAAAAAATTTCCACGCGTGGTATTGGGAAAATCACAATTTTCTTGAACTTGTGCAAGTTTAACGAATTTTTTCAAGGTCAAAAAGCGTTCGCACCACAATCTCTATAATTATTTCATATTCTGCCAAGTTTCAGCTTTAATTTAAAAAAAAAATTTCACTGAGGGTATGTTATGCTCGAAACGAGAGAGAGAAAAGACGAGTCTCATACTGAAGTAACTTTTCTTTTCTTTTTTATTTTTCATTCTTATGTTTGAACAAAGTTGATGTTTTCGGCGCCCCGGTTCGATCAACTGGTTCGAGGCATTGTTCTTCTATAAAATTGTTTTTAACACGTTTTCATCAATAAAATAATATTACTTTTTGTGTTGTTTTAATAATTCACAGACACAATCGTTATTTTCTTGAATAGGGTATAAACAAAGACCAAAACATCGAAATTAATACATTGCAAAATTGCTTTGAATTAAATTGATCGAACCGGTGCGCCGAAAACCTCAACTTTGTCACACTAGAGTAATTGTGTTTTTTTCATAATTACAACGCATGTTGATTAATCTGACTTGATTCGAATAAGAAACCTCGCAGATCATGAACGATTCTCTCGACTTCGATGTAAAAACGATGTATATGTCATCAAGAATAATTCGAAATATTTGAATGATTATCGTAGAGGACCTGTTAGGAGAACGTGGACGGTGATCGGTGCCGATCGTGTCGAGCACAAACGCAAAGTCAAACAGGATATCTTCAGTGTCAATATTTTTCCTCGATTCACCCTCTGTGATACATAGGCGTTCAAAAACTGTTTCGCTCGAGTATCTGCGCTATCGATCAGTCTTATGAGAAGAGGAAAGAATTCATAGCGTAACACGATTTCAGAATTTTTCCGTAAAAGAATAGACAGGAAAAGATTGAAATAAAAGACACGGGACCGTGAGAGATCCGTTGACCACCTTCAATCGGTTTGAACGGCGAAGTGCGCGGAGCTGAAGAAATGATCGTGCTTCGTTAACACTACATTTACCAAACCAGTCATTTTGACTGGCCGTGCAATTTATATGAAAAATTCCTATTGCATGTAACATTTGCTTTCCGAAATGATGTTATGACTTTTCTTGCTATAAGTAGAAAATACATTTTATGAACTTAATGTTACTTTATACATGTTGTATATATATTCGTAACAAAGATATTTTTCGTTATTGACACTTATACCGGTACCAGTCAAGATGACTGGTGCATGTTTCTATGAAGAAATTCTGTGATATTACATCGGGGTAGCTATAACAATTGATGGGTACTGCAATGTTTTATCGGCACAGATAAAATGAAAATTAAGATCTAAAAATACTTCGTTGCTTGGAACAATACGCGCAAACGAGAGGGAACTGCCGAAAACTTGCAAACTGAATAAAAAAGACAGCATGGCTCGTTTCTCAACGTTGTTGTACCAATCCAATGGATGCACACTTACCGTTTACAAGAGCAAACCAAATAAAAAAGTACTTTATACTTACAAAACATAAACACGTGAAAATTGATAAAACTGCTAAGAAATTACCTGAAACTGTATCATTTTATAATAGAACTAAAGGCGTCGATGTCGCTGATCAAATGGCACGAAAATATACCGTGAAATAAAGAATATTCCAGAAGGTGGCCACTTCAAGTCTTTTTCAATATTTTAGATTTAACCGGAATAAATTGCTGGATATTGTAGAAAAATACAACAGGAGAAAATATCTCAACGGGAAGACTTTCTGTTTCGATTAGCAGAAGAACTTGCAAAAACCACAGGAAGCTGATATACCAACTACAAGTGGCACAGTTCCTGTACGCGAATCGTGTCAAATAGGATATTGCAATAACAATAAGACTACAAATATTTGCAATACATGCAACAAAAAAAGTGTACGCGGAAAGTGTACACACAGAAAAATCTACATATGTAGAAATTGTGACCGACAAACTGTAAACAATTAAGCGTTTTGTTATTTGACAATGTCTATACATCCATTCATCTATTACAATTAATATTGTTCAACTTTTTTTCTCATTTATTCAAGAGTGAACAAAGACTGGAAGTCTCGATAAGCATTTTTTCTTATACACCAGTGATTCCGACTGGTTTTGGTAGAAATAGGTATATTTAAATAGCTGGTAAATCTAGTGTTAATTCGTCGACTATATAACGAAGTCGATCTTCCGTCGCTGCGATTCAGCGTCTCGGCTTGCCGTCACAAAAACCCCTGAATTTTCAATCACCGTCCGGAATATTCGGTGGAATATCTCGCCGAGAAATTACACGCTCGAGACCCGGTTACGGATACAGTCGTGACACCACAAATCAATCCGTCGATTTGACACTAATAAGCGTCATGAATTAAACATCGATTCCTGAACAACAAGTTCTTCAGCAATCGGCGCGCAACTCTCTCGGAGATAATCGGTCCGCATGCGTAATTTTACTCGCGTGTCGGAAGACGAAAGATTTCCTCGAATCGCCGCTGGTTCGTTACGCACAATGACGCGCGTTCAACCCTGTCCGAGGCGAATTCATCCTCGTTAGATCCGAGCCGCGCGGAATGATCCATGGAACGATTCATCAACGCGACGGTACAAAAAAATTTACGCATTCTTATGACATCGAAATTACGGTACGATCAATCACGATAAAGCGAGGAGGCGACGTTCTCGCACTGTGAGAAAGAGTTCGCGGGAAACCACCCCTTCGGAATCGAAACGCGGAAGATCTTCCAGAAAGAATTATCCGAGGGTCGAAGCATCACGCAAGTTCCCGGGTCACGGAAACTTTCAACCACAGGAGAACTCCGTTTCTACGAACCTATCGGGAGACAAGTTGGTTCGCATAATGGAAGTGGCCTTTCTACTGCTGACTATAATTTTTGGTTCAATTAAAAAGATTTCTTCGCTCGGCTACAGTTCCCTTAACCAGCCATTGGCTGCAATTTCCTTCGTGATAAGTTATGGGAAGCGTTTTTACTTTTCACGAAAATATATTTATTATTTCCTTTTAACAATAACTTTCAACTGTACAATGATGCTGTCGATACGACCTTTACAGTGTGTCAAGAGCTACTACAAGAAAATACAAACAGGCATATGTTAAGAAAGGTCTCTCAAGTACTAAGCATTTCTGTTTATATTTAAGAGATGTCGTTACCGATAATTTTTGCAGTTACCTTCCTTAACACTTCGCATAAATGGAGTTCGTATAAACGGAGTTCCTCTTGTATCATAATCTGTGAAACAGCTGACTTCGTGCACTTTGTTCTAACAGAAATAAATAGTTGATTTTGCAAATTGTAACATATCTAATTCTCAACACAGAGTATTTAGATTTATTTTCGTACTACGACAGCGAAACAGTTTTAACGCGTTAGTAGAAGTACATGTTGTACGAGTGCAAACGTGTTGGTTTATTCGTTAGAATTGTTCAAATACCAGCTGGATTAGTCGAGAACTGGCTGGAACAAAAGTTTTTAAGATCGTAAAGGATTAAGGAGCTTTTACTTCCAACATATTTTTTTTCTCTTTAACGCTACCTATCGTCTACGACCAAAGGAATGAATTTTCCTGAGGAGAGAATTTTCCTGACGTCTTTTCGTAGAATCGTTATGGAACGACACCATTGTTTAATTCGCGCAGAAGAATTATTTGAACGCGGAGGATTAATATCGAGAGAGAGAGACTAAAACAGTAGCCTCAGCGGTTCGGTTGCTGAATACGACAAGAGGATAAAGCTTCCCATGATAGAGGTCACAAGTAGTTCTCGAGTGCATTTCGTGGAAACCATATAGCAGCAGAAATCTACCCTGCGACGTGTATATTGAATTTTATAGAATTCTATACGCAACAACGTGTCTCCGTTATGTGTGCGAACAATTAATTATCGGCTACACTTATCTCGATTCGCGATCCTTGGACATTTGAGTTACTAGACTGTGGATTTTTATGGATAATAAAAACCATCTCGAGGACTATATTTATTTCTCTTTTTAATCGTTCGAACGGTTACATGAAAGTACCCCAACAATACTTCTAAACGACAGAAATGTTTATCGTAAAATATAAAATCCGCAGTCCACTAATTACAATAGGTATAGTGCTAGGGAAAGCCTCTTCGAGTGAACTACGACACATAGTGCCCAAGATGAAGGAATTCTTTCGTATAACATAGATTCGTGTAATTTTATAGAAACTGCTTCGTAAATCGTGATGATTCTAATTACTAGACTGCGGATATTTACGTATTTATAGCAAGGGGTTGAGTAGACGAAATTTAAAATTGTTGAAATATTTTAAAAATTGAATGAATATCTGACTTCTCTATGAAAATCATCGAAGGAAGAAATAGCATACAATTTGGTTCGGTTAATTACTAGACTGCGGATCTTTATGTATTTATAGCAAGTTTGAGTAGACGAAATTTAAAATTGTTGAAATATTTTAAATATTGAATGAATATACAACTTCTCTATTAAAATCATCGAGGGAAGAAATAGCATACAATTTGGTTAGGTTAATTACTAGACTGCGGATCTTTATGCATTTATAGGAAAGTTGAGTAGACGAAATTCAAAATTGTTGAAATATTTTAAAAATTGAATGAATATCTGACTTCTCTATTAAAATCATCGAAGGAATAAATAGCATTGAATTTGGTTTCCATTTCTTGCAGAAAATTGTTATTTCGCATAAATATCCGCAGTCTACTAATTACACAGCCAAGTTAAACGTCTCATTTTCGAGAAAACCGAGTTCGAAGATCCGTCGGATCGGCGCGCGCTGGTAGTCGCAGAAAATAGAAGCTGTACTCCGATTTCGGTACTACATAATACAATCGTATGTTGCGCACTGGTCGTAAAACCAAGAGGTGAAAGATGAATGCTCGAAAAGGGTTGAAAATTGTTGACGAATTGGTAAATTCGTGAAGAGAGTACACAGTAGAGGAAGTAACTATTATTTAGTAAAATAACGGGGTTCGCTTACCTATGTTACAAGCCTGGGTGACGGGCAAGGGTGCGCAGCAAGGCCCGCCGAGGGTCGCGACCCTTATCCGGGGGGTACCAACCCCCCCGGGGCCCCCCCCCCCCGCCACCGGCACCCCCGTAGCCCTCCACCTCCCCAGCCGCGACTGCGGCCACCCCTGTCCCCACTCCCTCGCCGGGCCCGGGACCACCACCAGGCCCACCTTCCACGGGCCCGTATCGGCCGAACGGTCCCGAGGGCCCCAGTGCACCCACTTTTACTGCGGTGATATCCCAACGGCCGTTAAATCGCACTTCTCACACTTCCCCCCGTTTCTTGCCAGTTTTCGCTTTTCTCTCTCCCTCACGCGCACTCGATATTTCAACAAATCCCGTTCCCTTCTTCCCTGTCTTTAGCTATACATTTATGCATTTACTTGTCCCGTTCGACCCGTGCGTATCTTCTCCTTTACGCACGATTCTGAAACCACCACTCCGGGGTTACCCTTCTGCGTTTCTCCGTTCTGGAATAATTTTTCTCTAGCGTTTTTATTCTATCGTGTTTAGTTTTCTCTCTGATCGATTCGTCTCGCTGATCAAATTCGAGTTATGTATAAAGGCCGGAGTTCTGGGTCAGCAGATTCTCGCCCTCGTGGTTTCCCAGCTGACAGAGATCAGTTCCGTCGGCACATCACGACCCCGTGTTACACGACGCTCAAAGATCGTCCCTTCTCGATTCTAGACACTCCGCGGTCGGTCATGACGTTGCCGATGGGACCGGTAATCGCGTCCGCGTCCACGTCCGGATCTGTCAGACGCGACGTGCGCGTCCGCGCGACGGACCGGCATCAACAATCTCACGATCTGTTTGACAGTTTCACGCCGTAACAGTAGAGTACAACCGGCGGCGGCGGCAACCCTGTGCGCAAAATATGTACCGTTCGACCAGGCAAATGGTAATTTTGTTTTTTTTCTCTGGACGAGCGCACGTTCTCGGTCGTGGTTAATTGGCGAAGAAATTTGATATCGAATCGCGTCGATGGGCCCGATACGCGGTGATATCGATGGAACCGGGCGAACAGTGCGGTCCGATAAGCGGCATACGAACGAGGGATCGCGGCGATTCCCGAGCACGCTCGCCTCGAGTTCGCCAGCCAACTGGCTGCACCTGTGACAGCCGCGAGGGCCCCCCCTCTACTTGGACGAGACGTCGCGCGCCTCGCCGAAACCGGCTACGCCCATTGGCCACGGCAACGGCGCGGGACCTTTCGCGCTTCCCCCCGATTGGCCGGCTAGACCCCGCTCGGGCGTAGCCAACCCCGTGCGCCGGCAGACATGGCCGTGGAATGGCTGCGGATCTATCTCGCGGCGCACAGGACGCTTCTGTCGTTGCTACTGCTTCTCTGCCGCTTCTGCCGGCTTGTGTTGTTGCTCGAAATAGCCTGCCGCCTGATTCTCCTCGTCTCTGACGCGCTATCGATCCCTCTTCGGCGTATACCGAACAGAAGAGAACCGACCGAAATGCCACAGGTTTCAAGAGAATCTTTGCCTCTAGCGCCCGCGAAACATTCCTCCCTCCCTTCTTCCCCCTTCCCCTCCGTCCTCCACCACCCAACCATCCCACCCTCTACCTCTTCGCCCCTCCCCCCAAGTTCCTCCTCCTCCGTCCCTTTTCCTCTTATTGCCTCTTCTATCTTTTCTTCTCTCTCAGCCGCGATACTCTCTGATATTTCCTTTTCGTTCCCACTTTTTAACCATCTCTTTTCCGCCCACCAGTGTTCTTCGATTCGTCTTTCTCTCTCGCGCCCGTTATTCGCGCCGATAGCACGCATCCACGCGACAAGATGTGTAAGGCGTGCAACTGTGTGCGCGCGCCTTTATGTGGGTATACGTGTGCGCGCGCGCGAGTTCTATGTCTCTCTGTATGCGCGCTCTCTGTTCACGACTCACGAGACATAACCTTATCGCGAGGCTCGTTTTGTGACGGAGGCGTGTACCGAGGCGACGCGTTGTTGCTTTCTATCGATTAAGGACCTCTTCGCGGCTATTGTTCGATGGTTTTAAGGGCCGATGCCGCGGACTCTTCGCCGCGAAACCACTCGCGACAGTGTTTCACGGAGAGTCGCGAGCCGATAGACGATTAACTTCGTTTCGACGAGCCGTTCCAAGATCGGAATTCGCGCGTGACAACGGCTCCCCGTATTGTCCGGTGAACAATTAGCTTCTCGAGCTACGACGCCACGAAACAATACAGGCCAATCGGATCGTTCGACTGTCCGTTTCCTCGATGTATTTCGACTTCGATAGGTTCGTCTGTTTACAGTATCACGGATTTCTAGGTGAATGGGATTTTTTTTTACACACGCAAAAAAAAGCTTAAGCGATAACTTGGCCATGCTCGTAATTAACCCTAAACAAGTGGCTTCTATAAATTACGTCGCCATGAACTAGTTAAGCTTATTACGAGGGTCGCCCATAGACTACTGAAAAGCTGTCAAGATTATTATAGGGTCCCGTGAAAAATCGACCGCCACTTAGATGTGTCAATTTGTAACGGGGGCCCTCCGAGTAAGTATAGTCCTTTGCCATTCTACTCTATGCTCCTTTTGTGAACGGTGACTGTATCTTTTCGATAGAGGACTCTTCCGTTCTCGCCTTTCTAATTGTTCCCTCGCGATGCGACTGTGTTTGAAAACTTCGTGGATGCGGATATCTAGGTACTCTTAACCCTTTCTACTCTGAATTATTTTACAAGCTTGCTGCCAACAACCACATCTACTGTTTTAAGTGTTTCTTATTGTTTAACTTCTTTATGATTTTATGGACATCGACAATACTTCCAGAATGTGATGCAACTACCTAAGTCGTATACTCAAGTACATATATTAAAACATTACAATCTTTCTTATTACCAATCTAATCCTTATACAGGGTGGTTCTTAATGCTTTGCAATACAACTTATTTGTTTCAATTTTTTTTGCCGACAACTCCCTACTGTTTTAAGCGGTTCTTATTGTTTATTATTGAAGTGTATAATTTTCTATTACATCCACCAACTTCTTTATGGTTTTATGGATATCGGCAATACTTCCAGAATGTGATGCAAGTACCTAAGTCGTATACTAAGTTACATATATTAAAGCATTACAATCTTTCGATTCTAAATTCATCTAGAGTTGAACTATTCGTGTAATAAGTCCATTGTAAACCGCTGTAACTGGTAATCCTTAAACAGGGTGGTTCTTAACGTTTTGCACTCCAACTTATTTGTTTCAATTTTGTTGCCAACAACTCCCTATTGTTTTAAGTTTTTTTTAATTTAACATTTACTTCAATCTTTTTTACTAGTTGCATTCAACGTAACTCTGAAACTTTGTTGTAATTTGTATTGGTGGAACTTATATTTGTTTTAACCAAAAGATAAGACAATTCGATAGATAAAGGAAGAACCCGTTTCATTTATATTTTCCTTTCATTAAACACATTATCAATTTTTAAATGTTTATTTAAATGAAAGGTTGAAATATACTCGCCCTGTATGCTCCGCATTTAAAGAAAAAATATGTCCAACAAATTCGACTTATTTTCGATACATGCTTGCTTTGCAAGTTTTTTTACTGTTCCCGATAAATGAATGATCAGCATTTGGCCTTCTCCTCGTATGCACAGTTGCTGATCGTAACAATTGACCAGCACGTTGCCTGACAGGCACCCTTGTAGTAGATCGCCGGACATCGCGGGTGTCTGACGGGAACACTAACAGCGATAAGGATTGCTGGTAGCTATACTACATGTATACATAGTTAAGATGAACTTAGATATTTCTCATCGAGAGAACATTAAGAGGGTAGACTCGTTTCTAGGATTTTATGGACGATTTTGTAGACTCTGAGGACAATTACGGCTTAGATTGACCTTCATCTAGCGTTTTTGGCTACTGAAAACCCCTCATCCCAGTCAGTACTAGGTCCGCTACAAACCCCGAAATCCAGCAATTCCGTTGCAGTAATTTACAACATAGCGACAATAGATTTTCGAAGCCAGGGAACACAACTGTTCACTTTCTTTATTTTGCTTACAATGGCACTGGCCCATGTGTTTGCCAGCTCTCGTCCTCTCAGTCATTACTATCGTATATTTTTCCAGGTATGTATTTATCAAGTCCCAAGCGCTCCCTAGTTTATTGCCGTCTATAACCAACATCCTAAAAATCACCGGGAACGGACATAGTCCCATCACCTCCACCGCCTTCAGCGACCAACTACCAATAGCAACATTTTTCTTTTTTGCGAAAACTCCGCCCAAAATCGTCGAAATCCTACGGGAGGCTAGAGTCGGAAAGTCGAGTCAGAGTCAGAGTCGAACGGAACATCAAGCGCGAACCATATCTTAACGAATCGAATTCTCAACGATCTATCGCATCGACCGTGCCTCGAACGGCAATTGTTGTATCACCGATAAATTATTAAACAGTGTGAACTGGAGTTAATCACATTTGTTTGAATCACAAGATTCCTTATCATCTCCATGAAGTTTGATGTTCGTTAATTCGAACCTGAACTAAAGCGAGAATCGCTCAACAATGAAAAAATATCTTGACAAGTATTGTTTGGACAAAGAACAACGAAACGATTCGAAGCATATTCTATCTATGGTAAAGCATCAATTTAAACTCATATGGCTAGCAGCGCATAAAAAAACTCATATTCGAAGAAAACAATCATGATTACTACCTATATTTATGAGAGGTTAGTGGAATTGTAACGTTTAAATAATAAATTAATATAATAGTTCTTAAAATGATTCAATTATGGCATGAGACGAAAGCCGAAGAAAAAGATAGAACCTTTCTCAAAGAAAGGAAGTAGTGACGAGGAGTTTTAAATAAAGTAAATTTATTGTATGTAAATACTGTTTTAATTTAGCAATACACCTGATATGTTCAAACAAAAGGAGAAATGTAATTTTGTAACAAAATAACATCAGTGGGCTTGTTTTGTACTATAAAATAATTTTGGCCAGCTTTTTGATCAAAATGCCCCACTGTGCGGTGGTCGTGAGCAATGATTATAGCGAAACTTTTATAGGTAGCTGTCGATCGAAAACATGAAACGAGTGTTTCTTCCAAGAAACGTTATTGATATAATTTCGACGGTACCTGTAAGGTATCTAATGATAAAAAAAATCGGTTGGAAGACTGTTCTGGTTTCTTCGGTATTTACAGAATTACTCGTTCGAAACAAACGACTTCATCGCGATAATTAGCTGAACGGTTCACAGCGAGCCACTCGACGATATTCGGGATAAGAACTGTTATTAACGCACTCCTTAAAGTTTATTATCAGATCTCGGTGATCCTCGCGGTTCGCGCTACTGTGTCCGTACGCCGCGATTTGTTCGATTACCAGCGGTCGATCGTACACGACGTTATCGGTATCGAAATGCTCTTCGAGTGCATCCCGTTATTACTGTATCATAAATCTCGCCGTAAACGGGGATACACGGAATTTCGTAATCAGGAGGGAACCTCGGGGCTCGAATTCTTTGCACGTTTTATTCGCGTCCCGACAGGCAGTAAATCCTGTTACGTCAACTGTTAAAAGCCATTAAAACGCGGTAATACGCAATAACTGTACGAAAATTAATTAACGCGAAAATCATATCTATCCGCAAATCAAGCCCTACTTAACTTCCATGTATATGCATACGAAGCATACTCGAGTTCACCTGTAAAAGATGATTTGTGCAGTATCGAACACGTTTGAGTCGAGCAAATGAAGAAATGAATTCACCATAATCTGAAGGAAAGGATTCGTTTAGTATTGCCATAAACCTGACGATCGGAACAATAATGAATTTGTACCCTTGTAATGTCTGTTTAAAGAACATGGATGTGTAAATAAACTAATTAAAACTACATTATACACTCTTGTTAAAGTGTACATCTGTATTGTGTAATATCCAACACGTTTGAGTCGAGCAAATAAAGAAATGAATTCGGAGCCACCATAATCTGAAGGAAAGGATTCGTTTAGCATTGCCATAAACTTGACGATCGGAACAATAATTTTGTACCGTCGTAATGTCTGTTTAAAGACCATCGATGCTTAAATAAACTAATTAAAAATACAGTATGCACTTTCGTTGAAGTGTAGATCTTATTAATATTTCCTGAAAATGGTAACAAAACTTTTCTTGTATCTGTTATTGTATGTCGATAATGCATAAAGATTAACGGTGATATTTCAATATGGATTTTCTTGAAACGAACGTGTCGGATCAAAACGCTCGAATAAAATTAGCAAGCCTGCAGCCGTGTAAATGCAACTTGTTGATGGTTGAAATAAGTGCGTGTAAAACGGAATTCTCTGAACAGCATCGGATGCGTTAGTCGGTCAGTAAAAAGCACGAGGTCAGTTCCGTGAACAGAGAAATACGATCAGTTTTTCTTCTTGACTGACGCGGCGATTGTACTTGCGAGAAAAAAACTATATGTCACAGGTATGACAGGCTATTCGTTCCTACGCAACGCGGGGCCATTGTTCCGCGGCTAGCTAGTCCGGCCCGACAAGACGATAAATGGGAAAATGAACGTGGCCTGGGAGTTACGATCTTCCCGTGCACGGTAATTATTCTTGGTTTTCCAGTGGTCCTGTTCGGCTTTATTTAAACCTACAGGCTCTAATGAGAAAGTCGCGAACCTGAATTTCAAATTATCGGAAACCTGGTTCGTCCTTCTTTATTCCTTAATTATGCTAATTTTCTCTTTTCACAGCACGCTGTTCGTAATTATAAATTCAACGGTTTGCAAATTACCGAAACATAATGTAATAGCACGTTTCCCGTCGTACAGGAACAACAAGTCGCTGCAACAGTCGAGATTTCCACTGTGTCTGATCACACGCTGGATCATGCTACTGCCGGGGTTCTATGCAACTGGAAGAGCCGAAAGTAACTGCTAAATAGAAATGCAAATCACTTTGGGCGATTATTGACGATATTTGTAACGGATAATCAATATATAAAATTTATGTCGTTCATTCGTCGACTATAAATAGTTTGTTAAAAAAATTTTAACTTTTATGGTACACATAAACATATATGTATACATGAATAACATCTGCAGAAAAGAGTGAAAAATGTTAGAATTCATGATCGAGTAATTTCACTTTGTATGGAGTACCAGATTTGCGTAATAATTTCAAATTACGAAGTTATATGTGTCTTACATACTTTATAAAATAATGCAATTCAAGTCAATAGTTAAATTTGGATATCAACTGTATTTGTAGTTTTTTTATGGTATATAGAGCAGGTTAAAACGAAAACAATGAGGACAGTAACGTAACAGATTTTTTATTCAGAAGATGAGTTGCCCTGAATACTGAAAAGAAGGATATTTTATATATACAATATAATAAAATATATATAGTCTTCGAGCGTTGCAATCGATCATTTCGTGGGAAGATCATAAGCAGTAATACTTTCATTTTGTTTGAAAGTGAATTAAGTCTATTGTCTGGAACTTTTACTAATAGTTTACACTATTCGTCAATTTCAGGGTGGTATCCTACCCACTTCCTATAAGTAACATTCATTGCTTCGTCCACTATATGATCTATTGGCTGTATTATGAGAGGTATAGAAACTAGTCCAACTACAGTGGATATCCATCGACTTCTTACGATGGGGTTACAACTTTTTCTTTGTAAAGATTGAACAACAGCGCATAGTCTATTAATTGTGAAGCCTGGAAGTAGAATAGATGCAAACGTTTGCCATAATAAAGTATCCGACATGGTATACAAAGACCTTTTGGTTGCATCTTCGGACTGCTCCCGCTGAAACATGATATTATTTGTGGTCATACTGTTAACTGATGTTTTCAACAATTTATTTTATAACTGAACTTACGTTAAACTCCTTCCACCCTTTGTGAATTGTGTCTGCGAGGACATATCCAGTAGACACAGCGTAAGTGAACCATACTACCGAACATGGTACTATTGGTCTAAAAGCTTCTCCCACTTCATTTGCGTATCCTATAGGAATAATGACAATATGTAGGAAGAGAATTAAACACGATATTAACTTGAAAGTAACGATACAAAGACTAATCAAAATGTTGACAACGATGATGATCATTAGAAAAGTGAAATTATGAATGAAAATTTATGTAACAGCGCTTGATAACCTGTTTTTTATTACCCAGGTATCTTACAGGCGTTTGACGAAACACGTCCAATTCTTTTTTTCCTTCCGTCATTGTGAAACTTTTAATTTCGGGCCAACCTTATCCTGAATGACATAACCAAAATTTACATGTCAGAATTGTTGAATGTTGATACGCCACTTATACACCATTGGCGTAGGATCGATTCCATTAAAGTACGCATACACTACGTGAACTAATTTTCTGATAATTAATTTAGAATTTGATAACCTCTTTTCGCGTAAAATGTCACTACATGAGTCAAATTTTTCAGATAAAAATAAAAGAAAGATTGGCGTGACAACAAACAAGAACAAAATTATAATAAAATTCAAATTTCGAATATAGGGAAGTTTATGTTCGGACATCCTGCAGTGCTGCACCATTCGTACGCGGAAAAATATTCAAAATTTGAATTATAAATTCAATGAAATGGCTAGGCAAATGTTTTCGGAAACAAATTGAAATAAACGTACTTATTGAACCAAACTAACCGTCGTACGTATTATGCATTCAATTTTTCATGAACCTTTTGCAGACCTTTGTCGAGCGTGACTCGACATCAGAGAAAGAAAAATGTACATAAAACGATTTTTTATATTGTGTTTGATTCTTCCCTTATTTTTTAGTTAAATCAAATATAAGTTACACAAATTTAAAAAAAAAACACATTAAAGGGTTAGAGTACTACATAATGAAGAATACTTCATAATGAAAGCTATATTGAGTTGAAAGAAAAATGTAAATTTACATAGAAAAAGTAATTAATACATAGTACGATATGTTAGTTAATAATTCGGAAAATATCTTGTATCTAAAATAGATTGCGGTTATATTTTGAACGATCATCTGGAAAATGTAAATGTGGTCAGAAGAAAAATGAGTGAATTCAATAATCTCAGATGCAACTTAAAATAAATAAAAAAACCTTGCGAAGAAGATTGTATTTTGTAGATAAGTGTGAACGAGCATTATACAAGCAGTTTGTATCGACTTATCCAAGTATGGCGGCCAATCCTATTATCTGGTTTCTGCACAACATAACCTTACGATGTTCCGCTAAAGAAAGAAATCTTATCCCGAGTTTTTTAAGGGTAGCAAGCTCTTCCAGAAATATGACAGGACCGTAACCCTCGTAAGTGGAAGTAGTTCGTACATCGTCGTTAAAAATGTTAGATCTCGAATTTATTAGGGAATACTTTAGTCTGCAAATTAATGAAGCAATTTGTTGGTGGTGGTATTACATAAAAGAAATATCATGGCAATTGCTAATTGCTGTTGTTGCCTACCTTTGCGTTTGCATTTGTCTTTATTCGATCTTGAAGAGAGTTAGCCACAGAGCGTGGCAGCTTCCAGGTCCGCCTGCCAGAATATTGTTAGTTACGGCTCATCCGGACGATGAAGTCATGTTCTTCGGTCCGCTACTCTACTGGGTGACAAAATCAAAGGCTAGTGAGCTATACCTTCTTTGTCTTACTACCGGTACGGAATTCAATTTTATCAACTATAGACGATAGAAATATAATACCTACCTATGTGTCCTGTTGTTGCTACACGCGTATCTAATTTTTAGCAAAAGCAAAATGTAAATGCTTTACTAACAACTACTACACGAGTAAAACAGCTTTATTAACAACAGGATAAATTGTCAGACATAGTACAAATAATAGTAAATTATCTGGAAAGTTCTTTTCGCGTTTGTCGCTTGAGACTTTAATTAAACAAACATCCAGATCACTCTACCATCAATTGTTTGGTCACTAGTCCTCTAGCAGTACAAGAGAACAATTCTTGACATCTGTAGAAGGTGTATTGATACCGATCTTATGTTCATCTGAAGTTCATCCAAGATCTAGTGTTCGTGAGATAGCCAATGTTTCAAATATCCCTGTTCATGAACATTTGACAAAGCTTGGATACGTTGCTACAAAACTGACTTGATTAGGATGTTCTACCACATCCTCCATACTCTCCAGACCTTGCACCATCGGGCTATTATTTGTTCGTTTCTTCAAAAACTTTTCTTCACAATACAATATTTTAACAGTAATCCAAGGGAATTTTGAAAAAATGGCATTACGAGGCATCCAAAAAGATGGCAAAAGATGGTAGTACAGAACAGATTGTATATTATTCAAGAATAGTACACGGAACACAAAATATTTTATACTTAGCACCTATTAAAAAAACGAGAAGAACTTTCCAGACAACCTAATACAATGTGTAAACGAGTACTTTTGATTTTTCTTACAAATCTAAATGTTCTTTTAGGTGGGCATAAGAGGAGAAAAGAAGAACTATGGGATTGTACAAAACTGTTAGGAATTCCAGAAGCTAATGTAACTATAGTAATGTAAGGAAAATTTAATTTATTTATTATGCAAGAAAACTTGATGTTACATACACGAACGTAGGCACATTCTATCCTTCTAATCTTCTATCATAGTTCAATAAATGCATGTATAGGAGTACAGAGTTACCTGATGATCAAAATGTACAATGGCCAACAGAAGTAGTGGCAGAATGTATTTTACAACATGTAGAGACTTACAAAATCAATGCAGTCGTAACATTTGACAAGCATGGCATAAGTCGACACAAGAATCACATCTCCCTGTACTTTGCCATAGCTGCGTTATGCATTGAGAAGAAAGTACCATCTTGTTAGTATCACTCTTTAGAACACCAAATTAATAATAATCGAACACTAAGAAAACGAATTTCTTTTCAGATTGTAAACTATACGTGTTGGAGTCTGTGAATATAATTAGAAAATATGTACAACTCCTAGATTTACCAATTAGCTTACTGACTGCTTCATACTGGTATTTAGTAACATATGATCAAAGGAAGACCATAAAAGTAAGTCTAGATTTTTTTGTATCAATTTCTGAAAACGATAGTACTTTTTTGCACCCTGTCTTTACACCCTTGTTGACGATATTAAGTCCATTATTTCTATAGGTTCGACACGGGTACAATGATATATTTTGAAACTGTTTCTTGCCTTTATAGAATGCCATGACTGCACACAAGTCTCAATATGTATGGTTCCGAAAGTTGTACATGATATTTTCACGGTACACTTTCATCAACACCTTCCAAGAAGTAAGTGCACTCGACCTGGAGTTGGATCTCCAGTTTTTCGATGACTAACTTATGGTGATTTATACAGATTGTACAAATTGTAATTAATTGTATATAATAATAAAAAGGAAATTTGTCTATTGATATGCAACAAACAAGTTTCAACACTCGAGAAAGGAACATTGAAAATATTTTCAACAGTCGTATATATGCGAAATAGAAAGTAAATTTTATTCATTCTTGCAGAAATATACAAATGTCTAGAAACAAAACTTGTACCGCATAGTTAAAAAAAAACAAAACAATAAATCCATTTTTTATTAAGTGTAACCTGTGCGCAATTAAATGATCTTGTATGTAAATAAAATGTAATTGTCAAAAATCGATATATGCTTACCAACTGTGCGCAATATAATAATTACTGACATTTATTTTCTTTGAATGAACTTATCCTTTCCCCGAAATTCATTGCATGTTAAAACAACTACAAATTATTAAGTAATTTGAGCAAGTACAGTTGTATTCTAAGTCAATCTTGGTATTTATATACTTTAGAATTTGTCTCTTATTGATAACATACAATATAACAGTGTAATATTTTATTATACATTGTACAATAACGTACGATATGACTTTTCACTCACTGCTCAAATTGCATGAATTTGGCACAATCGAATATTGTGCATTCAAAATATAATTTTAATCAACGTTTATCGTTAAATTTTATGATTTATGTCCGTGTTTGATCTTCTTAAGTAATTATGCAATGGCAGTTAAGCTTCAGTTAGATTTGAGTTGATGAAATGATAACGAGAATATTAACAATTTTCTCACGTCTCCTCAAGTACATTTAGAATATTTGAGTAGCAATGTACAATAAAAGTAATTTATAAAAAAAGAAGAAAGAATACGCTTCGTCTAGCGCAAAAATCTCAATATGAACACTAACAATACTTAATATATAGTCTGCATTGTTAAACAGTCTTATATACTATACAGACTTCAGCAACCAAATATTTTTGTGCACAGCAGACATTTGTGCATATGAATATAAATATATTTCTATATAGAGAAAGTATAGATATTGTTAAGAGTATAGGTCGATCTTTTTTTATAACAGAGTTCTTTTTATATTAGAAATGCCAAAATTACGCGTGCGTCCGCGTAACAATATATACTCAATGTGCTATACACTTTGTGCTTTGCGCATACTCACTGTACATTTTTATTCTAAATGAAATTCTTCGTCATCTTTGAACGCACACGAATTATGGAATCTCGTCTTAACTTATTCAGGATGCCATGAAATATGGGCATAATTTTATGGATTAATTAGGCACAGAGAGCAGAAACATTTATACGAACTTTTTCATTACTTTTTTGTACCATATTCGATTCTGCATATATATATATATGCATATGCCCATATCTTTTTTCAGCATCTCGTGAATTTCAACAACAATGGAATGTTTAACACTAGAATATTGAATATATCGTATTCGTTTCTAATCGTTACCTAATCGAGGTGAAACTTGAAAACGATATAAATGCTTATACGACAGTCATAGAAAATGGACGGCATGAAGTGTTCCCGCAAGATCTTCAGTCAACTACTGCAGTAATACTCGATTTGTAGAATACTGAATTTAGGTACAGAGTGAAGAGTAACGCCAAAAAATATTTTCTATCCTTCCAGAGAAGAGATCTTCTATCTCCGATAAACGGGAGTGGCGGGTTTACAAAGGATTCATGGCGAAGATCTCGCGGGCCGTATCCTAGAATCTGTCCTTGGCACGATGATGAGAGCTCAAAGTTCCCATACCAGGCTGAGGAGAATCTGCATCACCTGGATCTTGCAGATACTGAAGTTCTTGTAATTCTTGGAACTTCTCATGATCTCGGATATGTGCGTAATTAGCCGACAGACACATCAAGTAGTGTATAAGACTTAACACAACTAACATCGCAGCTACCGTTGCCAAGATAAACATGATTTCTGCTTTCTCAACAAAATCTTTACAGAACAGTTTCACCTCCTGTGGTCCACATACTTTCATATCTTCCACTCGAGTATTATTCGGGAATATGAAACCTATGCGAAAGAGAACACGCTAATAATTTTATCGTTTTTTACGAAATTGATCAAAAAATTTTTGATGTAACATATCACAGAACTTACTGAATTGAGTGAAATCGATGCATTGGTCAAGAGATTGAACTCTGGGATTGCTACACAGTCCCCAGAATATAGTAAAGATCCAGGTAATTATAACCAGAAATGCAAATATCAAGAGCCAACCTAATTGTAGAATGTATGTGATCGTCATGAACTAAAAAATCAGAGACATTACTATTCTGTTCTTTTTAAGATTGTTATTTGTGAGCGCATGGATACATACAACAGCACAAGAAATACGACCACCAACTCTGGACCTCCATGCACGGTATACTTTGTGCCTTGTAGCTCCAGTTGCGAGGCAACCGACACATAGTATCATGAAACCTAAAGCTGCCATACTAGCACCAAGTATTGCGAATGTTAATTGTATTGCTTCCAGCCATCCGAGCCGTAAATGGAACACCTAATAATGCATTTATTAATTAAACATGTTATATAATGTATTCATAAGAGATTAATATTTTACTGTACCTGGTCCATCATTAACGAACCCAGCGTGACACCTCTGTACATTGTCCCACAAAATATGCCGACTCCCAAGCAACACATAATAGTTGCAATGAGAGTGGCGTACGGCACTCTGGCCATACAGTCATTGCATATATTTCCTGTAATAACAATAATATCGTTTTACCTTATAATCGAGCATGATTTTATTATTTTTAATATAAATATTACTATCAGACTCTCTGTAACAGCAATTTTTTCACTTAGGAAAACTTACTGCAAGTTCTACTTTCATACTCAAGTCCGTGAAGACTATGTTCAGAAAATCTATCTACACTAATGTCACTCTGAAATCTTCTACGCAACGGAAGACTGTCTGTTATTTCTTCATAGTTTATCATCTTTAATATTGATCAATGACAACCTGTTCGGGTGCGAATAGATGACTGAGACGATGAATGAGTAATCTTTCCGCATATACATGTTACAGATAAGATTATGAAACGTATCGTACGCGAGTATTTGCACTATTGACAGGTTGCTAAGAAACGGATGACATAGTATTCTAGGAAAGAGCCATTTATCTTCTAACACGATTATCTAACGACATAATGCAAATATTGGCTTGGCAAGAAAGTAAGAAGCTGAAATAAATAACCCAATTTTTTTTTTATCCAAGCAATAAAATTTAATCGATAAAATATTTTTCTGGTAGCTTCATAATTCTGTGCTCATAATTAATTATTATATTATTGATTAAAGTTCATTGCTTGAATTAAAAAAATCAGTTTTATTTCTTGCCAAGCCAATATCATGCGCGAATTATTTTCTTACCCATGTTTCGTATCCGTTGTTATACGAGGTTAGGTTCGCTGCGAATGGACACTGCCCCTCGTCAATTCCAAGATTATAAGACTAGAACGACGTATAATTACGAGAAGCGTGTGGGTTGTCATTCACTAATACAATAGGACGACATTCAATTGCTGCAGTAATTGAGAGAGTTCTAACCGTCGTACACGTCACACCACTTGTTTATAGAGCCCCATGAGTCTCGACAAATTGACGTTGCGAACTAAACTTTAAAACCCTTTGATATTTAATATCTTTGTACGTTTGATGTGAGTAATATAAGAGTTGAAACACTCCTAAACCAACTGTCGGTTATGATATTTGAAAAGAAACATATTTGCACTTAGCATATTTATATTTATGTATTTTCTATAACGCTTTAAAACAAATCAATATGGCGACAAGTAAAAGTGAACGGGATCGTTGTCCTTTCGAAAAGATTGTAGGATACGTTACAAATGAACAGATCAAACGCTGCGTTTCTGTCATTAAAGTCAACGATGATTCGAGAGAAAAATGCTAATTACATTCGATGACCCCGATTACACTTCCTTTGTTTGTTCATGAAGGCCATATCCAATATATGCATAAATAGATGGATGTGTACAGATAAAGCATATGTACCGTATATGTATGTTTATTTACTTTTATTTGATCGAATTACATATACACGTCTGACAGAGTAAATATTTTTTAGTATATTACTGCTGTAGTTCAAGAAACGTTAGTAATATTTAGATAAATCTTCTCTTGTATCTCATTAATGGGAATAACAACAGAAGTTCCAAACAATTTGTTGGACACATCGATAAATTAAAATACGGGAATAAAAACAGTTTTTCTAATCAAAATAATATAAATTTCAATTATTTTTCTAATCCTCTATTCTTCTTTCGAAGTTGTCCGCCCGACACCTATTACTAAATAAGTGCCAAAGCAAGAGAGTACGTCATACTTTATCCTTTTCCAACAAAAAATACCGCTGCTCAGTGTTCCCTTTCGGCTTACAATTAGTTGAGAGTAAAGTGAAGCCGCATAGGTACCCTGATTCGTAATACATCGATAGCCGTCTAGAACCATAGAGTTCGAACCAAAGAACGCTTTATACATACTACACAAAACTATGAAAAATCGTATCATTTTTATTATATTTAAAAAATCGATCGACCTAATAATTACCTATAAGAATACAATACATTTGATAAGCCTATAAAAATATTTGTCTTCTTATCGTAGTTACACTACTTTAAAGCTACTATACAAAAGAATTGATTATCTAAATGTATACTCAGTTCTACCGAATATTCTTGTGTTTCGGTTGAACAAGGTACTTAATAACTGTCGGTAACTGGCACAATTTGTCTCTAACCATATGCGGAACTTCCGAGTTTTGATAGTGTTGATTGTATCGTGTAACAGTTCCATTATTACTCTCGTAAACTATACCACCGCCATAGCTTTGAGGACTTACCTAACAACAATAAGCTCGATTAAAATTTATAAATTCTATTTTTCAACTTGTGCTCCAGATTTGATTTTACTTACAGTTAAAGCTGAGCCATCCTTATAATTAACACGAATATCTCCGGTGGATAATTGTGTCGCAGTGCCCACACCCGGAACTACCACCTTATTGAAATTACTAGTGTTCGAGTTTCGTATTGAATTCATTTTACGCGAACGAGACGCTACCGTCGAGATTACCGAACAACTAGCATCAAAAGACGGCATCTGAAAAAAAGAGCAGCGCAATTAGACGATTCATAATATATACAGTAGTCCTGCGATCTAAGCCGATTCTCGAAATTGTTATACCACGGGTGTATGACTTGTTGCTTGAGAAACGTTTTCTTTTCCTTGCATGCAAGGGGCATCATTTAAGGCCGCACTGGGCCTACGTCCAATTATAACGGGAAAACAAGAATGTCCAGTGGCTACTTCCAAAGATGTTAGAGTAGATTCTAACAACAGACAGCGCTGATAGCATTCCGAGTAGTGTTCATAATAGTCATCGAAGTGTGGTGGAAATTCACCCTCTATAAAGGCAACTTCATCATTCTTTTCAGTTATTTTCACCACGCCATCGACACGTACCGCCTGTAATAAGTGACGCTGTTAATATTTACTCACTATTTACGTG
This sequence comes from Lasioglossum zephyrum, assembly GCA_028455615.1. Taxonomy (NCBI): domain Eukaryota; kingdom Metazoa; phylum Arthropoda; class Insecta; order Hymenoptera; family Halictidae; genus Lasioglossum; species Lasioglossum zephyrum. The sequence continues at coordinate 3,978,591 of CM052323.1, read as the reverse complement.
CTATTTTCGAAATTTGTCTCGACATACCTTAACTCCATTATAAAAATGAACTTCGCAATCCGGATGTGGCCCATTTTCCATAAAAAGACATTTCGATCGATGCGTGTACAGTGTAAGTTTCGGTGTTTTAGCTTTTACAAGCTTTATAAAGCGATAGGCGTAAACATATTTTCTGTGATGGCGTGGGGGTAGATTTTCATACGAATAAATGCTATCTGCACCGCGGGCTGGTAATGGAAGCGGCTGGGAACCAACTTCTGTCGAGGTAGTTGGTTTATAAAGAATAACCCTCAATCCATCGCTCGATATTCGACATACCTCCCCTACTCTTTCCTGAGGTATCAAAATAACTCTGTTTTAGAAACGCCAAAAGCTATTTAGTGATTCTTTACACTTACCATTCCGTTTCTGCGTTTAATAAATTCAATGCAAACTTCTCCATGATCTAATATGGTAAGAATTGCATTCTTTGCTCTATGCCTAGTAGGCTGTAATCTTTCCGAGGATAGTGCTGGAACTTGTAATTTTACTCCATCTTCAGTTCCTTCAAAACAATTTTCTGGCTTTTCTCGTTTTTTCGGTTTATCAGGTTTGAGTTTGTCAGAATTTTCATACGCATCTCTCTCGCAGCCACTGTAGTGCTCACTTTGAGAGAATATTCTACTTCGCGGGGGTGGTGGCAGCCCAGCTAAGACAAAATTCTGCTTTGGATGAAAATCAGTGCCACTTGTTTTATGTGAATGGGTTTTTGCAATAGGCTCAGACAGTGCTTCACTCCTTGCGCTAATCATTGGTCCCAGACCATTTGAACATATTGGCATTGTGGACATTCTTTCTTCTGATCTAGAGCGCATTCTTGGTCGTCCATATGAAAATAATGTTCTTCCTAAACCTGAATCAACCATACCATCTCCAGACAATGCAGTACGTATACCATTTTTGTCACAGTACAATTTATTCCTTTCTAAATTCATTATGAATGGATGTTTCGGAATATCACACAAACGAAGTCTTTCTTTCGGATTCTTTTTCAATAATTTGTCTATAAGATCCTTAGCATTATCCGACAAATGATGTGGCATTACATAATCAGCCATGACAACACGTGTTAAAGTACTTTTAACAGCATCTGTGTCGAACGGAGGTTTACCAACTAAAAGAGTATATAGCATGCATCCTAAACTCCAAACATCTGCTTCTAACCCATGCGATGATCTCGTTGCTACCTACAATAATATATTATGTTTAACGTATTCAATGCTTCAATACATATTTTTATAAATCAATTATCAAACCTCAGGTGATATGTAGTTAGGAGTGCCACACATTGTTAAATGTTTCTCGTCTGGCCTCGTCAACTGAGTAGCCAATCCAAAATCTGCTATTTTCTATAATTAAAATTATTCGATTGAGTCAATTAGAAGCGCAAGAAAGTCAAAATAGTCAAAAGCGCTAGATAAAAGAACTCAAAGGTCCTATTTTAAGGAGAAGATATTGGGAGAAAGAGGAAAGTCGAAAATGTGAGTTATGCTGGGATATCTTTGGAAATCTCGAACATATGGTAAGAGAATATAGAGAATTTGAAAGGGGTATGTGCATAGAGGAAATATTGAGTGAGAGGATGTCAGAGGAAGCGGTAGAATGACTGAGGGAACTAAGGAGAGAAAGGAAAGAGAAGAGTAGAGAGAAAGATAGGAAAAAGATAGCTCAAAGCAAAGTGTACGAGTAGGAATTATAAACCTAGTCCCTTTTTATGGCCAGATGGTTAAAATTAAAGTATTTCTATTCTTCTATAATATTATTCTTACCACTTGCATCTCTCTACTTAGTAGCAAATTAGACAAAGACATATCCCTGTGAAGTATTCGATGGGAATGTAGATATAATAATCCTTGTACTACTTGTCTAATTATACGAGCAGCTAAAATGACAAAGGTACATCAACTATGCGCAAACTTGAAACACAGTAAGAATTATAGATACATTTACATTCATACCATGTTCTTCAGGTAATGCGCAAGAACCTTGTGTCTTAAGAAATCTTTGAAGCTCTCCATTGTGACATAATTCCAATACTAAGTAAACATAATTGGAATCTTCAAAGTACGTATACAATTCCAGTACAGCTGGATGCTTTAATCTCGAGTGGATAGCAACCTCTTGGTGCACCCTACCCGCCATCCCAGCAGCTTGCATCAATTTTTTGTCGATCTAAAATTTCATGAATTGTTTTGTTTTTACAGAATTGCAATTATGCTCACGTGCAACGAATACAATCATACGTGTGCATATTACAAAGTCTCAATTTAAAAGCATAACGCAACAAGTGTTCGTGACGATAAGAACTTAACCTAAGAAAACAATCGAATTACCATTTTTATTGCAACTTCTATGCCACTTCGGAGACATTTTGCTCTGTATACGCTGGCGAAACCACCTTTACCAAGCAAGTTCAATACTTCGTAATCCTATAGTTTAAAATAATCAATAACACTTTAGAATGAAGCCGTTCTGTAAACGTACAAATTCAAAATACTAACCTCAATTCGTTCGCCGAAACCTCCGGACAGCGGTGGCATCTCTGGCATCCGTTTAATACAATGGTGAAATTGTTTCAGTCACCGAGGCCACCAATTGGCGTATGCTTTTTTACATATGAAACACGTCCGAATAGAAATTCATTAAGCAAAGATGTCCATAAATTTGTAAATAGAAATAACATGGCTTGCACGCCATAGATAAATTGTATACGTCTTCTGTTTACTATAGGTGGCGTACAGTTCACTTTTAAAACGAATTCTTCTGTCAATTTTAAATCGAACTATCAAATTACAATAGTGTTATCATTGTTCATTGGTTTAATTGAAAATAAGGTTGTCATGAAATTTACTTAGAAAAACTGCATGTTGGGTTTTGTTTCGAAGAAATATGGTTCTTATTGAATTTGGTGGAATAAATTATCGTATAAGTGTTACCACATACAAGGTATAAAAGTTGTGAAATTGTTAGGTAATTAAATATTAAATATACAGCCTTTTTCGTCTAATAACCAGACAAATATATGTGTATTGAGTGTTGGATTTATTCTACTATTTCTGCACTGCTCCAATTATAATAAAACATTATCCGTATTACTGGGATCTAAACAGTTCCTTTTGTCTCCAAAAAATCAATTATTACTCCATTAAGCGGGTAAATGATGGAAGAGCTACGATATCTTTGTAAATTTCAATTTGCTATGAATTCTCACAACTTACTTCATTTGAAATAACTATAATTACAAATTAGTTACAAATAATACACAGCATAATGTACATTATGCGCATGAAGTATGTATTAACGTTTTTAGCGGAAGTGGACGAAATATTTTGAAATGCTGCGCAATTCGCCATAGTTACACGGTTATTCTACAATATAAATATCTTGATATTTTAGCGACATAATAAACACTTTACGTAGATTAACGTTTCTTTTTTTTTAGTCGTTAGTTTCACTTTCACTGTGTAAGGAAATAAATTCGTACTATAATTGTACACTTGTTACAAGTTTCTGTTTACGAATATAAATTATTTTGTGGCACATGACTCGTTTATGTCTTATCGGTATTGACATCTATATCCGTTAGAGGTGAAGAGTGTGTAGCTGTTTTCTTTCTTATGAAGTCAGTCTTTAAAAATAACACTACAATCAGTAATTCAGCAGAGTCCAATATTTTCTTTACTAAAAGTGAAAGACTGACGTTACATTAAAGTAAGGAATTGTTTTGAGTATTCATAGGGATAGAGCTTTGACATCGTTGAGCTGGAGGCTGATAAATAGGTTGGGTGCTGCGTTGTTGATTACGTTTCTTATTGTAGTTGGTTTTATTCGGAGGAACAACTCCACTTCCGCTTCTTCGAAATTCCATGCCTGCTGTGAAATACGTTATTACAAATAAAATACGTGTTTTCATGTATTTGAAAATAAATTACGCATGAAATTTACCAGCTATATGATTTTGTGTTTGCTCGTATCGAAGTTGCTTGTTATTACTCCGTTGATCTAACTGTTTCTGATCCATGCCGAGGTCTGCAACTTGATACTGACATAATTAAACAAACGACGACAATTAGTTACTGTCAATATAGTAAAATTGTCGATGCTACTTATAATGTACGTACATCATTTGTGACGGGTAAACAGTCCACTTGCAGCACTTCTTCGTAATTTTCAAATCCTTTAAACTGAACGACGCAAGTTCTGTCCGACACACCGGTTACTTTTGCATCGTAATACTAAATTTCAGAAATATTTATCATGTTTATTAAAATGTGTAATAACACGTAAGACATTTTTTATCTATACAGAGTGTATCTTACCATTCAATAAGTTTACGCATTTATTTAGTAAAACCTGCTATTTTTACATCACCCTGTATATTTATGTAACAGATGATATCTTACCCTATTATCTTCCCAATATTTGGCTAAACATTTATCACCCACTCGCCAAACCCAAGAACTTCCGACAGGAACATTTGCGTTTTGATTATTTCCAAATGGATTTTGTGCCCTTTGACTATTGGGCCCTATAGTACTCTTACTACCCGAACTATCATTTGGTTGGAATTTATTCAATTGGTTTTTGTAATTCTTATCACTGGTATTCATAGGATAAGGTCTATGCATTGCATCTTCTTGTGGTCGATTATGTCTACCATAAGAAGCGTCGTAAGTTTGTCTACTTCTGGTATCAGTCTCGTAATTCCTGCTGCTACCAAAATTCTTTCCCTGTTCTTGCGAGCCTTTATAGTAATTGCTATTATCATTAACGCTTGTTCCATCTACGTGCGTTTGAAAGCCGGAATTCCGGTGGTCACTCAATTGTGATTTCTGGTAGGATTTGGTTCCAGCGTCTTGTTGGACGAAATTATGATTATCCTGATTTCTTTGAAATCTTGGGGGTTTATTTTGTTGAGGATTGTTCCCTCCATTGTATTGTGAATACTGAGGAGTATTAGTGTTACTAAAGTTTAATTTCTTATTATTTTTACTTTCTTCCGAATGTCTGGGTGGAACTTGATATCCACGTCCTCCTCTTTGACTTCTACGAAGTCGAATTAGTCATTTATTTGTAAGAAATACGACAATGGGACAATGATACATCATTAAAAAAAGATACATACCTTCCACCTCTCCTACTCTGCGCATCATTGGTTCTTGATTCGACTCGATCATAACTACTTCCTGTGTTCTGCAAATGACTGTTTTGGGGTTGAACACTAGTTTCTGTAACTTCAGACTGTATAGGCAATTTATCCTCTAGAAAATCGAAAAGAGATATTTTCCCACTGCTCGGTTTATTTTCTTCTGATTTCTTTTCAAATCTTTTATTTCGAGGTTCTCGTGTTTCTTTCAATGTACTAAAAAAAAATTGTAATTGTTGAGATAACGGTTAAACAGTTCAGGCGTTTAAAACATGTGAAAGGAAAGAATCATACCTGTGTTTGTTGTCTGTTTTCTGTAAACTTTTCAATGCTCTGTCAACATTGTTTCTATTGAATTTCAACGCATACTCTGCTTCCTCGATGGAGAAGCCTTGATCTACTATCTTGTGTACGCTGTGATCTAAAAGCTACAAGATCAATGCACGAATGTAACGATTGTTATAAAATTGAACATTCTTATTGTACATTTAATTTGGTATACCTGTTTGTTTCCACCACCAAAAACTTTCTTGCTACCTTGTTTAGCTGCCTCTGCTATAGCATCTTTACGCTGAGCCTCGAATTCTGCATTTTCTTTGCTAGATTTTTCCTTCTCCGCCAATGCTTTAAAGTTCTTGTCAGTTTCAGACACCTTCAGAATCTTTTTACCAAATGGGATCCAAGGTGGAGGTCCACCTTCCTCGGCTGATCTTACCCTTGCGTGTAATGCTAATTTCTGTCGTAAAATTATATTTGATATATAACTAATAATTTTCTTTGATACAATACAAAATTAAATAACAGTATCTACTTTGTTCAATTCCCATTTCTCCACCAAGTTTGTTACTTTTCCTCCAAGTACTTGAGCTATGTTCGAAGGTTTTAGCAGGATAATTCCATGAGACGTTGGCGGCTCTCCCGGGCCAATTAGTATTTTTGTACCAGGAGGAGTATTTAGACTAAAATATTTTTCATGAAGTAATAACATTCATTTTTCCATTCATTCATAGAAATCAAAACCAACTGTAACTGCTTTGTTATTTACCTCAACGATGAGATGTGTTCAAGTTCAATCGCTTGATAATTATTTTTACCATCGGTTAAAGACAATTTCAATAGACGTGGAGCTGCACGAGATTCTTCATTGTTTTTAGGGGCAGACACATTGCGTACCTTTTGTATTTGTAATACAATATTTCCTTGAGTAGCGTCTCCTTGACCGTTACTGATTTCTTTCAGATCCAACTATGCAACAAACAAAACGGTAGAAAACTAGCACAACTATAAAAGCTAAGATTTATAAAACGTATAACTCTTACATCCACCAACTTCTTTATGATTTTATGGATGTCAACAATACTTCCAGAGTCGCTTGCGGCGTTGTAAGCATGGTCTGTGATGTACCTAATTCATATGCTCAAGTACATATTAATGCGTTACAATCTTTTGTTTCTAAACTCATTTAAAGAGTTTTATTATATGTGTGATAAAACAAACTGCTGTAACTGGTAATCCTTTTATAGGGTGGTTCTTAACCCTTTGCACTCCAAATTATTTTTCAATTTCATCGCCAACAACTCTCTACTATTTGAAGTGTTTTATTTGAAATCTACTTAAAACAACTGTGCTACTTATTTTAAACAGTTTTTTTATTAATTATATTAACCCTAACTTTACTAGGTACAAAATGTATCAGATACATATTGTTTTATAAAAATTAGAAGACTGAATTTATTTAGATATTTCACAATATTCATAACAATACATGCTCTAATAGAGAAATTTATTGAATAATTTCTAATGTAAGCATCTTTATAATTTCAATAATTAAAAAGCAAACAATGCGAAAAGAGTCATTCGACCTGTCGTAGTACGGTTAGTGTCAAATACAGCTCTCAAGCTTTGTTGTAATTCAGATTTGTTTTTAACTAGAAATTAACATAATTAAATAAACAGAGGAAGAACCAAATACGTATAAAGACCAGTTTTATTTATGTGTTTCTTTTTCTGATGCCGAGTGACACTCGACAAAGGAGTGCAGAGGGTTAACATGCAAGATTCCTAATTGTATTTATAATTTGTATTTACTAGTGAAATGGGTTTTACATGATGAGAAATACCTTGTGAAATGACATCTTGTTTCGGGAGTAGTTTTAATAATTTCGCAATTGATCGCGACGAGAATAACATTATTTGTATACGTACCACCCCTTTTCCTTCAATTTCATGATGTCCGTTGTCATCGTGTCCTCGAGCTTGATTTTTCAAGGTGCCAATCTCATTAATTCGTCTACTTTCCCAGGAGAAATTTCATGTGCGTTGCATGCGTGTACTCGTCATATACATAAACATGTGTCAGCTGACGTGCAAACCAATGGTGAACAAGTCTCCCGGGAACAAACGGTCACGAAGAGAAATTGAGCCTCTTAACAAGTATTTATTGTTGTTCGCTAAACGTACTGGCACTTTCTGGTTTTCTCAAACAATTGGGAAAAGGAACCGCGCCTATCAGACTTCAAGTTCCCGGCCACCATCTTGGACGTTTAGTCCATTGTGATTTTAAGATCGATATATCGGTGACAACAATACCGACAGTATCGATATATATCGTTCGCCGTTTAAAAAACGCCAAGACTGTTATTCGAATGAACGTTTATTTCACGATTTTATGGAATTAGAATCGTGTTTATATATTTTAATCAGACCTGGGCGAAATGCATTTCGACTAATAATTTGTAAATAAATTGTAGAAACAACGCTATTTAGTGTTTGACAAATAATGTATTTCAATTAATTGAAAGAATTTGAGGGTATACAGGTAGAACTGATTATTTCAGAGAATAATGTTTAATTGTTTAACGGGAAATTGTCTCTGAAACAACATTCAAAATAAAATGATTAAAATGATCAGTCGTAGAACGATTAATGTAAAAATATTATTATTATTATGTTGTTTAAAAATAAAACACAATAATGTATAACTTGCATCAATGAACGCAACGGTATTTCTTTCGATTTATTTGCGAGGGACAAAACGGAGGTACGTTTTTAGTCGCAAATTGATCAATGAATTTTTCAACGATCGATACGTAGTTTTCTAATAACGTCGGCTTCAGCAGATAATTACGTAACGGCACGAGGCAGCAAAGTAATCGAAGATAAAGACAAAGAGAAACATGATTCGCGTGGATCACCGAGCAAATTCCGCGAATCAACTCCGCTGAATAAGTGGATTAATTGAAAGAAACACTTCGCCGGTTGTAAAACGATTGTTGAACGGTGGCACACCGGCGAAATGGGTCACACGGATCTCGTGTTTCTCGCGTTAGCTTCTAAAATCAAGTTTCGGTGAACAGTAGGAGTGACGTTTCCCAATTCTTGAGATTCCATCAGCTGCGGCCGGTGTAACTCGGCTTATATAAATAAGATTACCTTGCGGTCGGCTATCATGTCTCCGAATCATCTGAACACACACACAAACCATCTTGCGTATACCAATTAATTTGCTAGAGATCACTCTATCGGTCTCTTTATTCATTTTATTTTCCACTAATTAAATTAGCGTTCGTACGGGTTGGCCCATTTAAACATTTATGCGAGAACACACACAGCTACGTGGTCTGTATTATCAATAATTTTATGGAAAAAGATCTCAGTGATATCATCTGAACAATACTGAACATACATAAACCGTCTTGTATATTGATTAATTCGCCAGAGATCTCTCTCTCTCTCTCAGTCTAATGGTCTCTTTATTAATTTTTCTTCGATTAATTAAATTAGCGTTCGTACGGGGTGGTTCATTTATTGATAACTGCATGGAAAAAGATCTCAGGACAAAGTTGTACTATCTCAAGGAACATATGCAGTGGGACAGACATTTTTTCAAAAAGATTTCAAGGTCACTGGTACTTTTAACGAAGTAATATAGAATTTTTCTTGCATATTCTATCAGAGTATAAAATGCAAATCGACCTGCATAACCATACGATAATTAAATTACGTTCAATTCTATTAGATTTCTTAGCAGGGACTAATTTTGTTCCATAGAACGAAAAAATAAATAAAATTTTTGTTTCGGGGGCGACGCGGAGGGTCTCGCGGGATTCGTAAAACAGTTATAGTCGGTTATTAACGCCAGCAACCCCTATGGCGATAACGAATAAGAATGGCATTAATCGGCGATCGGTCCAATTTGAGTCGATGATTATTACACGGGCGGAGCCCCGTTTGAACAAACGATGAAATTAGATCAGATAGGAACTAACTTCGGAGATGACGGAAGCGTGTGGACACGTTCCAGGGCAAGACCCGCCCATATATCACTTCACCAAAAGTTCCTAGAAAAATTGTTCAGTCACAACGATCACCATAAATCATTACTAACTTGCGAAATATAAACGATTAAAACAACATCATTAGAGTAAATTTGGATTACTTCCAAATTTTTTCACGCTACAGTCATGTTACATATAATAAATTTTGTGGTTTCAGCAGCATGGTTCAAACAGCAAATCTCCAATTATTTAGACATTTATCTCAACGTTTCGATTCCTATATGGATCATTCTCAAAGGAGGCATTTTTGCGTCTGAAAAATCATACATATATAATATAGATTATTTATAGAAAAAAGATATAACACACATATTTACTGTGACAACAGGGAAAACGATTAAACTACAGTCATGTTACGCTAGTAATCTGTGTTTGAGACGAAAAAAGTTAATATTAACCCTTAGCACTCGAGTGCTGCCTCTGAGGCGTCGTTAAAAATTGCTGTACTATTATTTAAAATATTGTTTACGTTATTAGATACGTCGGTATCTAACCAATTACTAACGATTTAAGTATTGCATGAGGTATTATATTCAATTTCGTATCTACCAAATTTAAGGAAATCACAGAGAATGGAAATATTCTATGTGGGAAGAAACGTTTGATTTCCGAGTTAAAATAGCTCCGAGTGCAAAAGGGTTAATTGCATCAATAAAAATGTACATGTTGCACTGTATCGCAGTTCTTTGAAATCGTGCTTCAGCCTTGGTTACCGGCGGTACTTATGGCAGTTGGAACGTGTGAATCCGAATAACGAAGAACTCACCGCGTTTTCACATGTTTATCGACCATTCGGATTCGTTGCGACACCTTGGAAATGCAAAGATCGTGTTTTCTAAAAAAAGAAAGCGTGTGCCCGTGCGTTTTCCACTCATAGACGTCCCGTACACTTTAATTGTGCATTACGGTTGTGGGAGAAAATTATCTTTGCTTACTGGGTCAGCTTATAGTCGCGGGCGGAGAAGGGGAGGAAAAAATAATTACGATGACGAAGGTGCGTCGGACAGGATATAAATAATACAGACCGACTTTTATGCGTTTCCGTGGAACGAGCCCACCACCATTTATAACATTGATACTGATCGGCTGAAATTACCATTACCGCTCAGGTGTTTAAACGTTCCTAGGTGTATCGTCGGGATAACGTGAAATGAATTAGGACCGACCACGATATTTCCAGAGAAACAATCTACTTACTTACGACGAGACACATTACCGCTCGAATATCTCGAAAAGTAACTCAGAATGGTGACCTTGACAATCTATTCCAATGTCAAATCGATGAGAACCCCCTACTCGGAATAATTCTCAAATATTTTTTCGAATTGTGCCACTTAGATCCGTACGAGCTTTCAGACTAATTTTTTCGTTCGATTTTTCAATCGACACAGGACGGTGCCCCATTGGAGGTTTTTACACCCTCCCTACGCACAAGTTTGCGAGTACACACGCGCCGCGCAGCGTCGATTACGGCATGGCAGGGTCAAAATCAATTGGTGCCTCAAGGCTACTGAATAATTACTCCTACCACCATGTTCACTGTTCGTCTAATTGTTCCTTTACAGGCTTAGAAATGTACCTTTTCGGACAATCGATAACTAAACCTCCAGCAAAATCTTAATCTAAACCTTTCAATCTAAACGGCATTATGAACAAAAATAATACAATCACTTCTCTTACGAAGTAATCAGTTTCTTCACCGTGAAATTAAGTGACAGCCACTGTTTCACGGCTCATTAAAGAGTTAACACGGCCTAATGTTGTGCCGCGGCACATGCGTTGAGAATAGTTGTCACAGATAACGAGACAGAACAAGAACTCAAGTGGCGAAGGCCGTGGATGATCATACTGTAGACTACATAATGGGGTGTATCACCATAACTCGGCATATAATATCTGTTTTCCTCACCTCTTTATAATTCCATAGAAATTGATAAGACCGAGCTGTAATTACGCTTCTCGGGAACGCGATTAAGAATGTCAACGAGTATTATTAACGACGTCCTTTTTCCTTAACCCCTTTCCGTAACATTTTCTTTACATTTACCAGTAGCGCGCCCAGGATTTAATCTTGCGGGGGAACGAGTTGAACAAAATGAAATATTTTAACGTGTATCCGAAGTGACTCTGTGATCATTGCCAATAAACAAAAAACTGCTGATATTAGAGCACTATTGTTTGTAAACAGAAAAAAATACTTTAGCTATAATTATATAGTGATCTTTAGCTATAATGATCTGATGAATGATTGAATTTAACAGCTTGCGGAATTTAGCAGCAAGAAAATTTTCAAATAACTTGCTAAGAGATTTAAGCAATTTGTAGCTTGACATGAGAAGAAAAATATGTCGGAATCTAACAATAAGTGAGTGTATGCCTTATATGTATGGGGAAAAATTGTTCGAAATGTTTAGTTTTACATATAACATATCCAAAAATCATCGATATAGGAGAGGAATCAACTATTCTACAATTTAGCTAATTTTCCAGGGTTTTGTTTCCTTTTTCTTGGGGGGGATTTGGCCCCCCTGCCACTGGGTGTGCAACTGACATTTACAGCGATTAAAACGTCTGTGTCCTCGAGAACTATCATAGAATAGAAAAGAAAATTCATATTTGTCGTAACATTCGTATTTGTTAGACTTTATTTAAATCTTCACCACGAATCTGACTGGTTGAAATACAGCAAGGGGTGAATAAGGAGTATTTCAGAGAAGTTTGTTTTTCCATTTCGCCAGCTTCCCCGAAGAATTAGCGTCCGGCAAATACAAGGTTTCACTTTGGCGAGAGCCAACGTAGCATGAAAACGTCGACTACGTAGAAACTGGCACCGGAGTGGTGTCACAGTCACGAATAACCGTATTAGCCAGATTTCCTTGCAGTCGCAAGTGTTCTAGATGCACGTTACCATGAGACCAAGTCTCGATCATGTAGAATCCACTGTGAAACCTATGTTTCTAGAGAACCACCAGTGACCCGGTACCCTTAATAGCACCTCACCCTGTTTGCGAGTGATAAGAGCGTCGCTGGTCGTCGGACGAGCTAATCGGTTTCGATCGTTTGGCAAATTTACGCATCTGTGTCAACACGCGAGAACCAAAACGAGAGAACGTGCGTTCTCCCCGCGTTTGGTCCGAGACGGCAGACGTTGTTGTCTCGTATCCCACTTTCGGTAGCTGGTCGGGGACCTTCGTCGGATTCTCCGTGTGTCGGATCGCACAATGGTTACACACGTTCCTCATAGAAGCCATGGCACACGATTGTGTGTAGACACAGGTACACACGGGGACCGTCCGCGTTCGTTAAACGATGACTCGCAGGCGAGTTGGTAAATAGGGGGAGGGAGAGATTCGAATAAGGAGAGGGGAGAAGGGAGAGTGAGCTAGTGTCAGCGAAGGAGAAGTTAAAGCAGCGTCGAGACCGAGAGGGGAGCGAAATAACCAAAGTACGGAGAAAGATGGACAGACGGAATGAGAATGGGGAGAGGGGGATATAATCGGTGAGACCAAGTCAAAGGAGGGAGGGGAGTCGAGAGCGAGGACGGGGACAAAAAGAGAAAGAGAGAAAGAGCTCCGGCAGTCGGTTTTACCCATTTCAGTTTCACTCAGACCCCGGCCTGAAATCGCGCGAGTCCGTCTCGAAGGTACCACTCGAGCCCGCGACCTCGTGTCCGAATTAAAACCACCGATTTTCCAGGCTGCCGCGCGCTCCGTGGTCGTTTCGCGAAACCCCCGTTCGCGCCTGGAGAACGCGTTTGATTTTCCGCGACTGGCGCCGCGCGCCGTGCCCGACACCCGACAGTTTCGAGCGTGCCTCGCGGAACGGTGTCACGGTTTTGTCGGTGTACGAAACGAGCTACCTATTAACCGGCTGCGAACCACCGAAGGGGCGAGAATATCCTAGCATACGGACCGAAGTGAGTACTGAAACGCGAATACCATCGTTTTGTTGCGAATATGGAGCATCGATTGCACGGTTCGGCCGCATTCCGTAGAGAAACGCTCCGGTCCGATTGAATACGCCCGCCCGGGCCAACAGGCTGTGCGCGTCCCGATTGATCGTAATTGACCGATTCAGCTGCGAGAATCAACAGGCTACTGCGAATTCTTCAGCTTTCCTCCCACGAATAATAATTTTCTACCGTTTCGTCCGTCGTTAAATAAATTGTGAGGCTTGCGGACGTAGATTAAAGGACGCCCACGGCCCAGCAGCTTGAAGCCACCGTGACCGGCAATGTCGCAAGTATAGCCGAGCCGATCGCGTGTGCCGACGACACGATGTAGCCGCGATTTCGAAAATCGTGTTGCTTTTTTCCACGGCTTGTTCGAACCTTGCAGGAACGCAAGAGAAAGGGACAACGACTCGACACGTATTTTCGGCGTTGTAAATCGTAGATCTCGACGGATCGGAATTTTCCAGCATCCATATTGTTACGGCATCGGCAGCATTGTTGCGAGTGTTTGCGCGCAACCACTTACGTGCCGCGCCAAGCGTGTAGAAAACGCGCGCGTAATAGTAGACGCGAGCATCGTAACGCGGACATAGCGATCGCATGGGTGGAACTCGATGACCTCGGACGTCGTATAACTTTCGACCGACTGAAAGGAACCCTCCCTTCGACTCTTTCCTTGATCGTTCTTCTTTTTTTACCACGTTTTTATTATTTTTATTTCATTACGTTTTCTCTTACCGTTGCCCTTTCCTCCTTCTCGCGTCAAATTCCATTATTCAGTCTGATGGAGCAGTCCGGAGGTGTTTATCATTCGTTCGCAACGGTCTCGGGTTTATCTTGTTTCTCGACTTTTAGCGCCGATATTCGGTGACTTTTTTTTTATCTCGCTTCAGTTGAGTTCGTGGAAATACTTCATGGAAATAAACTGGTGCACAGGGTGATTTTGGGAGCTGGGACAAGTTACTGTTCTTTCTCGAGTAAAAATAATGGAAATGATAAAGGAAAAAATTGTATGTCACGATATGTCCTAACTTCCTATGACCTAATTTTTTATGTGGATGCACCGATGCACCCGCCAGGTGCGATTGCACTTTATTCTTTATTGCAGCCCATTTGTTTTGTTAAACCAATCAAACCCTACGTATAAAAGTACTGAGCCAAGGTCATTGAAATGTCAATACCTCGCGAGGTATCTGACATTTTTTTTTGTCAGAATAAAGTAGGTAGTAACGTTGTAGTAACGTACGTTTCTGACTCACGAAATGTCAAATACCTCGTGAAGTTTCGACACTTCGACGACCAAAAATATTTATTCATTTATTACCAATAAACACCCCCGGCCCATTAATAATTTTTATGGTTTTAATTGAATCTATTAGAAATTTTATTCGCAAAATTTATTATTAATTTTAGAAATTTCAGTTTCTATTATTCAAGCCTATGTGTGTTTGCAATTTTAAGTTTACTCTATTTCAATGAATCAAAATAATGAAAATTTTACAAAATCACCCCTTTTACCCCCTAATAACTTCTTGAAGAATTTAAAATCATTTAATAAGAATAATTTATTGATTTAATTCTTCTAATTTTCAATTAATATTATTTAATTTAAAAAAATTGGGTTGCATTAAAGAGTATAAGAAAAATAAGGTTGTACGAGGTTAGGACGTTTTTCTATTTTCACTAAAAAAAATGAGCAGTAACTTGTCCCAGCTCCCAGAAAATCACCCTGTACGGTATCTCGGAACTAACGATCGAGTATCGAGAAAGTCTTGAATACTGGAACAAACGCTGTAAGCGTCAGTGTAGTAGTGGAACTCTGAGTTTTTAGTAGAGGCTGAAATCGTCGATGCTTAGTCCTAAAGAATTCGTCCTTGGAGAGATTAATCACCAGTTGTGAAATCGAGAAGTATGACGATTACACGCTGGCAGATGTTTAGGTATTTGCGATATAATTGATCGTCTGAAAGCCAGCGGAGAATAAAGTGTTAAACAAACCGTAGAAAGACCTATATCTCATTTGTCTCGTTTACCCTTTCTTTGGAGAGCGAGCTTCGTTGATCTGGGCATAAAGCCTCTCTGTGCGTGAACTGAGCTATGCGATCATTTCTTAAATATGACAAATACGAAATTCCTATAGACTAGAACATTTACTTCAATTGTTGTCGCTGTTGGTCATTAATAAATTTCCATTCCAGAAAGACTTAGAAACTAGCCGGTAGATAAAAAACATACAATTGAATCGAAGTAAAGGCATCTATAAATAATAATATACAACAGTATGAAATGTGAATAACTAACCTTGCTCTCATCCAACCTGACGCAATCTGCTCAATATTTATCGGTGCTCTAAAAGTGTCTAGCACGTACGGAATATTAATCAGTTTGACTCAGAAAACATTGCGTAATTTTAATCGGTTCGCTTGTCGCCGCTGTTACGTTCCAATACCTATAACAGAGAAGTAGCATTTCCTTCTGGCGGTGTCTGGGGGAAATCATCGCGTTGAAACGTTTCCGGTTGTGCTTACGGATTGTTGGACGCCTAAGGTATTAAGAGAACGTGTAAACGAGAAATGTTAATTTAATTCAGCCGATCGAACCGATGGTTAGTGCTGGAACCGCCAATCACGGTATCGACCCGGCCCACAGTGCGCCATGTAAATCAACATTCGAGACAAAAATCATAACTTCTAAACTAATCAATTTTTGACCTCAGTACATTAATAATTTTTTAAAGGGAATACAAAGATGCATCGATTAATGCAGCAAAAATATAAGGTTCCATTAGTAAAAAAGTTTATTCTAATTTTTTTTCTAATGAAGAATTTTTTATTAGTTGTTATTGCAATTTGTTGTGAACTGTATACTGTAAAACTTTTGTTGTAAACATTTTTTAATTTTATGGTTAAATTTAATTATATCTACTATAATGCATAATTATTTACTTCAACCAAATCGCGATTACGAATGCATTTATCTAATAAAAATTGTTGATACAGAACAGTCAAAATTATAGGATGTTTTGTACCGTTTTTTTGTAAATTGCATTTTAAGGAAAAAACGCGATTCGAAAATTGCCAGTTAATATTATGCATACCTCTGGACAAATTCTCCATACCTAAGTTATAAGAAACAGTTTAAAAGAAAAACGAACCCCTAAAAGAGCAATTAGGGTACGAGTAATCTAACTTTTTATTATTTATACTACAATAAACTCTTGGCTGTTACTGATCCCCTATTGATTTTCTTGGATACTAATTTTTACATACACATTCCTTACTTAACGACTGATGATTTTGTTGGATAATTAGATTAAAATCGAACTATGACTATTTTGATTTTTGTCCATTGCACGCCGCACCGTGCGACCTTTCGAAAACAAGACCCAACGAAATCCGTCGAATTCGCAGACACTTGACAACGCGTATACGTCGAATGACAGGAAGACTCAACGGAGCACGATTTTAACGATTTTCTCATCGTTGACTTAACCTTCGGGCTGCAACCTCGACGCAGAGTTTCGCCGACGCTTCGACGTCGATCCTCTGTGGTTGTTCCGCGGGGGTTTTTTTCTTTCTTTTTCGACATAAATCAACGAGCGTTCAGCGAACGGTCGAACGCAAGCGTCTCGGGAGAAAACGATTCGTGGAAAGTCACGACTGCAACCGTGAAACTCTTGGGAGCACCGCGGCGTGCTTTGTCGATGATGCGGGTATGCGCGATGATGTCAAGCCGAGCCGAGTTTCTGTTTTCGCTCGTCGGTCTTCTGAATCATGCAGACTCTGCTTGTTACCTGCAGACGCAATTCAATCAATCTTTTACGCAACACGATGCTGCCCGCAAATAAGATATTAAATCCTGCCCGTTTGTTGTCGTCGTCGAATGAAATCGTTTTATCGCTCGGTGACGTTGTCGAGAATTCGTCATATGATCTGCAATTTTCGATTCTATATGTACGACCAGGAAATAAACACTGTTCGCCCCGTGAATTTAGCATTCCCAAGAGTTAACCTTTCGCACTTCGAATTATTTTTTCAATTTTGCTGCCAACAACTACTGTTTAGTGGCGGATCTAATGGTAAGCGGACTAAACATCCGCGTGGGGCCACGGTATACCATATATAGGCCCGAATTTCAAAGGAATTTATTTAATATGTAACGGTATGAAATATTTTCATTACTTTTCTTTTTTCTTAATGAGTTTAGGAGGGTTTTCTTGCAACTCTATTTCTAACGTGAGTTCGAGGGCTCCGAAATTTTTACCGCATTGGGCTTCCATTTGACTTGAGCCGCCACTGGGCCCCGGCATACCATGTGGCCCCGAATTCGCAGCATTCATTTTTTTTCTTACAAAAACATTGAATTTATTTAAGAAAAATTAAGTTTAGGAGAGTTTTCTTGCAACTTCTATTTCTAACGTAAAAAAATTCAATTTATTTACGAAAATGTAAGTTTATGAGAGTTTTCTTGCAACTCTATTTTTAACTTGAGTTTGAGGACCGCAACATTTTTACCGCTTAGGGCCTCCACTTGACTTGAGCCGCCACTGCTGCTATTTGAACCCCTTGCTCAACGATTTATTTCACGGTTTCAGTGATTAGAACTTTTATTGTTGATATAACGTCGATATTCTTCTAGTTTTTATTACAAGCGACTAATGCTTTAGATTGGCTGTAAGAAGATTAGAATTTAGATGGAGTGTTTCTAACTCTGCATCACAGTGGATCCAGATCTTAATAAGAATTGCACAAATTATCATTAAAAATTATTTCCGACATTGTGCCCATCTATTCTATATGATTTTTTTCATTTTATGGACATGAAATTCTATCCTATATGAAGTCCTAAGGTTTAAACGTATTCTTCTAATACTACGTAGACTAAGAAACTCTATAAGGATTTCATGCGAAACAAGAATTCGCGTAATCTAAGATTATTTCCAACATTTTGTTCCCATTTTATCCGCTACACTTTTGATAAGCTCTTCGAAGCTTTCCGCTTGGGTTGAATCTTTCTTAGTAGTTCCTTGGATATTTCCCTGGATGAAGGCGGTTCGTGGCAAAGGCGTAGCACCGGCAAGGGCTCCCAAGGTGATCAAATAAACCGACGATAAAATGCTTAATTCAAACGTCTGGTAACGAGGAAAAAAAGAGCAAGAGCCGTTAGCTCGCCTGGAGGTGGCAATAAGCGTTCGTGCGACGAGCATCGTCGCTAAAGTGATCGATACGTCGAAGCGGACGTTCGCAATTACGACTCGATGAGGAATTACGTTGTTCTAATTAAGCTCCTTCGGTGTCGGCGTGCTATTTAGAAGGGCCAAAGATCCCATTTACGATTGCTGAACACGGGGAAGGAAGTGGCACGATGACGTCACTACCCCTACCGGGTTCCTATAGCTCGATTATTTTTACGTTTTACATACATCGGCCAGCGGGATTACTTAATGCGAAGGGAGAAGCCACTTTCTCTCTCTCGTGTAATGTGTCTTTAAGGCAGTATGCCGGTGCGTGACCGAGCCAACGGGAGAGCTCCGTGGCATAGCTCGTTGCAAAACCGGTATATTATACTTCCCGCCAACTGTACGGTGACTCGCGTAACATAGAACCGCTTCCGGTAGAGTAATTCCTCTTCGATATATATCGGCTATTCTCAGACCGTTGGTCCTCGTTGTCTTCTAAACCCGACGCGCGACGCGACGCGCAACGATGGCTCGCCACCAACTCTCCATGAATTTATATCCTCCACACTTTCACTGGTTTTCACGGCGGAGATGAAACCGCCAAGATGTTATCGAACGAATGGTTGATGCATTACCGGTCATAGGTTTCACTGTCGGAGATAATCTCGTAATCGAACACCGCAGTTTCGGTTCGAATCGGTGGGAATAAACGCGGTTTATACTTTCTATCAATTTGACCGTCTCAGCGTTTTATGAGTACACGGAGATCTGTGCTAACGATAGGCTCTCTATTATTATTATTTATTATGGACGTGCAGAAGCCCTTTTTACATAAGTATTTACAAAGAAAAGAAAAAAAGAGAAAGATACAAGACTACTTATCTAATAAGAAGGAAAGGACATGCACACAAAGACAAAAAAAGAACAAAATAATACTGGTACAATCGATAGGTATTATCATATAATCCTGCGTAGTTGAATTTGAAAATTTTGCAAAGATTCAATGAAAAAATCAATACTGTAATAAATAGTGCATGATTTTGCAATAATGCGATTCTGTTTATTCTATTTTTACTTATACATGCTCGATGTGGGCTCCAAGTGCTCGAAACTCGTTAGACGTGAAATTTATTGTCAAATTGAGGGGATCAAATAACAAAAATTTTTATCGTAGAAGAAATGCGAAATTCGTTGATAGAATACGTTGAATGTTTAGGAAAACTAGTTGCGGTTGTTTTATGCTAGTGTTGACAATCGAGGAGAAAAAACATACTGGTACAGAAACCGAGTTTTATGACGGACGATCGATACGAAACGGGTTCTGTGGAGACGAAAGAGATCGATAAACGAGAAACGTACACACGCAATGTCACGTGAGAACGTTACTTCTCGCCCGAACGATGTAATAAATGCGCGTTGATTATGATGTAACCCGAATTAATCAAGGGTAATGAGCAACGGGGAATTAAAAATCTACGCGACCTTCTCGCGCAGTACACGAAATAGTAATATCACGCTCCGTGCACCCGTGTACGTGGATTCGCTTTTATTATCTTCCCCGAACAATAGCCGAGCGCGAAGAGCGTGCGCGCACGAGTCGCATCTGCTCAACCGAAGTGTAAAGTTTCTACCCACTCCGGAAACGTAGTTTCGCTGTTCTTCCTATCTGCATTAATCTCCTGATTCGATCACATCGCTGTGCATTTAATTCGTGAGTCTATCGTGTCGACGTTAATCATCGTTGTAAACAATCAACCGAGGTCAATTTAGACGCAGTGTTTATAACTCTGCATCAAACTGGATTAGGTCTTAATAAGAATTGCACGAATTATCATTCTTTAACGATTTCATGAAAACGAGAATTCGCGTAATCTAAAATTATTTCCAACATTGTTCCTATCCATTCTATTAGATTTTTTGGTAATTATTGCGAAAAGGTTATTGTACTCCGATTTTGAATTACAGGAAAAATACTAGAAATTATTGTTCACAACTTTTCAAGGAGACTCACATTGAAAATTTCAAAAGTAGATTTTGTGGATTTGTGTCAATTATAAAATCGGTATAGAAACGTTAAAAGATGATGAAAATCGCAGTTTCCACGATTTTCAGTCTATAACTGGATTCCAATATGAATTATCCAGAATATGTATAATTTCCAATATTGGCCCACATAAAAAAGTTTTAAACGCAATTTCTTCAAAATTTCTTGGTCACGTCATGTAGCAAATTAATTGTTCTAACTTCTCGAAAAAATCCAAGTGGTACGTGCATCATCGTATGTCCTGTATCTGCATCGGCAATTATTTTTGTTTTCGAAGTGAGTAATTGCGGTGTAGTCGTAAACACTGATGTGAAAACGGAAATCACAGATAGACCAGAGACAAGTACGTGATATTAAATAATCATCCTTCATTACATATTTTATCGTCTGACGATTATGATTTCACGTTACGTAAAAATTCATTAAATTCATTTACGCTTCGTGTACGCGTTACACGGCTTATCATGTAATTGGGCAGTGCGGAAAGGGAGTGGTTCAGCGTGAAAAATATAATTTTCGTATGGAAACGTAATTGTATTTTCAGACACCGGGGTGATCAAAATTTCAGACATTGAGGAACGTTTAACATGTCTGTTCGCGACTTAACGCTTCTACTTCTCGTAAACACCAGACTCCTGCGTGCGAGAGAAACATTCTCTTTCATGCTTTCGTTTTGTTTTTCTTCACACATAATCGTGTTTCTCGACTGTACCGGCGGCTACCGGATATGCACATGTAGGATCGAGTTTTGGTGACCGGACTGCTAACAACGTATCTGCAATAAGGTGGCTTTATTACTACCTTTATGTTATTTAATAATAAATATTCTCCATTGATTGTGCGAACCAGGGATAAAATAAAAATTGATCGAACTCCTTGATGACTTTGTTACATTAAAATCAACGTTATAATGTCCATATTTTTTTTCTAATCTATTACTGTTTTATATTTCACTCAACCAAATTCTTGATAAACGCGTAAAGATCCGCAGTCTCGTACAGAATGTTATCGACTTTATTTTTTAATATTTACTTATGTTGTATTAGGTTCCCAGGGTTATCGTTATTTTTTATTCGGAATACATCGTTCTTCCACAAAATGTTTACACATATTATTATTCCATGATAAAAATCGCAGAAAATCTATATGAATTCAATGATGTTATCTTTATAAGGCAACCCATGTCAGCTATTTTTGGAGCCGGATAGGTCTAGCTTTAACCCGTTGCAGTTGAAGTTATTTGAATACGAAAATTAAACATTCTTCCTAGCTAAAATAATTCCATTCTATGTATATGAATTTTTTCCTTTCGTGGATATGAAATTGATTGGTAATTGGTTAGATACCGACATATGTAATAACGTGAACAATATTTCCAATAATGGTACAGCAATTTTTAGTGGTGACTCACAGTCGCCACTCAAATGTTAGGGGTTAAAAGTACAGATCGACGTAAAAGTTTCGCACCTGCACTCGATCGAACGAAGCGATCGGCGTTCATTCGAGAACGGAAGCACGAACTGTTGCGCCACATTCTGATCAGTTCCATCGCATCGGCGCAAATACCTGTTCTTGCCCACTGTGAAAAGAATAGCAAGATAACGCGTCCGGATTAGGATGCAACGCGGGCTACAATGCTCGTTGTGATTCACTCGGACCGATAAAAATCGCGCACAGGGGGAAAACCAACGCACGAACCAACGGAGCAATCGTGAAACAGAATATGAGGCGATTCACTGTGGAGAGACGTCATTACCTGAAAGTAACGCAATTATTTTTTCCCGTCCGGGCTGCGGCGGTCCAAAGTTCCACATCTAGGTCAAATGCGTTGAAGAAAATTACACGACAGAGCGAATTAAATAACACGATGACAATTGAATAATGTTGACGGTGATTAACGAGCCTGCTATTCCGACGACGAAGCTACCTTGTCTTCGAAATATAGAAATATGGACAGAAGATACCATCTCCGACCCACGATCAATGATTCTACCTCAGGAACCTTCTACGTGACCGGAACGCGAACTGCGCGCGTTATTGTGCGCCTAGGACATTTCATACTATCATATATCGCGGTCAAAGATTACACGCGTGAAATCGTCTAGCCTCAAATTATACCGGAGGACGAATAGAGACTTTCAAGATGATCCCTGTAAAGACTTAAGGGGGTAGTCTCGTTTCCAGAATTGCAAGGATGCCGGATAAGCCTTCTCATTTCTCAATAATGCAAAGATGAGGTTTCGCAGTAGTCAAAACCGTCAATCGATCTATTTTTACGTTGACGAGGCGTCATTTGCACACTCTGTATTTTGCCGGCATCTAGCCAACACGTGCTTACAATACTGACTTTTAAATAATTTTCCACTTAGCAAACGCAATTATATATAAAAAGTTTTTCTTGATAATAGTCTTGTACTAGACCGAAACGTTGAAAAAGTTATAGTTATTTGCAAAATTGCTTAGTTATTAACATAGGAAACATCAATTTAAGTTAAGTAACTTGCATCATTCGGAAGCATATCTACAAAATGTATTATTTACATTTTTAATATATAGGCCCATGTGAAAAAATGTTGAACAATAACGGTGATGAACAATGGTGACGTCTTGGGTAATGCTAATAATGCCACAAAATCTCTATAATTATTTCATATTTTGCCAAGTTTCATCTTTAATTTAAAATAATTTCATCGCTCTATCTCATTTCTATCGAAAGTTCTTTGATTTTTAAACAAAATTCTTCCGTTTGCCCTATAGTCGCGGCGGGACTAGAAATCGCGGACAAAGAGCACTCCGCGAACGTGCGTATGCAATTCGGAGCATACCCAGCTCGTGAATATCATCTGTCGTCCGTCGATAAACGCAACCGTATATTGTCTGACCGTCCGAAATGACCCACTTTTGCCGGCCTCAGAAAGAGAAGTCGCTGGTACGCGTCCATCTACTATGCGAAGGTCGTTGTTCATCGTGCCGGGGCAGGTGCAATATCTCCTGCCGGACCAGCTCCGTAAAAGTTTCCCGCGTTTCAAAAGCGAGGCAACCTCGATCATCCTTGTGCCATGCAAAACCGAATCGATCTCGATTATTACGTCACTATGATTCCGCGACTTATGGATTGAAGTTCATTGCTTGGATAAAAAAAAAATTGAAAGAGAAGTCGCTGGTACGCGTCCATCTACATTCTACGCGAAGGTCGTTGCTCATCGTGCAGACGAATAAGGAGAGAAACAGAACAAGAAAAAGGTGAATGCAAACTAAAAAACATTGTGGTATTTTTATTATACCGAGAGTTTTTATGGAAACGGCTATACAATAAACATAAATAAAAAATTCCAGAGACGGGTTTTATGCAGAGTAGTGCACTTCTTCTTTTGCCCGACGACTCACAAAAATACCTATTCTCTTACATCACGAACGGTGACTATTTTGAACCGCAGTCGAAGTTTACAAAACTCTATGAATGATAAAACATTCTCTAAATAAACGATGATCTGAAATCGCACTTGGATCAGCTTTTGATGCAAGTCTAGAAAAATGGTAAAAGATCATCGAACAAAATGGAAAATATTTGATCGAGTAAAGCTCATTGCTTGGATAAAAAAATTGATATAGAAGTCGTTGCTCATCGTGTAGGTGCAGTATATTCTGCCAGACCAAGTATGTTAAAGTTTCCTACGTTTCAAAAGCGAGGCAACCTCGATCATCCTCGCGGCATGCAAAAGCGAATCGATCTCGATTATTACGTCACTGTAAATCCGCGAGTTAGTTAAGGTGGAACGTGCGCGCGTGATTCACATGGCAATGTCGAGCGAGACTTACTCATAGAGGCCTCGATGATCTTGAGACCGTGATCCTCGGGCAATTAAGCGACCAACCCACACGACGACGATTAACAACCATGGAATCGTTTCGATCTTGCCCAAAGTTGAGCAACTTTCGGACGTGTTCTGTTCGTGACGCTGCTTCCTTACGTTTCCTTAAAACCTCTTCCGTTTGAACCCCTTTGACCTCGAGTCCGCTGATCGTTCGCAGCGATTTCTCGTCGCTTTGAGCGGCAAAGTGGATGATTTCTGCGAGTAGATTACCGTGAAAATTTGCTCTTGCATTTTTCAAGATTCGTAGGCAGCTTCGTGCACGCGTCCCTTCTTGGAAAATTCAGTTCGTGAAAAATAGCGACGACAGTTTTACCAGTCTTTTATCTTTGATCAGGCAACGGTTAGGTAGGATGATTATTACGCGAAATATTTTCTTTAACATTTTTTACATCACAATTACTGAAATTAAAAAGGTATTTTCGTGGCAAATAATTAAATATATATATATTTAGTACAACAGATATTATAGTATGAACAGGAAGTTGAAGCAAATTTAAGCCTGTTATTTTTACAAGGTAACATGTGCAGGCTATTTGTAAAGCTCGGCAGATTTAGTGTTAAAATGTTCTTTTGATTAAAATTCTCAGATTAAAGAAGAAATCAATAAACTGTGACGATAAGTTAATTATTACATTGAAAGTACTTGTGTTTAACATATTCATGAAGGGCGTGTACAAAAGGAACAGTGCAATTCGCAATTTTTGTAGACAAATTTTAAGAAAGTGGAATGAAATGAAATCTTATTTCCAGAGGTAGCAGCCTCGGAAGGTCTGGGATAAATAAAAATCGTGTTCAATTCTGACAATTTTTATACTATAGCATTTTTTGACAATTTTTAGTAGCCATAAGTGCATAGAGTTTTCGCGAAATAAGTTTTACGGTTCTGTTATGCCCGAAGCTTCGTGACTTTTGTGAATTGTGAATTTTTAATAGCTATGAAAATTCACAATCACAAATTTTCAGGACTATCTGTACGAGGTTAGGAATCTGTATGGGACTAGGAAAAATAATTTTATACTTTTTAGTCCGTTTTTAAAAATGTGGTATTTTTAAAAATTTACTTTTATTTAAACAATTATTCTAAAGCGAATCGCATAACCGAAGAGTGAAAAACACATCGAAAATATAACTGTTTACCTTGTTATTTCATCGATCTTTTACTGCTCCGTCAATTTGACGCCGAGGGACAGATTCAGTTCGTGAAACGAGGGACGGATGAGGGTTAAACACTGCACCTGGATCAATCAAAAAAAACCTTCAATCTGGACCGTTGCACGGATAAGCATCGCAGACTCCTTGTCTCTCGGCATGCTCGAATCTTTGAATGAGCCAGCTGCAACGTCGTTAACATAACGCCGGAATTATGGAATGGGTGGGCATCACCTGCTTGATAGAGTCTGCGACAGTTCGCGAGGCATCGCAATGGCTTTAGAGATTGTACATAGTGTGTTACGTGAAACCAACGTAAATCGTATTCACGGGATGCTTGCACTGATGTCGAGCGTTACAAAAGCCATGAGTCATAGCAACATGTAAAAATAGTATCATTACTACTTCGCACGAACACGACTAGATCTCGCTTGAACTTATGCATTTGTTTTTTTTTTCACGAGTATGAGAACTAGAGAAATCTTAACACGTGCCAGACCGCGTCACTGAAATTAGTCATTGCTCCGCTAATCACTAGTATAGGTCTTGCGGTGCATGCATGATTTATTAAAAAATGTAGGAAAGATTAAAAATTATAAATGTAGGAAAGATTACAAATTATAAATGTAAGAAAGAGTACAAATTATAAATGTGTAAGAAAGAATAAAAATTAAAAATGTAAGAAAGAATAAAAATTAAAAACGTAAGGAAGAATAAAAATTAAAAATGTAAAAGGGTTCATGTTTTTATGCATCAGATAAACGATCCTCTTTTTCCGAACGTTTTTCTTCCTTTTGAGACCCGGAAAAATGCTCGACAATCATGAGATTCTAAAAAACACTTTACTAAAAACCAGAGCCACTTGAGGAATGATGCATCGTTTTACGTTTGCTATTTATCTTGTGATTTATCGAAAAGAACAGTTTACAATTCAATTATCGAGAAGTTTTATGGAAATGAGAGTCTTTATGGAAATAGCTATACAATAAGCATAAACAATTTGTCGATTTATCAAGTAATCGAGTTTTATGTTTGGACAGAAAAATTCCAGAAACGGGTTCCAGACTCGCAAAATTCGTATTTTCTTACATAACGAACGGAAACTATTTTGCACTGTTTTGGCAGATGCTAAAAAAAAATTGATTTATGTTCAGAACTGTCAATCTCGATGGCATGACAAAGAGAATGGGAGAACTCGAAAATTAAACATTTTTCCCTAGCTGGAATATCTTCATTCCCTACGATTTTTTAAATTTTATCGATATCAAATTGCTTTAATAACTCATACAATGCTTAAATCTTTAGTAAGTGATTAGAGACCGACATATTTAATAATGTAAACAATATTTTGAATAATGGTGCAGCAATTTTTAGTGGCGCCTTTTTCAATCACCGTTCGAGCGATAAGGGGTAAAGGTTGAACGGAAGGTTATTGAACTCCATCAGACTGCTACCGATAAAAAAACATTACGAATAATTATAAAAGTCTTCATTAGGCTACGTTGTTCGATTTTTGTTTTACGTATCGATGATTGAACCGGATCAGCTGCTCGATATTAAAAAGCAAAAGGAAAAGTGACCAGACGGTTGCGCAATCACGGTCAATTGGCTAGAGGTATGTAGGCCGGCGGAAGGAAAAAATTGGGGACGATTACGCGGCACGTGGAATTACGAAGACGTCTTTCTGCGTGCTGTGACATCAGCGCGGAAACAATTGCGAAGGAATCTTTGGCGATCGGTTCCCGATCGTGTTTGGGTATCACAATGCCGGACGATTACGAGATCGGTCAATCCTAATTCGGACCCAGTTGCACTTGCAAAACAATGCTGCAAGGTTCGTTGAGCACCGAGGCAGATAGACGCCTCATACCTTTGCCTAATCGTAGGTCTGCGAAGTCACGCGATAGCTTTGTGTCTACACCCCCGTCCATAAGTAAAGGACCTATGAAATAAAAATGGTACTTATCAATTTTTTTCGGTAATTATATAGAAAAGGTCTGCGTACTTCCATTTTGATAAAATTTTAATATGTTACGCAGCAACACATTCTGAACAACTTTTTTCTTTTCCAATATAGAGGGGTCGCTTTTAGTTTTTGAGATATTTGCAAAAAACTATCGCGAATACTGTATTGAATTTTTCGTATTCCTGCATGCTCCGCGGAACGTAAGCCTGTTCCGCGACCGCATCTGTTTACTTTTTGTTTGTAAACACGTTGTGGAGATGAGAAGCGACAATAACACACACACCCACCCAGTGTTTCTAAAAAGAAGGTCGTCACATTATGCAATATAAAATCAACTGAGACCAATACAGCATACATATATTATTAACAATAGTCTTTTGCAAATATCTCGAAAACTAAAAGCGACCCTCTATATTGGAAAAGGAAAAAGTTGTTTAAAATGTCGAAATCTATAACATATTAAAATTTCATCAAAATCTAATGCAGAGATCATGTAAATCAAATGCGACCAAAATAACTTATATTTTCTGAATTTTCATTATTATTCTTATATTTTTTAATTTTTCAAATTAATTTGGACAATTATAGTATATGTACATATTTAGTTTTGCATTCTCTGATCGAAATAAAGTCAAGCTGGTAGCTTGTATTACTTAATTACTATTTTGTTGAAGAAAAGTAAGTGTCCGATAATTTATGAACGGGAGTGTACACGCGTTCCTATCAATGGTTAATTCGCTAAAGGGAACAATGTGTCATCAAGGGAGGAAAAAGCGGTTATAATTTGCGCGAGTTAAGGTATAATAGAATCTCTTATCTCCGAACAATAGATCGCTGCGTTCTTTTCTGTAATTTCATCGTGTAAAGAGCATGCTGGGTCTTGCAAAAGCGTTTTAAACGACTTCTACTGTTTACAGATCCGAAGATAGAGCAAAATGGGCTACGGAACGGAAATGGATGGCTGCGGACAATGTATGAAGTACTCGCTGTTCTTCGTTAACTTCGTCATCTTTGTAAGCATTTCTGACTATTTATTTAAACTGTTTTTGCTGCATTAGGCTCTCATTGTCTTAGTTGATATTTAACCCCTTCCGGTATTTTAACGAGTCAGACGCGTGATAAAGATTTTAACAAAGTCCAACAAGAGTAGGAATCTTACGCGTTTCTTTCTAGATGAAAGAAAGTTTGATTCGTTTGCAATATTCCTGCCCATAATTACGAAAGTGGTCTAAGTCATACATTACGTGTTTCGAGGTATTTAATTCCACATAATGTCGATATAACAAGCACTATCCAACGATCAATGTCTGACAATATCGTAAAAATTACATTGAATTCATTCAGTTTAAAATAATGTAATGTAAAGTAACTGATAAACTCATGTTTTCATAATTACTGTATAAATATGCAGTCATACAAAAAATATAATATTTCTTTTCTCTTCTATGACATTCATGCAAAATAAAAATGTTCTGCATTTATTCTGGATAGCAGAAAGAAAATAAAAATTCATTTCATCCCCTAACGACTTTGTTTCTGATCTGTTACTGTTTTACATTTCACGAAACCAATTTCTTCGTAGTTGCACCAAATATCCGCACACCGTCTTTTCGTACATCTTCTACTAACTTCTACTAAAAAATCTATATTTCCTGTTCGTAAAATAATTAATGAAATGTTTCTCGGATCGTTTCAGCTCGGCGGAGTGGGCATAGTTGGTCTAGCAGTGTGGGCTTTGGTGGACAAAGTGCCATGGATCGGCGAATTGGTGGGCAACGATCAGTTGACAGGTGCGATCTACGTTCTGCTGGCTGGCGGTATCATCGTAGCTATTATCTCGTTTTTCGGATGCATCGGCGCGTCACGAGAAGTCAAGTGCATGCTTCTCACGGTAAAGCTCCCTTTACGCTCGTAGCCGAGTGTCGTCGTTCGCTGCGAGAATTCTAAACGACCGAATTCTGAACGATTTCAGTACTTTATCATCGTGTTCCTGCTGTTCGTGACGATGCTAATTGGCGGAGTCCTCGCGTACGTGTTCCGTGAGAAGTTGGTGAACACGTTGCAGAGGGAAATGTCGAGTTCGATGAGAGTTTACGATAGCCGCAAGTCTGTCAGGGAAGCATGGGACACGACGCAATCTACGGTGAGCATTCGAACACGCCGATCATTTAAAAACGATCCTCGGAACTCATCAGCAAATGTTATTCCTCTTTTATCATAATATTATCTTATAGGGCAAAGGTACCAGTTACCGTGGCCTACCCGGTTACGCAAAACAAACTTTTTAGAAATTCATAAAAATAACATGAAGTACTACTAGTACTAGTATTACCTTATCTTTAAAACTATAAAATTGCTGTTTCCCCTTCGTATATAAAAGTATTACAATATTTTTTGTCTAAGATGTAGAAAATATTAGTTAAAAACCTCATTTCCCGAGGCAACGCAATGTTTCGTTTCCGATTAATTAAATAAATTGTTATCAGTTGACTTCGCATGTTTATGCAAAGTAAAGACGCAGGAGCTGAATATAAATTTATATTCTTCATTAATAATTTTAATGTGGTGAAAATAACGTATTAATATTCTTAAAATCTTTCAATATTTTCACTGTTTTAAATTGCACGTGCTAAATTTTATTACAAATGCATAAACATCCGTCTAGTTATCAGAAATTTATTGTGTCCGGTAAATAGGACCAAAACTTCGTTAATATTTCTTTTGCTGTTTAATAAAATCGTCCAGAATAATTTGACGATACAGAAGAAAAAGGTAGACAACCAATCATTTATCATAAATAATGCAAAATAGATTACAGAATGTCCGGTAACTGGTACCTTCGTCCAATAGGCTAACGTGTTACATAATAATGTAATCATTCATAACGATGTTAGAAAATTTGAAAGTCTACTTTACGCGTTTGTTAGCGTCAGAATTCGTTTCTCAACCATTTGAAAGGGTCACGCTGAATCGCTAACAGCCTATTTAGTACAGTACAGCTCGTTAACGCACTGCGAACGGCCCACGAGAAATCTTGTTTTCACGTTTCACTGTGTTTACGATATCTAGGTAATTAAAGAGAGTTAGTATTAATTACAGTGAAACAGTGTGTTCGAAGGAATATTCGCTGTAACTATGTAACAACCATCAATTTTTGTTAATTATTTTACGTGAGTAAGGAGGAAACGATCCTACTACTATCTACTGCGAACGTTTATCAAAATCGTTTTGCGCTTAACTAGTAGTCATATCAATTTGTTTGCGTGTAAGTAGCTATCTCTTTGACTTTAATATCTGTCTGACTTTAATCGACATTTTCCCCTTGGTCTTTAGCTCCACTGCTGTGGCGTAAATGGATGGAGAGACTGGGGAAGTCTGGGTCTGAATGTGCCGGAGAGTTGCTGTCGCGAGATTCAACCTGGTCAGGTAAAGATCAATTTGCGAACTTGTTCCAGCGGATGGAGAAGTTAGTCGTCTACTGGATCCGTGCATACGGGATTGCAGTAATTAGTGATTTACCCGATGCTCGCGTCTGGAGCATCGTCTGGATCAATTATAATCTCCAGAGTGGTAGAACGATAAATTATCCGCCTTCTCGTGGAATAATTGCCTCCATCGCGTCTACTCCTTGTAATTAATAAGTCGTCGTAATTAATATTTGCGAGGCACATTTCTATTTCAGTGTACTGCAAGACACTGTAATTTCAGATTACAATGAAATCTCACGCAATATGCTAACTGTTCAGTTAAAAGCGACAATAAGGATGCATCGTGGTCTAAACGTGCAATTCACTCGTAGAATTTCGAAGGGAACGAAACAAGCAACTTTCGTTTGAAACATTTCTTTGCGCAACTAGTAGTTTATGAATAAATCCTGTATAATTAATCGAGTAATTGCTGAATTAAGTGGGCAGGAAAATGGTGCACGCGGAAATCTCGTAATTGTGGATGATTTACTATCACGACAAAATATACTAACTGTTTAGTTAGGAGCAACGATAAGAATGCATATAAAAACGTCAAAAAGCATATAAAAGTGCATTTCACTTCGTATTTCTTTGCGCAACAAGTAGTTCGTGAATAAATTTAGACTGTACAATTAAGTGATTGTTAATCCTGTATAATTAATGGATCACTTGCTGAATTAAGTGGGCAGCAAAATGGTGCACGAGGTAAGCTCGTAATTGCGGATGATTTACGATGATCGCATCCTTGTAATTCAGATTTCGCGGTTCTACGGGACATTGTCGGTTAAATTACCCACGGTCGGTTAAAAAGGCCTCTGTATTTATACCAACGAACGGTAATGAATTTCCAATTTGAATTGTCTTTCAAGAATGATCGGTTCCGCGTAATTTGACCGAAACGATCCAGGAGCGAATTTCGAAACATCAACGACCTATTGATTACGTTCAGAAAAGCCTCCGCTCTATCGCAATCTCTCGGCCAACCTCGGCACTGTTTCGCCTCTCACGCTTTCACCGGCTCGATCGACTTTCCCAAGCCGAACCGTTTCTCATGCGGTTTCTCATCGATCTGTTGCAGCGGTTCAAATGCAACGCTGGACCAGACACGGTGAATCCCTCGAATGCCTATCTAGAAGGTTGCATCAACGGAACGCGGATTTACATGCAGAAGCACGCGACGATCATGGGTGGCGCCGGTATTGCTGTCGCGTGTCTGATGGTAGGAAATAACTTTCTC
The DNA here is from genome assembly GCA_028455615.1 of Lasioglossum zephyrum. Classification (NCBI taxonomy): domain Eukaryota; kingdom Metazoa; phylum Arthropoda; class Insecta; order Hymenoptera; family Halictidae; genus Lasioglossum; species Lasioglossum zephyrum. Next base: position 3,946,200 of record CM052323.1, on the reverse strand, counting down.
CGTTCGCGGTTTAGCATAACTAGACTGCGGATCTTCATGCAAAAGAACAATTATCTGTGAGATGCTACCTAGTCATTCGCTTCTTGCCTGTGAAATGTCTAAACTGCCCGAATTTTCACTACCAAAGTAATATAATTATCATTAGATTCTCTATATCTTATCATAAACTCAATTGTTTTTTCTTGCTTTTTCTCAGCCCTTGTTTGATAAAAATATTGTCTAAAAACTACATAAGTAATATTTGGTTAAACACATTTAAATGAAACCAGGTATTGTTTTACCCTCTAAGGTATTATATACTCAATTATTTTGTTCTCGCCCCTTGTTCGATCAAATAATATCGAAAAACTCCAAAATTATTATCTAACTACATACATTTCAATTCAATGAAATATCGTTTTATCCTCTATGTTTGATTGCAGGACACAGGAGCCAGATAAAAATTGTATTCTTCTTTTAATTATTCTATTACGCTGAAACTAATACGTTGATGCCCATACATATTTTTAACATGTTCACAGCTTTAATTTGTATATACCCACATTTTTGTCATAAGTGCATCAAATCCGCAGTCTAATTATTATAAACTCAATTATTTATTTCTCATCACTTGTTCGAACAAATATTATCAATAAACCTTATCAATATTATTTAACAACACACGTTCAAATCAATGCGGTATCGTTTTAAGAAATTGAAATGGATACTAAAAATTTTGATGAAATGTGTTTTAATTGGCAACGATTTGATTGCAGTTCTTCGGAATGATATTCTCGTGCGCGCTCTTCAAGATGATAGAATGACGAGAGGGTGATGTGGTCTAAAGACACCTCGGTACTTCGAGGCGAAGCTAATGAAGACCAAGTGGATGTCAACCGTCCTCGAGCGACTCATACGAATTCATAATCAACGTCATCATCGTCATTGAGTGTACCTAGCTGAAGTATGAAAATCAAAATGCATCTCCACGCGCATCTACACTTTCAATGTACAGTACTCATCGTTTTGTTACATTTAGCATTACTCAATGTACCTTTATTTACTGTCTTTTTATCTTTCTTGTAATTTATAAAGATATATAAGGTAAGCGTTCTTGTTTAAGTGTACGATGTATTATATAATACGTATATAATTATTGTGGTTAATACTTTGTGTACCTTTCCGCGCGAAATAAATACAACGTGTACGAAGTAACCCAATATGCTCGAGGATTTCCTCGGAAATTTTACCAGTATACCGATATTGATATTTACCAATGTAAATTTTAGATTAACAGACTTCGCTGCGAAGTCTTTTTCTCATTTTTCTTGTTTTTTTTTATCTTTTTTTTACGTCGCATCGAGGTTCTGGTCATTAGCGACTGGTTGTTGTAATTATTTATATTTATGTTTCTTCCTATGGTGGTTGTATTTCTTTGCAAAGTTTACTTTCCTATGGAAATTTAATTGTAGCCTATTGGTTTTATCTATACATATAATGTTGCTAGTTGAAAAAGGAAATATTGTTTCTCATCGACATGTATAAAGTATGCTTTTTATCAAACAATCCATTTCTTTGTCTTAATCCCAGAAGAATCCACTGTACACAGATTTTTAATCGACTACGAAATGCTCCTGACTTTTATACAGAAAAATCGATATTTGTCGACATTTTCCATTGTCGCTTTATCCATTATTCATACCCCAAGGACTATAAACTTTCAAAATAGATTATTCTCGGACTCGGTAGATAAAGGATTTCACTTTTCCATTCACAGGGTCCCTGCAGTTTCCCCATGTTTAAACCAATCGATTTGGAATTTCCGACTCGGTAAAGGGAGGTCTATCAAATTCCGTTTCTCATAAAGGTTTGTTCATCCCTGACAGATATTCAATCGCAACGGCCTTTAATTTCGTTTACGAAACGCGGGTGAGCCAGGGCGCGTTCCCCGGGTGATTCCCCATTGAAAAGCCTGTTCGGACAACCCGTCTGCATTTACTATGTATACTGCTTGTCCAATATTCACTCATATGCTGCATTCTTCATAAAATTCAAACATATTTCTTTTAGATGAATTTGTATATAAGATTAAAATTGTCTGCATCAATTGCAAGAAACAGGAATCGCACAGAACTAATTTTTTCTAATGTACAAAACACATGTAAATAAAATCTGACCGATTATCCTATATTTTCTAATTTTTTTCAACAATTTGACTTCTAGAGCTGTCCATAATCATCCCACACTTGATCAATCTCTTTTTTCAAATTCTCTTTTTTTTAAATATTATCGTATAATAGTTAATTCTAATCAAAATAAAACAGTTAAATGAAGCTGGAAGCTTGTATTCTCTAATTACAATTTTAATCGCACATTCATAGTAGAACATAATGCAGTTGTTTGTAGTATCTGATCTGACATAAAAAAATGTGTAAATTATTTATCGCGAAGAGGAAGAATTTTATGGTTTTCACAAGCTTTGCCAAAATGGCGCTTATTAACGGAGCCATTGATGGTGGTCGAAAGCAATAGTGGCTCGCAGTACCATTCTTATTACTTATCCTTTCTTCGGCGTTGTCTCGTGTTCCGTTTGAAATGGACAAAACCGTAACGCAAAGGAAAAAACAAGAATAAAAGTCTAGGAACGTGGCCACAATCTTCAGTAATGAGAGGGCGTACATAGCATTGTTTCGGAAACAGCTAGCAACGCTGCGAGCCCCCGATACAAAGACAGGGTGGACCAATCCGAGCCGCATACAGACAACGGTGCGCGTCGATATTCCAGACGGTCATTGATAGTACAGCGGCAGCAAGAAATATTTCCCGGCACCATCGGATATGATCCTTTCTTTAATCGAAAAACAGCGAAAACTATCGCAACAAACAATTTGACGAACAGAGATTTGAACTATTTGTTATTGGAAACGAACACAGCTCACGATGAAAATATTTAATCACAATCTTGGTGGTACTGCCGTAGAAATGAATATTGGTGAAATTCGCAATAAAAGTGTAACTTATTGCAGACACCAGATTTTATGGATTTATAACAAAAAGGAGTAGATCTAATTTATAACGATCGAAACATTAGAAGAATTTAAAAATAATGTTGCATCATTTTTGAGATTCGAACTATTTGTTATTGGAAACGAACGTAGCTCACGATGAAAATATTTAATCACAATCTTGGTGGTACTGCCGCAGAAATCAATATTGGTGAAATTCGCAATAAAAGTGTAACTTATTGCAGACACCAGATTTTATGGATTTATAACAAAAAGGAGTAGATCTAATTTAAAACAGTCGAAACATTAGAAGAAAATAAAGATATTAAGAATCGAAATAAAGTTGTGTTTCACACCAATTTGTTGAAATTCGACTGGAAAGTTTTTATTTTACATAAAGATGCGTTTTCTAGTTATCGATGACGAACGCAGTTTATGATGGCAAATATTTTATCAAAATCTTGATGGCACTGCAGTAGAAATTTTCACCAAAAGTACCGTTTAGAAGGGAACTTTTTACCCATGTTTCGTTTGTAATACTTTTTTTCTAGGCCCGCAAGTATATCGGGGAATATAATGTACATACATTGAGTGATTGTCTGACGTTCGAATTGCAGTTTACCATTTCAAACTTCGTGAGTCAAACAACGAACCCCAGCTATATGTTTGCCCACGGCTTATTCACCCCTTTGTCGTTCGGGCTGCACACCTCCTTACATTAAAGCACGACGGGTTCCAGTAATTCAGGCGCCTCGCCAAAATAAACCTCGTCGCACTTTATCTCTGGCCCTTTTTTATTTTCCGTTTAATTATCGAGCGACGGTACAGTCGTAGTCGAAACCGTCACAACGAGGCTATGAACAATGACAAACATATGATAACTGTCAGTTAACAATGCACTACCACGGCCAAATAATCGGCCTTTTACTCCACGATTATTGAAACAGTAAAAATACATTCGTGCATAATGGAAGAGTTATTTTTAAATTGGGATCAAAATGTTACAAAATCAGGGGTGGAATGTTCTAAGCAATATTAAAGGATAGTGGGAAATATCTGATCACTCGTTGCTTATGGAATCCAAATAAAAATTTCGACAGAAATGGATTTAATGGTATTTACTTAGTTGTTCGAACGATTCAAAATCTATTATGCTTCTATACGTCGTCTTTACCTTCTAAAGTTTCCCCCTGTCTGCACCGTATTCGTCATTTTGTGTAACAATACGTTCGATTCGCGTCACACAAGCACACTCTGAAAGATGCAGGAGACCACATGTGTAAGGTGGTTCCTGCCAAATTTTCCACCCCTCGAGGGCAAGCCGTACAGTCACAGGGAAAACTTTCCGCACCCCAGACAGTGTGTACAACAACCCCCAAAATTTTGCCGAGTACAGAATCGTTATTCATCCTTTAAATCCTGTAAAAAGTTCCTTCCTTTGATTAATTTGTCTGTAAAAATTACTTCTGTGCCATTCTCGTGAAGTATAATTTTAACTGAACAGGAAATAAAAATCTTTCTTGACACGTACTGTTGTGAAATTTGCACTAATGATATTTTTACCCCCTGCTAGCTTTCGAAGTGTGATATTATTATTATTAAGATATTTCAGACCTTTTAATAAAGATTAATAAGGATTTGATTTTGTCCCGTGGCAACAGCATCCGGAACGACGAAGCCACTTCAGTTTTCACCCTCGTGAATCAGTCTAGAGGAATTTCAAATCTCTCAATGAAGAGTAATAAGGATTTGATTTTATCCCTTGCCTGACAGCATCCGGAATGAAGGAGCTACTTCAGCCTTCAGCCTCGTAAATTAGACTAGCGATATTTTAAATATTTTATCGAAGGATTTGATTTGATCCCGTGCCTATCAGCATCCGGAACGGTGGAGCCACTTCTCGGTGTTCTTGCTGTAAATTAGTCTGCGGGAAAGAAATGCAAGTTTCCATGGAATCCCGCAGAGTACTTATCGAGCCACGTAATAATTATTCCATTAACAACTTTCCCCCGGGTGCTCGGTCGAGTTCGTTACTTTCCGCTCTCGCATGTGTCATCGTTCCGCGTCTCGACGACCTTTCTTCCCTTTCAGTTTATTCACCCCGGCGTGCGTCACCGTGCGCGCGTCTTTGCTTCGAGGCGTGACTGGCTGCCATTCAAAAGGCGTCCCGACAACTCGTGCGTGCCGCATGATTCTCTCTATCCAACCGTTCTTATCAGTCTTTCCCTCATTTGCTTCCGATCTACCAATCCTTCTGGCTGTTTGTAACAGTTGGACAGGGGCCAACGTGAGCAAACAACCGTGCCGTTCGAATTTGAAGTCGTATTTCAAACCGAACGCCAACACCAGAATTCCGTTCACGCGGACCTGGCAGCCGAGTAATTCGTACACGAGGTATCTAGGGCCTGATTAGTTATATAGTAGTATTAGGTTTAGTACTAAATTTATAATAGTTGTGTTTTATTTTATTATCATACAAAACCTAGGATCTCTTGGTAACATTTGCTACAGGCCCCGCGCTGGCTTAATCCGCCTCTGGAGGTGTCACCGAAAAGAAACCGGACTACGCCCTTGCGCGAAGATTCTACATTTGGACTTCGCGATGCATATTTCTCATGTGGCTGTATTCAAGCATGTTTTAATTGTATATTCAAGCATATTCTATTCTATTAAAAAATATTCTGATATATTTTCCTATTGTCTAACATGTTCCAGACAATTCTAGTATTAGTATACTGTAGCATATTTAAGTATACTCTGGCATATTCTAGTATATTCTTGAATATTCAAGTATATTCTTGAATATTCGAGCACATTCGAGCATATTCTAGAATATTCTAGTATATTCTTGTGTTTTCCTGCATATTCTAGTATGTTCTAGTATATTCTTGTATATTCAAGCATATTCTGATTTAATCTTGTAATATTCTTGTATATTCAAGCATATTCTAGTATGTTCTAGTATATTCTTGCATATATTCTTGAATAATCGAGCATATTCTAGTATGTTCTAGTATATTCTTGTATATTCAAGCATATTTTAGTTTGTTCTAGTATATTCTTGCATATATTCTTGAATATTCGAGCATATTCTAGTATGATCTAGTATATTCTTGTATATTTTAGCATATTCTGGTTTAATCTTGTATATTCTTGTATATTTAAGCATATTCTAGTATGTTCTAGTATATTCTTGCATATATTCTTGAATATTCGAGCATATTCTAGTATGTTCTAGTATATTCTTGTATATTCCAGCATATTCTAGTTTGTTCTAGTATATTCTTGCATATATTCTTGAATATTCGAGCATATTCTAGTATGATCTAGTATATTCTTGTATATTCAAGCATATTTTAGTTTGTTCTAGTATATTCTTGAATATATTCTTGAATATTCTATTATACTCCAGCATATTCGTCTGGATCACTATGATGTACAGAAGTCGAAGGATGGAAAATAACTGTCATACAAGTTCAATAGCATGACAACACTCGTGGTATCACGAGGTGCGCTCTTAGATATTGAGAAAGGGTCCCGCTGAGAACGAGTCCGGTTGTCAGAGAAACGTATGTAGATTTCTGTGGGGATGTTTCAAGGCGTATAGAGTGGTTCTTAGGGTTACCCTTCGGGGTTGTCGACAAGTAAGGCGTGAGGAGAGGGCGAAACCTTTGTAAAGAGTCTCCTAAACGAATCCTTCAAAGGGAGCGACTACTGAATAGAATTTCTTGTTTGGAGAGCTTTAGTTTTTAACTGCTCGCGTGAGAGTATTCTCACGGCCTCTTAATTACTTTTTCGGATACAGTGGGACGTAACTTGTGTGAATGAAGTATTTGTAAAGCCAGTGGCTTCGTTTATTCGTTATCCCCTTGTCTGAATGGTTGCCAACCGAGTTTTTATCGCTGAAACTATTATCTCACTGTTATGGTGTAAATACAATAATTAGTTCATGTACAGGGTGGTTTACCAGATATTATCACTTCGATTGTCGTCATTATTATTATTCAATGTGAAAAATGTTTATTACGTAATGTAAAACAATCATTACTTTCTCGAATCAGAAACGGTTGTCACCTTGAACCTTTTCTATGAATAAAATCATTATAATTTTATTAAAAGGGTCCTGATTTCATAACAACACTCAAATTAAAATATCTCCTTAACTAATGGTTTTTCAATTATTAATAGGTTAATAATTTTTCGTAGAGAATATGAAGCTTCGTCGATTGGTGCAGGAAAAAACAGACAATCGCATTTAAAAAAATACTAGTATTCATATCTTCGCTACGAATAATAAGAATGATGAAAATCTAAATCACCCTAAATGTTTGAATAAGTTAGATTTTATTCTATCGTTTACTAACAAATACACTCTTCATGTGTATTTGACTTGCGTAATCTTGGTAATAGTGTAAAATCTTGATAAAGAAGCAACGACCCCTAAAGGGAGCATCGTCCGGTTATTCTTTCCACCTCGCCGTGCTAATTAAGTGTATAACAGAGCGACATCAACATTACATAGTAAAAAGAATCACAGCGCAGTAGACAATGAGCGTTTTACAATCAGATTTGCAACCGGACAATATTAATTTTTCAAACGGAAGTCCCCGATGTAAACGAAGCTCGATGAAAGGCTGTTTCTCTGGCTCGCTTGGGCGTCATCGATGATCCTATATCTCCATCTGTATTGATTTTGAAAAATAAGTAAAAAAGGTGCTTCGAGTAAACTTGACATCTTAAAATCATAACATAACTAACACATTTAAGTATAGATTTGTACAATTAAATATTACTGCTTAGTGAAAACAAAATTTTAACCCTTCACTGCATGATGTTTGCTAATTGGGATGAAAAAAATTGTAAGATGGTCAGTTTTTGTGTTTCATTTAAGGGAAAAACATTTTTTTTTTAATTATAACAACATTTTCAGAAGAATAAACATAAATAAACGTAGTAAGAAAACACATTCTTAGTTCACTATGTAACAGATATGTTAACTGTATCAGATATGATACACTATGCAGCGAAGGGTTAAAAAATGTTGGAAGCAAAACTGGTCAGAGGTACAACACTCACCCCTACAATATTGAGAAAGTTATCCTCTTTTTAAGGGTGTCCTAATATTAGTGGGAGTAGAAAAATTCAATACAGTGTTAGCAATAGTTTTTTGCAAATATCTCGAAAACTAAAACCGAGCGACGGTAACACGTATAGGGAAAAGTAGTTCAGAATGATGACCTTGACAACATATTTCAAGGTCATCAAGATCGGTGAGGAAGCCCCTAATGTAAATAATTACCTTAATTTCTATTAATTCGTACGATCGACAAAACGGAATAGCTGTACTAAGTGTTTCATAAAATCAATAATAACTATAAAAGTGGGAGTCACTGTATATTGTTTATTCGATATTAGTTTGCGACGGGATGGACGGTATGCCGGGCCACATGCGCACTCGATCCGCGACGAGTTTTCACGGTGCAGCGAGTGCGGCTTTCGGTGCGAACGGGTGTCGTAATCCCACGCGCTTGTGCTGCATGCGTGCGCTCATGATACTCGTCCGCGACTATTTTCTCCGCCGAATAAGCTCAGTATATGCGCACACCGTGAACCATTCCCGCGCGTTGCCACAAAGGGCCCCCTCGGACAATGACGAATGAATCGCAACACACCATCGGGGATAATGCCACTCGTCCCGCGGTCCGATCTCCACGAGTACCCACGTACAGTCTGCTTCCCTCCATTCTTTCCCCACTCCCCTCGTGTGTCTTCCACACGCGATCCTACTTCGGGAAAAACTGAACCTCGTCTTCGTTATTCAGCCACGAACGCTTCCCGTTGCTGCGCGCCACCGTCAATCGTAAAACTAGTCTTCCTCGTATCATTCCGTATGTGTCTAGCTGACTCGCTCGACGCGATATTACCTCTTCCATCAGGAAACGCGATCAAATGATTCGCTACGACTCCGCAAACTGATGCTCTAGGTGTGCACGCTATAAAACTCGGTTAGAGCAAGTACTAAATTGTTCAAATGATTTGTATTAACCCTTCACTGCATGATTATGTTCATTCGGATGAAAACATTGAAAGAAGTTCAGTTTTTGTGTTTTATTTAAGGGAAAAGTATTAAATAAAATTAAAACAACATTTTCAGAAAAATATGAAAAATAAAAAATTTTTATTATAGATTTTATTATTATTTATTATAGATTTTATATAGGAAGTTAAATGAAATGAAAATTGTAAAGGGAACGGGATCTCCTTGTAACCCGTAAGGGAACAAGAAATATACATACATTTTCAGAAAAATAAAAATAAATATACATGGTAAGAAAATGCATTCTTAGTTTTCTATATACCAGATTTGTTAACTGTATCAGATGTGGTACACCATACAGCGAACGGTTAAGGTAAAGGCACCAGTAAAATTGCCCTCAGCAGTTGGCCATTTTTCAGAAAAACGTAGGAAATAATGTTTCTGGACGTAATGTGCAAAAACATTTACCTAATCTGTTTCTAAATTAGATTTTGCATGGTGTTCATTCCTTTTCATTTGTATTTGCTATCTCACTTGTGATTTGTACTAATCATTGCAAGTAAACGATGTCAAAGTAACCATCTTTAGTGTTTCTAGCTATAATTTTTGAAAAAAAGAAAGTTCAATGTAAGAAGTTCAAACAGCCTTTTCACGCATAGAGTCTCTCTATTTAATAGGGTTAAGAATTTTTGCGAATATTCGTTTCACACAGATTTTTGCGTATTCGAAGAACTGCGATCCCGAGAGCGAAACCGCTGGTACATAGCTTCGGGGTGTAGACAGAATATGGGTTGTAGCCTTTTGAGAAATTGTTCCGACGTTTCGTAACTAACGTGTCCTCGGGTAAGGTAATGATATATTTTTCAGGCGCGTGATGAAGACTGCATTGCCATGATCTACACCCGGAAGCTAAGAAAAAGACAGCTTTTGTCGTTACTATAACGACACTGGTTCGACGATTACTATGTTTTTTTACGTAACAGAAAATCTGCCTCAGTTAATTGTGAGAAATAGAAATTCAATCAAAATAAATTTTTCTCAAAGAAAAAACTAACTCTAGACAATCCAACTATATTTATTATACAAAATCAAAATTTTCTTGCTGAATTCCAACAAACTGGAGTGAAATACAGATTTATTTTCTTTTATGGAAAATAATGTTACAGTATTTTACAATTCTTTTAATGTCTCTACTGTTTTGAATTACACCGACTCATTTTCGTTATAAGTGCATAAAATCCGCGGTCTGATCATTATTATTGTCGCCCACAGAATTATACAAATTTATCTTAAATGCAGAAAAATTATTCTACCATGATATGTCTGCTGGATATTCGATACGGATGAAAAACGTTGACCCTTTAATTTTAGTTTAATTTTCAAAGAAAGAAAAAACGCGGGCAGAGTCGAATCACGAGAGCAATGAGAACGGTTAAGCGTAGCAACCCCTTTTTCTACCGGAAAGGTCGTTATACCCACTGATGTGCGAGTGGGAGCAATTCCGTACTCAAAGCAGCACGTAGAAACACGATTTGCGAAACCCGGTCATAAAATACGAAAACAAAATCTCGACTTGTGCTTCCTGTCGAATGCAGCTAAAATATAAATCCTCCATATAACCCGGTAGTCGTTTTTCACACATATTTAACAATCTCGTTGACCGTCTATTAAAAATAATGATTCGAGTCACTGAAAATTCGTCGGAATTTATCCATAATAATGAACAAAGAATTTTACTCATCGTTACTCGAACTGAAAAGATGGATTCGACAAAATAACAAATAGATCATTTTACAAGAAGAACATTTTTTATCCATAATAATGAACACAGAATTTTCTTATAAAAATGTTCATCGTTACTCTAACTGATGCAATCTCTCCAACGAAATAACAAATAGTCAGATCATTTTACCAGAAGAAAAACATTTTGATAACTTCACAAACTATAGAAGAGATAATCCACCATTTTGAGGGGTTCGGTAGTTCCGGTGTCAAAGATGGCGGAACGTTTTCATCGCAACACTTAAAGCACAATCAATAAAGAACGAGCAAATGCTAGTTGAAAAATTATTCACAACTTAGAGAAAACATTTAAATCAGTGAATAAAAATCGATGTTTGATATTATTCAATGATATAATATCCATTATTTGCAACAACTTCTTGCCATCCTGTTTCCCAATCAATCACCAGCAACACGTGTTATTGATTTACAAGCAAAATTACTGCAACCTAACACATAAAAATGTATCAAACATAATCGAATTCGATAGTCCTATAGATTCGATTCCACCGGTTGCCGAGAGTCAGTTGTTCATACTGATGGAAAATATGGAACCCAGTGATTCGAGTGCTGCCTCTTCTGCAACCATTGTGAGAAGTGGCTCGAACTTCTGCAAGAGTTTCACCCCCTATACTAATAGGATATTCCGAAGTGACTCTCCAGTCAGAAATGCGACAGCCGTCGTCTCACGATTTCCCATTATCAGAATTCAAAAATCCTCTGTCACAATATCGACCCAAAAGACAACATTCTTGAAACAAGAATGAAAAACAGCAAACATTACTCGTCGAGAACACACGGCGCGAAAACACGTTCCTGGCGAATCTTTCTCGGGCTGTACAAACAAGAATTTTTAATTAGGCGCCGTTTCCTGAAGAGATTTGCATGTCTGAGTACCTTGAAAATTGGATTTCGTACGTCGTTGGACTTTCCGACGTTTTCAGTGGCGGCGACGTGACTTCTTTTTGGTTTTATTGGCACAGTTTCCGCGCCGCTGACATCGGTTCGTCGAAGACGGTGGAGAGAGAAACGGAAATGCGAGGCACAGGGATACACGGCAATGGGAGGCGTAGGGAAATACCGAGAGCACAGAGGAGATATCGTATTGATTTCGTCTCGAGCATTAAATCCGAATAGGCCGGAACTTGGGGGAGTCGTCCAGGTGAAACCGAGAGAACACTGAGCACTTTAGGCCGGGGATGTCAACCGAGGCGCTTCGTTCGCAAATTAAATTGTACTCGAACTCGGGAGCCGGCCACGAGTAGGCCAATGCAATTGCCCTGAGACCGAACTATTATGCAACGCTAATATCGTCGCCGCGTTTGCATCATGTAGCCATTGTTGGCGACGAGACGCTCCGGTGTACGCGCCGCGCCGCGTCGCTTTGCAATATACGTCGCACCGACATTTTACACCGGAATAATGCGACGATGGGCGGAGATCAGGTGGGTTAAACAGAAGCAATTATGTCTTTTTAAACGAGTCGGCCGACACCGAGGATTACAGATTCTCGTTCCAATTCGGTCGCCTTGGTGTCTTCGCCCTCTCGATTCCGCCCAAGCTTCGTGCCTTCGTGCTTGTATTCGATCTCTCTCTCTCTCTCTCTCTCTCTCTCTAACATACAAGAAGATAGCGTTAATTCGCAAACAAGTACAGTAATAAATCTATAAATTGTGATGTATTTTACAACTAGACGACGGATTTTATGCATTTATAAAAAAATATAAATAGGTGTAATTCGAAACAGTAACATTAGAAGAATTTAATTATACTGTTATAATATTTTCAACTTATTGAACAGATTACGAAAGAAAATTAATTTCTATTTCACTCCAGTTCGTTGCAATTCAAGCAGAAAAAATGTGCTTGTAGTTTTGCTGTCTATTAGTATTTGTATATATATATTATTTGTGTATTGTATATATTCATATATATTGTATTCAATTTCTCGGTCATGTTTTCCACCAGTGATTTCTTCAAACATATTTTCTATTAAAAATTTTCAATGATTTATTGAAATTGAATCTTGTAAATTGAAATTGAATATAGAATATTGTAAATTGCAATTGAATTTTGTATAAATAGTAACAAATTATTTTACGTTTCTAAGTTGGTTATATGTTCCTTTTTTCTGACTTATGTCACTTTTTTCTGAATGAACGATATAATAGTAACACAGTCAGGGGCAAAAAGAGAGGGCACCCTATTAATTTGTTAATTATTATTTAGTCGACAACATTAATAACATTTCTCGTACTTGCTTCGTTTTACATTGGTTCTCTTTCTTTGGTTCTATTGGTAGAACTTAAATGTTGTTGTAGAAATGTAAATTTTCAACAGAAATCAACGATGGGACGTGTGTTTGCAAATACATGCTGAAATGTATGAAAAGAATTCACCAGTTTCGTTTAATACCGAACAACTAAGTTCGAGAGTTAGATAAATGTATCTCTTTATGGATGTAGAGATAGAGTAACCCCTATGGATGACACGTGTAAAATTTATTTGTAAACTTTGCGTATCGTAGAAAGGCTAAAAGCGAATTGTGGAGAGCCAAATTGATCTGAATACATAGTACACAGGGGTGTATGCACTGGACGCCACGAGTACCACCAGGAACTACATGCGGGTATCGTGGTTGTTCCATCAAAGTAATATGTTTGAAAAACAAGGACAACGTCGAAATATAACGAGGATTACGAAAAACTTACAAACAACAAGCATTTTATTAACAACATACACTGCTCGAACAAAGTATAAAAGTTGAACACCATAGTTTCCCGACAAAGTACAAACATCACAAGCAAATCAACGAGTTAATCGACCGGATGAAGGGAGAGTCGAGTCCCGGAGCAAACAGCAAGATTTAATTCGCTGTGACCAGTTTTGGGCTACGGTCGGCTCGGCCTATCAATTAATCGAGCGAATCCGGACAAAATGTTTTTACGAAAGCGGCAGTCTTGCCAAATATTTGCGACGCGCCGTTACTTGCCGGTGAAAGAGCGCGGAACACAACGAAAATGCATTCGAGTCCCGTTGGCCGGTGGTTAAAAATCACCAAACTGTCTGAAAACTTGAAAATCAATTTTTTATTTCTCTTAGATCTCGGTGGTTACACAGTCATTGTTACGACTAGACTACGAATGTTCTACGAGTGAAGTAAAATTTTATTTTCTTTTTTAATGTATGTTTAATAGACTGAAAATAATAAAGTAGGCGATTTATGATTTCCGAAAATGTTGAAGAAACATTAGAATCTAAAATTCCACCGAATTTAGTACGATCTTTATTTAATTCAGATCTACAAGGCTACTACCACTGAAAATGAGATTATATTGTTTCAATTTCCTTAAAAGTTTCAAAAAATGCCGGAATATGAAATTCCACCGAATTTATTACGATTTTTATTAAAAGCTACTGTCACTGAAAATGAGATTACATTTGTTTCCGCTTTCTTAAAGTTTGCCTAGAAAACTTAAAAACCTCCTAAACATCCGCAGTGTAGCAATTACCCACTTTTGTCGACATTTTTCTGAAACAGATCTGTAACTCATCTATGCCAACATTTGGTTCGAACATTTCGTATTGCTGAAACTTTATTGATTTCATTATACGACTTCTCGATTACGAATTCACTTTTGTCGAGATTTTTCTCAAACAGATCTGTAACTCATCTATGCCAACATTTGGTTCGAACATTTCGTATTGCTGAAACTTTATTGATTTCATTATAAGACTTCGTTTGAGGTTTTGGTGATTTGGAACCAGCATGCATCGTCCGGTGGTGCGTTCCCGTTCGATGGAACGCTCGTCTCGCGGGGCGGAAAGTGGAGCAGAGCTCGTCTGGAGGCTCCACAAGAGTCAGAGACTGACCGGGAAAAGCAAAGACCGAAGAACAACGGAGATGACGGGATTAAATGGAAAAGGAAGTAATAACGAGGGGTCTGGGTGGCTCGGAGGAAACCGTCTCTGTGACCTCTCTCAATTTCTCTCCATCTTCTTCTCTCTTTCTGTCGATCTCTGTCTTCCTACCGGAGTCACGAAGGGCGATTCGCTTGATGAATGAATCCAGAGGACATATGTCATCGCACGGAAAAATCTGGGATTACGCGGGGCCGAGTCTAGCGGGGTTCTTTGAACACATAGACTCCATCTTTTCATTCGGTTCCTTGTTACGTCAACTGGAATTCGAACAATGAGGAGTCTAGCAACGGCAGAATTATTTATACGCAAGGATGGAGAAGTAGAAGATTGAGAAAATGATACCGTTCTAGGCTGAGCTTACATTTTTAAGTGAACAAGCTGTTACGCGAAGGAGACAGCAAAGAAGTTGAGAGGAAATTGGAGAGCATAGAGAACCTGAGCTTCGACTGATATCGGGATCATCTGAAGCTGTAGTTTCCAAGGAAATTGTGATTCACTTGTTCACCGGGACGAATTAACGAGTTTTCTAGTTTACTGTTTCTGATGTTCTTCTATCGCTTGTTTAACTTTGTAGACCCACTGCTTCGGAATACTTCTCGGACTACTGTTTCGGAATTTGTTCAAATATCAATGATATATAAACGTATCTCAAAGAATTTTATCGAGATCTTAAAAATTGTTGGTTTCGCAGATGTGTAAAATAATGCGTCAACAGCTTTTTCATTAAATTATAATAGCTGAACTAGCAAACCGAGGAAGATGAGTTTTCAGGAGTTTGTAGTGAAAACGTAAGAGTATCTACATCAAAAATTTCTTCATTTCTACTCGACATTTATTCTTCATATCATGAATATTTCAAGGAATACAGAGGTTAATACTGAATTAATATTAAATTAATATTAATACTCAATATAATTATATTAATTTAATATTAAATTAAATTAATATTAAATACCTCAATTAAATTTTCCATATAAATTTCTTTTATAAATTACAATAACTTCCCTATAAAATCGGGAAGTTAATAATTTTTATATGAAAATTCAATATAAACCTCAATAACATTAAATGTTCTATATAAATTTCAATTTCAAGTAAGTACTCAATATAATTAATATTTAATTAATATTAAATTAATATAATTAATATTTAATACCTCAATACAGAGAAATTTATAAACAAAGATCGAAACGTCGATTTAACTGAATAATTTGCAAAAGTGCTTTTATAAGAAGTAATATAAACGATCGAACCGTGCGCCGAAAACATTAACCATTCTTTATTAACAATACATACGATCTATAGATGAAACATATTTATCATGATCGGTCGTAGAGTTCGCAATCTCGTTTTCAATTAAGGACCGAACCATGGATGGAAAGATTTATCTAGCCACGATTCATCTACGCGATTCGAGCCGAACAAACACGGCCGAAGGAAATATTTTGGATGGGAGCAACCTGCGCCGAGATTCGTTTGCCGATTTGACGAGCGTATCGGCACGGTGCGCGAAGTGTTGGCTCACGCTCGACCAGGTTACCGCACAGGTGAAAAGCCAGAGGAAAAGGGCGGATCGTTTTATAACTGATTACATGATAGACGGCAGACACGCCGGGAGGAAAACATATTTGCGTGGTTTCGCTGTATCGCGATGCTGTAACCGCGTCCGACGCCTACAAGAAAGTTATTAAAGTTCAGCGCGCGCGCGCGCGAGCGAGCGGGCGTCTCGTCGCCAAAACGAGAGGCGACGATGAAAGAGAAAAATGGTGAAAGGAAAAAAATCGTTTGAATCGTCGCGATGAGGTACATCACGGTTATAAATCTTAATAATGTCCTGCTATTAATAGTATTCGAATTAATCACTCGAGGGCTACGAACAGAGAAAATATTTGTTTTTCAACCTGCTATATTGGCATTCGAAAACAATAAATCTGTTGTTGAAATGGCTTCGTGCATTTTTTAATTCAATCAATATTCACCGTTCAGCAGACTTCGTTATTACCCAGGTCAACAATATGCTTTTAAATTGCAGAGAATTATAAAATATTAACGGCGCGAATGGATCGATTTAATCTGTAAAAGAGAATTTCCATTCAATCATAGACGGCTTCGAATCTAAAAAGGCAAATGTCAATTGAATATTCCCATCTATAAAATAACTTGGTAGCTAATGATTGGACTGTGGAATTTATGAATTTATGAGGAGACTGAGTAGGTGTAGCACAAAGTAGTCGACACGTGAGAATTTCATCATTGTTTAGTAGTCCATGACTATATGCTTATTATATAGTATATTTATTTTTATATTTATAAATATATTTTTATATTTATTATATATTATATATTGACTATTGATTATATGCCATACTTTTATGCTCAAACTCTTAACAGCTAATGGATTGGACAAAATAATTTATGTATTTATGAGGAGAGCGAGTAGATGTAGCAGATAGTAGTCTCAAAACATGCAAAATCATTTCTTACTAGTTCATGACTGAGGATATTTCGTAGTGGCAGTGCACATTTTTACGGCTGAAGTCTAACTAAATTTCAGATCATCCAGGAAAAGAAAAATTTACAACGATCACTGTGAAGTAGATCGTGAAAAGCTGTTTAAACAGACGAAAGAAAAGCTGAACGTCGAATAACCCCTCCTAACCGGCGCTCGAAAATCCTGCCACGCCCAAGCTGCAGAATCAATCCGCGTGGAGCCGGAAAGTTCGCGCGGATTCCCGTAAGAAAAATTTCGGAAAACCAAGAGAGTAAGTAGGTACGGATGTACAGGTCGTACGGTCGTGATCGATCTCGAAGAGCTGATCGACCAGGGGCCATGTGAATGGAACCTTAGGTACCCTGGCAGCACCTGGTTGTAAACGCGCCAAAGCCGGGTAGACCGTCTGTTCTGTCAATCCCCACCATGGCTGGTAGCTACTGGAGCTCTTCCAGTGCACCACCACCACCACCACCACCACCACCGCCAGCTCTACCACTGGCACTGGCATCACCGGCAACAGCGAGAGTCTCTCTCCTTGCACCGTCACTACTACATACTACGTACTCGCCGCTGCCACCACCACCACCGCCGGCGACTCCACCACCATCATCATCGGGCCACTACCATGGAAACCGACGAATGCGCATTCTGACTTCAGTTCAGCCGTCGGTTTCAACCTGCCAAGTTGTGCAGGTGTTGGCGAACGGTTGTCGGCATCCACGGACGGGTTCTCCGCGGGTATTCCTCCCACGGCACGGGTCGGGTGATACACGGTCGTCGGGCATCGTCGCTCGAAAGGTTCGCACGGGTGCTGGGTAGACCTGGTGGAGCAAAGTCGAAAGGAGGGTCTCCTCTCCCACCGTGCGAGGTGGATCGTTCGCGCGGCCTTGTTTTGTGCGTTTTCCGCGTGGAAAAAGGGTTGGAAACTGGTTACAACGGTTCGAGGATCACGGCGGGAAAACGGGCGAGTGTTAAAAAGCCGTGCTGCCACAGAAGCGCTGCGATTTATGGAACCACCCCATGGATAATAACATGTCGACTGCCGCCTTCATGCACCGGTATGGGAACAAACAGTTTTAAGATCGATACTCCTCTACCCCCCGTAGACCGTTTACCCTGGCCCACCCTTCTTCGATCCGTTCGTCCACGGATTTCCACGCCTCGTGCACGCTGTTTTCTTCTCGTTCTCGGCGACGTATCCGCTCTCCGAAAATCTGCCCGAAACCGCTCACGGGTGTCGATCGATCGGTGCCGGTTTGTTGCTATGCAGCGGACCACCTCGGGGTTCGTATATCGCGCGAGGGACGTCGATGTCGCGGTGGCTCTTCCAAGGGCTAATGCATCGTGCCCGATTGCCAGATACGCGCCTAACCGTGTTTGCTTTTTGTCGAATGTTTGTTCACGGAACGCCGCACCGCGCCACACCGCGCTGCGCCGGCAAAGAAACCCGGCGGACACTTCCTGTGCCTCGAATCGATTTCACGGGCTTTCAAAATTGCTTCCGTGCAATCGACCGTCTCCGTGGCTCTCCCGGCCGCGTGCGACTATCCGTTTAAAAAAACGACGATCAAACACGTCTGGCCACTTTGCTGAAATATCTCGGCACCGATAAAATGGCTTCGAAATGAAATTACCTTCTCCTCTTTGTCGAAGGAGCAACGTCCGCGCGACGCTACCGTGTCACGGGGACGGGTAAATTGATCGAATCTTCCAAGTCCGCGGAGAACGGGAGAATTACCGACTCGTTGCGTGTGATCGATAAAGGCTTCTACAGCGCAAATTGCGTTCCGAACACGTTTACACGCTTATGAAAGAGCCGGCAACAATGAGATTCGTTGCGGCAATAGACGCGCCCCGGCTGCCACGAAACAATTCGCTTCTAGAGTACGATTTCATGTGCCGCGGTTATCGTCCTCGTTTCGAACACCGGCCCCAGGCATCCTTGACCGCTCCGAACTCATCGCGGCAGGCGTTTCCATCTGCACCGCCGCCACGACGCCCAAATTTCCAAGCACTTCGCTCAGCGGAATCTGATCGGCTGTTGACATCGCCTTTCGTGCATTCTCACATAAGAAAATTTTACCTTTCGCCGAGGAAATTAGTACCTGCCATCATCATTTCAGGCTGAATTTTTATTAACCACTCTACTGCTTTGCTGCTTCGAGGTATTGATCCGTCTTTTGGAATAATTGTATATCTAACACTAGGTTCTAACGTTCTCAACATCTGCGATAATTGAGATTGTAAAGACGCTAGGGATTATTTAATAAATTTATTTATTTCGGTATATAGCCGGTTGAAAGAATATAGATTAAAATAAACTAGTTTTCAATTAAGAACTTGGTTCAAGAAAAACGAAAACGTTGTATGCAACGGATTCAAAGTCCATGCATAAACAGTGATCATTATTTCGTTAAGACAAATAGTACAACAATAATCCTGGGGTCTCCACTTTTACTAATCACTATCGATTTTTGCCCAAGATAATTTAGACACCGAAAAACAGTAAGAAAAGTAGTACATAAATTTTTAAACTCTCGTTCTAAGCTGGTTTCGATCTTCAAATCTGTAGAAGTACAAAAGGTATACTCCACAGAGGTTTCAATGCATATCAATTTTTCGGGAAATGCATCTCCAGTTTACGATGTACTTCGTCATGAAAAAATATCGTAGAGAAGAAGAATTAAGATAATTGGAAATGATTTTACTCACCTTTCTTTTCCTCTGCTATTAAACATTTTAATAGCATACGTGGTCTCAAACCAAATGATTCAAATCCGAATCGAAACATTTGGGTATTCTAACATACTAGCTATAGTATGTAGAGTTTGATCGAACTGTGCGCCAATAAAATCATTTCCAATTTAAAAATGAGTCGAAATTTATTCCTGTACGATTGCTGTATACGAAATTACAACATATTAAATATCGTCGATTGCTTGGAACTTTCTTGTTCGAATAACATTGATAAAATAAAGTTATTCATTACTTTTTTTACACGGTGTTTCGAAGGAACACGTTCACCGTACTCGAAAAGAATTGTAGCTTTTCCAGTGTAACGGGTACAACTCTCTGCAGGCTAGTCGATAGACAGCCGAGTGGGAAGAACGTTTTCGAACGTTGTAGAAGATTTCAGTACAGGAGAACGCATGCCGGTAATGCCGAGACTTTTCTAGACGGTATTCCATTAACCTGCATTTTCACGAACGCGTCACCTGTTCAGCTCCCCCAGAACGACACGGTGTCGAATCGGACCAGCCCGCTTTCCTTGAACCTGCGGATACCGCAGCCATTGACCGCGGCTCCGCTCCGTAACGAAAGGACCTGAGTGCAGTCATTCTCTATTTCTCCTCCCTCTCTCTTTCTCCCCTCTGCTCGTCCCCTCTCTCTCCCTCCCTCTCTCCCTCTCTATCTCTCCCCGCGCTGACTCTTCGTGCCTATCTTCGCGGTCGGTGTCCCTGGCTCATTTGAATATCAGAATGACGCACTCGATTTATCGAAGGCCATGAAAAATCATTACGAATAAACCCTCTGGAACCCGTATGTCTTAGGTTATCGGGCTTCTTTCCCAACGACCATGTCACACTTCATTGCGGTTTATCTTCTTTTCTTTTCACTACGAATTCCCACTATTTTTCTACAAACCCCTCGCACCCCGTTATGGAAGTTATATGTCGTGTTACGCGTATAACCAGTGGCGCACCCAATGGGGGGACCAGGGGGCCAAGCCCCCCCCACAAGAAGAAGGAAACAAAACCCTGGAAATTAGCTAAACTGTAGAATAGCTGCTTACTCTTCGATTTCGATGATTTTTGGTAGTGGAAATGGGTATTGATAATTTAATAAATAAATTATTATGAATATAAAGGAAACAAAACCCTGGAAATTAGCTAAACTGTAGAATAGCAGCTTCCTCTCCGATTTCGATGATTTTTGGTAATGGAAATGGGTATTGATAATTTAACAACGCGAGTATGTCCATACACGATTTCTTTATTTAAAGCAAGAATAGATGAAACACACGCAAGACGTTTGTACGGTTCGTAAGCCGGAACTGAAGTGAAGTACAAATTGTAAAAGGAGCAAAATCTTGGACCTCCCCCATTGGGTCAATTCGAGGAAAGACTAAAAACAGAACTGCCCAAAGTATTATTACTAAGACCTTCTTAAAAATGATAAATTACACATTATCGGTTTCTAGCCTACGGGTCGATAAAACAGAGAAACAAAGAACCCTTTCAGTATCTTTATCAACACAACTTGTTTTTGAAACCAGATATTCCAACATTTGGATATGTTATATGTCAATCTAAACATTTTTAACAACTTTTCCCTATACATATAAGGCATACCTCACTTAGGTTCCGACATGTTTTTCTTCTCATGTTAAGCTACAATTTCTTAGCAAGTTATTTGAAAATTTTCTTGCTGCCAAATATTCCTCAAGTTATTAAATTCAATCATCCATCAAATCATGAACTTACTATATAATTATAGCTAAAGTATAGAGAGCATCAGCTCTAAGAAGCTTTTATACAATCTATGCTTAAATTGCAGGTCTTAACCTGAACCAAAAAAGAAAAAACTTAAATTCCGACATATTTGCGAAAACTGCCGGTACTAGACACTGAATTGAATTCTGCCTATTGTTTTGCCTATATATCATATTGATTTTTTTCTGTTCACAAACAATAGTGCTCTAGTATCGGCAGTTTTTTCGTTTATTGGCAATGATCGCAGATTACACTTCGGTTACACGTCGCTAAAAAAAAGGTCATTTTGTTCAACTCGTCCCCCCCCAAGATTAAATCCTGGGTGCGCCACTGCCGTATAACTTCGCGAGAGATCGCCGGTGTCTTTGTATTTAACTATCGCGCTGCGAAGCGTTCGTGAGAAGTCGCGTCTCTCGGAGACCGAATCCACGAGAACCGAACCGAAACTCGTTTCTTTAATGACTTTGTCTGAGTGGAAATGAAGTGAGATGATTAAGTTGTATTATGGCTGTCGTCTTAGCGAGGAATTAAGTTGGCTATGGGACTTGATGGGATGTTTACGTTCTAGTAGGCTTATTCGAAGTTTTTGCCAAACGAAATTCTGTTTCCTTTGTCTACGATTCCCGTGGAATTATGTTTTTCATAGGATGATTCTCCGACGATGGTTACAAGCTACAAACTGCAATTACCATTTCGATAGATTACGAAAGGAAAAATTAGTAGTTCGTAAATTACTACACGATTCCTGAGAGCTGCGGGATGAATTGCTTCCTCTCGTCGTTAGCGAGTTTTGCTAATTTTGCAGCAGGCACAAAAACATGGTTTACATGGACACGAGTACAGGAAATTTAGAGGAACTTGTTACTTTATCAAATGGCCTCATTAGACACAGAATATTAGCGTTAATACGCTCTTCCGTTTCGCTCGATTCTACCATAACTCGTAATCTGATCATGTTACTTTAAACCGTAAAATGCGTTTACAGGGAATCATTCAATAAATGAATTTATTTGGTCGTAAATCCATTATCGTTCAAATAAATAATATGGAACAGTTATTTTTAATTCTCCGTAGACCTAGCCTTGAAATTGATCTCTGCGACTTTCACGTGATCATGAAAGAATTGGATATTGAACAAACATCGAAATGAGCGAAGGTACTAATGTGTAAATGTCTCGATCCGAGCCACCTAACGAGGGACGCTATTCAATTAAGGGTAGAACGACGAAAATGCAAATTGAAGTCGCTACCAGAAGTTTCTTTCTCTCCGAGAGATCAACGAAACTGGAATTCATACATTCACAGCATTTTTCATTTGCATTTATACGACTCCCGTCGGCGTGCACTTCCGACCTACATCGAAAAAAATGCGATTTTATTACCAATCGACTATTGGGAGATTCTGTTCCTCGTAAAAGAATCAGAAACGACCCAGTTTATCCAATAAGTCGACTGTTCCTCGAAGGTTCCTGAAACTGTGCTATGAAGTTGTTGCTCTTCATCAATTTCATCCTCGGAGGCTCACTGCCGCAGACAAATCCGTGCTCGAAACTTTCAAGAGCCTTTTCAGCGAACATTCACGGTCCAGCCGAATATTCCGTTGCAATGAAATCTAAAGCGGATTCGTCGAAACAAAAATAGGAAAAATTGTGCTACGAAGTTCGCCATATTGGTTCTATTCACCGTATACACAAAAGTTTGGACGACTTCGTTGAAGAGAGAGAGAGAGAGCTCAGCTATCGATCCGCTGCGCTGTCGAAAAGCAGATTCCGAAAAAGCTGTGGCAATTTAGCGGACAAGATATGAAGGAAACACGGTGGGACAGCAAGAGACGCGTCACGAACAAATTTTCGGGGTATCTAACGAACGAGAAATCCTTTGGAACGGATGCGATAACGCGATAGAGGAAAGTTGCGGGACCGAACAAAGAGAAGAATCGCGCGAGCAGCATTAAAACTCGGGAGGGAACACATATCGGAGCGAGAGGAGAACACGCCCTGCTAACGTTCGGCTCGGATCGTGCCTTCTCCGACCGCTTCGAGCAACACGCTAAAATCCCGAGCTCTTTCTATCTTTCTCTGAAAGGCCGTGGATTATATAACGAGCGGGAGAGACATTGAGAATAGATGGCGAAGGGTTGCACGCAGAGAGACAACCGTGAGGAATATTTTATCGATAACGCGAAACGCTTGCGCTCCTTGGTTCCGGTGGCCGGCCCATGCCCGCTTAGTCATTCGACATTAATTCCAGTCGCGTTTACCCCTCTTGGGGGAAAACGGGATCGAGTTCTACTACTGGGTTTGTTGCGTTGTTCAATCTAGAACCCAGAACCAGATTTTAGTTAGTCCACGCGGTCGACGCGGCGACTGTTTTGCTTCTGGTCTCCTGACTGGCGAATTCCTTTCGGCAAACCTAGTCGAGTACACGCTTATCATAGTTTCGAGGTAGTACGCTGCTCCACGAGAACCTAACAATACCGAATTATAATCAACCGGGGTGGAATATTTGAGAGCGGTGCGCCTAGCTGATGAGATGCTATCGTGGTCAACAGAAATCGCGTTCTCTCAACCGTAGAGTGAAATTTTCGATAATTATATAGAAAAGGTCTGCGTACTTCGATTTTGATGAAATTTTAATATGTTATAGATTTCGACATTTTGAACAACCTTTTCGGTTTTAGTTTGCGAGGTCGGTTTTAGTTTGCGAGATATTTGCAAAATATTATCGTTAATACTGCATTAAATTTTTCGTATTCCTGCTTGCTCCGCAGCAACGTAAACCTGTTCCAGGGCCGCATCTGTTAATTTTTTGTTTGTAAACACGTTGTGGAGTTGAGAAGCGACACGGTGTGTGTGTGTGTGGTGCCAGGCCGGCCCTTTCCGCCCCTCTGTTTTCTCTCTCATCTCTACAGCGTCAAAATGTAAACAAACGCCGCACCGGGACAGGCTTACGTTGCCGCGGAGCGTGCAGGAATACGAAAAATTCAATACAGTATTCGTGATAGTTTTTTGCAAATATCTCAAAAACTAAAAGCGACCCCCTATATTGAAACAGGAAAAAGTTGTTCAGAATGTGTTGCTGCATAACGTTTTAAAATTTCATCAAAATCGGAGTACGCAGACCGTTTCTATGTAATTACCAAATTTTCTTCTTGATTGCATCTTTATCTCGAAAAAATTATTTAAATTAATTATTTAAAATAAAAAAAAGAATCGATCTGATCAAGGTGGTAAAACAGGTAACCTCCTGAGTTTTAGCTAGATTGTCTTACCATGTTCTTTGTTTTATTAGATCCCATGTCAGAGAAGATGTAATGCCATTATACGAAGATTGTATTCTTCCTATCTATAAAAAATATGTTAAAGTATGTACGAATCACAGTTTTATATGCTGGGCAAGTCTATAAACTCACCTAATCCACAGTCCAGTAATCCTGACGTATGATAATGATCTCGTGAAAAACAGGCTTAGTCGGTTTAGTTCTCGGATACAGGTTTCAGAAGCTTGATTAATGTGCCACATTCTCAGATAGATAATGACAATTTTAAGAGAAAAGTAACTGGGTCACTCGTAGTCAAGAATATTCATTCCAGAGGGGCAACGATCCTGGAAATTGTTTTTAAATTAATAAATCCTCATTTCTGTTCTGTAATTTCGAGAACTGGAACGAAGTGAAAGTTAGCCAGCTTGCACAAACCTTCGAGTTCCAAATGAAACCTTACAGAAGCCTCATGAAACTTGGTGAAATATTCGCGCATCATAGTGCGCATTAATCTAACAGAATCAAGTAAAAGTGCGAGAGACTCTGGTTGCTGTGAATCTCTCGGGAGTAGGGAGCGATATAATTAATTAAGCTTTTACTTTCTCATATACGCCGTGTGAGTCATCGGTGAACTATGCGACACTAAGACCAACAAAAAAATCCAATTCCCTTGGACGGGGTTTCCTATACGTACAGAGGCACGAACATGCATAGCTGGGACTCCCTTATCTCTCACCCCTCTCTACTTTATTGGAAGTGCAAGTTCGTGTTTGAACCAGTGGAGAATGGCACGACGGGAACGCTGCATCATCGCGTGTCGTGCAAAAGCGAACCGCGGAATCAATTCATCTGCCAGGATACGCGTACGTTGCTATCCGATTACGATCCTACCTCGCGATCGCAAAAATCTCTGGCCAACCATCCTGGATCACTTGTTACGCCGCGTGGCCCACCTCTTACAATTAGCTTTGTCTGTTTTGAAGTATATATTCGTCATTGAATAACATTAACGCTCAACGTAGCAGTATACTACGTTATTTAGTAATTAAGTAATTAACTATAAAAAGCAACAGGCACGTAGTTGCCTTATAAAAAAGAAGTATATAAAAAAATTTATTAAAAACCACGCTTATATTCAAATGCACTAAAAAGAAGAACATAATGTTTTTAGATATTAGTGGCTATAAATAAAGGCCTCCATGCTTTTATTTGTTGTCACTAATATCTGAAAACATTATTTTCACCTTTTTAGTGCATTGTAATATAAGCGTGGTTTTTCAAAAACTTTTTTTTTCTATATTTTTTAAAACTAGATGATACACCTCAATTTACAAAACGCCGCACCTTTGTCTTAAACATATAAATAACAATAATAGACTATTGTGAATCATATAGAATCGGTTGATATTATATTTACTTTAGTCCACCTAGAAATGAGTTGCGGTGTTTGCAATGTTTTTTTTTTTTTAAATGATAATTTAACCGTTTGCACTCCGTTGTCGCCAATAATTCGAAATTACCATGACAAATTACAAAACATAAAATTCTCATTTTGTTGAAGATTTATGAACTCGAACATGTTTTATAGAATGTAGCTAAGGAATAAGTATTTTGTTTTATTGCAGCAACCGTATTCTGTTTATTATGTATTTATACATATTGTATGTTGTGTTATATATTGTATATCGTTTTTGTTAAATTTGCTTGATAATTCGAATGCAATCGTAAAGGGTAAGGAAGAAAGTTTAAAGTTCAACAGGCCTACTCGACGTGATGCTAAGCGCGCGCCAACCGATAAACGTAATAAAATCGTTGATCTTTGATTTTATGCAGCTAGATTGTCGATTCGTCACGGTGTGGATCGGTTCGGCGGTGATTTCGAATGCGATCCACGCGCGGACCCGTTGTTTTATGTCTTCTTCGCGCGATGCTACAGAGCTAACAGAGGCAGCTTTGGCCGTGATCGAGCCTCCGATACGAGCGTTCGAACGGGCCGCTGGTATTTCGCGCAATGAAAAGAAGAAAAACAGCGGATGTGGCGAGGCGGTGCGAGTGTTTCTCTCTAGAAAACGCGATTACCAGGAATTTATCGACGTTCGTTTCGCGCGCTTCCGCGCGTATCGTCGCGAGGCGATCGTGTGTCACGTCGAATTCCACGGACGCGGACAGCTGACGTGGGAAAACGGCTGAAATCGGAAAACTAAAAAACAGTCTTCCTACCATCGGTGGTCCGCACGGGGAACGTTACATCAGGGAAAAACGTGTTCTGCCAATGGCCATCCGGCGGGACAGTTACGTTTCGATGACAATGGATTTCGAAGGGGCTTGGGCCGTACCGCGTCGACCTACATCCTCCGATCCTCCGGCTAATGAATCATGCATGAGCGCTTTCGAGGCTTCATTTAAAAAGACATAGCGTCAAAGAAAAATTTCACGCTTCGGACTCTTTGGAATTTCGTCGACAGGTAGACCGAGGGAGGTACAACTCGTTGAAATTCAGAAATATGATTTTCTTTCTTACCGGAACAATTCACGAACGCGTTCAGAAGCTGCATAATTATGGGAACTAATTATAAACTCGACGAGAATACTGCTCGAGAAATTTCATTCGAAAGAGAAGAATATCTAAGCGAAAGTAAAAATTTCGTTCGGCAAATTTTCACCTTTGCCAGAGCTGGAAAATCTCGTGTAACGGGTACTCGAATAACCGGGATCTACAGGAATTCGAAATGGGACAGGAGAGAAATACGAGAGTAGACTGCGAATTTTCATATGGGAGACGAGGTCGTCTATTCAACTTTGACGTTATCAATTATATATAGAGAGAAGCTGAACTGGAGCAAGCATAATTTATATTTACCGAGTTGCTAGAGGCCGAAGCAAGAAAGTACGGTAATAGCTCAGACTTAAGGACGTATTAATAAAATACTATCAACTCTCAAATACAACTGAGTACAGTGCAGTACACTGTTGTCATGTGTTTTGTTGTTATCAGAACATAATTTTACGCAAATTTTACATGTTTATTTTCAGTAATAACCATGAATATTGCTTTCTGAAGTATTTTTAATTTATTTAAATATTTATTTTCTACTTTTTATTGAGTAATTATATATACTGAATATCACAAGTTTATTATCTTCGAGTTCAAATCAGGGGGTACAATTATTCGCAAAAGTCACTTACAATTTCTTATAATATGAAGATAATTTGATTAAAAAATAAATATAACATGAAATTCACTAATTAAATGAAAGCTTTTTAAATTAATCTATTTTTTTAATGCAAAAAATACTCGTGAATGGCTTCCATTGCTAATATATTGATGGATTTCGAATTTCTTGTACTTTTGTCTCCCATTGTACCTCCAGAACATCCTTAAAGACGAAGTAAGTGAAAAAGTACGAAGTTCGAGAATAAGTTGGGAGCGTACGTTCAGGTAGTAGACCGAACGTCAAAGCCTGATCGACGGTTGAAGAGCATTGTCTAACTGGAGCAGTCGATGCAGAAAAAAACGAAAAGGGAACGAGAATAGCTCGGCAACCGGTCGTCCTCTCTACTTCTCCAAGATAAGCGTGACACTTTGCGAGAAAGAATAAGGCCATAGCCGCGCGCGCGCGACTAGTCGTATTAGGCCGGTGCGTTGCTCGCGTTGTTAAAAGTGCATTCACACGCGACGAGCATGCAACCGGCTGCGCAGTGATGCGCTGGCTGCGCTGCCGTGAGTGGAGCGGGATGCGCTCGATAGGTGCGTGCAGACTAGACGGTTAGCGCTGGCAGAGAGTCCTCCGTTCCACCGTATCCGTGACAGGGAGCCACGGGACGTGCCCGGTAACGGAGAGCTGCAAAGTGAAACTCGTCGAAGGTTTCCTATAGGGTTACACGACCATCCATAAGAGAGTGTTTCCACTGCCCTGTCCGCCTGCCCCTGGCTCGACTCTTGCCTGCTGCTTGTGCCTGCCTGCCTGCCCCTGCCTGGCCCCCTCTGCCTGCTTCTCTTCTTGCCTGCCCCCTTTTACGCCACACCGAAACGAGTTTTACTCGTTGCACGATATCGGTTACCGGCAAGTCGAGCATTTATTACTCACATGGAACCCGGAAGATCGATCGAACGGAAGTGGCCCACGAACTTGAACCGTGTCACGCTGGATGGACCGCTCCGATCCCGGCTTCATACTCGACAAGACTCGGACGATCGATTTTACCGATATCTTCTTAGCTCGCAGCATTTTGGTCGTGGACAACTGCCAGTGACTCTGCTAATAAATGTTTAACACTATAATGCCAGGAATTGGGACTTTGTTACTCCCTATCACGATATAACCATTAACTATAACCCTCACCACAAGTAACATGTGAAACAGTTTTGTTTGTAACTTATGTGGTCACTTATGACCTAGCTGTTAATGGGATCACATTAAAATAAACAATAAATAAATTATATGGCTGCACGAAAGTATGTTCATTAATTTTCGGCCACATATTTGGAACAATTTCTCTTGGTTCTGTAACTATCCGGTGAGATGGAGTTTCTATTGCAAAACAGTAATATAAAACGACTGAGAGTAGGAGTGAAATTCTCAAGAACTTTTCTTATGCTAATCTGTAAAAAGATCGTTGAATTTATTACTTATGAATGATTCAATGAATCCCGTGGAATTGCTAAGAAAGCGCACAATATATTATTAAGCATAATAACGGTCACGATAACGAGCATAATAATTCGTGCAAGAGTGTACAGGCTTGATTAAAGCTAAGAAATCGATGTAGAAGCAAGTTAATTACAAAGGAACTAGATCTGCTCTATCAAAGTAAATTTTCAGACCTACTTGCTCGACCTCTTTCACTCGTTTCAACGACTTCGTAGAAGTCTCCTAAACTAAATTGTTATATTTCCGCTCAATCGAACAATCACCCACTTCAAAAATCTGGAAATTATATTAACATTTATTATTTACAAAAATCATCATCGCGCTTAAAAAATAAGTTGGTGTAATTAAAAAATCAGTATATTCATCTGCTTATAAGATACTTGAATAGTGTTTGCTAAAAAATTGAGCAAAATTCGGAAACTAGGACAGCCATTTCTGCATATGAATACAACTATTTTTCGAAACTCGACTTTTTTGGTTTCACCGAAGTTACGTAGCCCCTTGAAAAGAGGGGAAATGTTTTTAAGCTAAGAATGGTCTATCGGCTCGTTAAAAAGGGAAAGATGGTTCAATTTTAACTGCGCCTGGCAATTATCATAATAGGGTAACTTCGGGACGAGTGTCCTCGCAGCATTTTT
This sequence comes from Lasioglossum zephyrum, assembly GCA_028455615.1. Taxonomy (NCBI): domain Eukaryota; kingdom Metazoa; phylum Arthropoda; class Insecta; order Hymenoptera; family Halictidae; genus Lasioglossum; species Lasioglossum zephyrum. The sequence continues at coordinate 3,915,934 of CM052323.1, read as the reverse complement.
TTTTCTTTAATTGTCCGCAGAATGGACGACCTCGCGAATGGCCGAGACACATGGACGAGAGAGGATGCTCGCATCGAGGAAACTTTTTCAATAGCTTCGTCTCGATTATCCGGGAGAGAGAGAGAGAGAGAGAGAGAGAGAGAGAGAGAGAGAGAGAGAACGCGTGGCGATATATCGGTTTTGCGTCTCGTACCGAATCGAAACTTGTTCTACTAGTCGGTCGTTATGGAATACCGGTGAATCGAGCCGTTCGCTACTTACGTGGAACCCGGAAGATCGATTGGACGGAACTGGTGCATGCAACATCGAACCCTTTCCTGATAAACGGTGGGACAGTAATTAATTGTGTCAACCGTGTACCTCATTGATTTCATGTTTCTGTCTAGCCTGGCTATCCGCCGGGTTTGCCAATTTTAACGCGAACGATCCTACGATATATAATCAGAGTCGAAATAATTAATTCGGTCACTCGATCGAGAATTGACCTCCTTGATCGCTCATTAGAACGCCTAGATCTACACCTCTAGACACCAATACTTCTTCGAAAAGTTATTTTCAGGACCATCTACAATTTTTCGTTGCATTTTTGACGAAAATGAGTAGCTCCAATTTGGAAGAATTTAAAGATTCCTATTATATTATTTTCCAAAGAAATTTCCAATTTCACTAGAGTTTATAGAAATTAGTTTATGATATCGGCGCGCAGGTTTGATCAAGGAATTTGTTAAATTTTTTTCAACGTTTCGATCCGATTCTGGATCCTTTTCGAGAGAATTTTGTTCTTACATTAGCAACAATTACATTCTTATTTTATTCTTACAAATCAGCTATAGTGTGTAGAGTTTGGTCAAACCGTTGCGCCGATAAAATCATTTCCAGTTATTAACTAAGTGTTTATTTGATGGAAGAGAACAATTTTGGGAACTTATTAAATGAAAGGAAACTTCATCGTATAAACATCACTAGAGTTTGTGACAATTCAAGTAGAACATTTTCATTGTACAGATCCGCTGTCTAGTCATTCCCGTTTTTGTAGTGGTGCTGTAATTTGACGACAAATGATACGTTAGCGTCTACGATACATAGACGCGTCGTCAAGAATTGTAGAATAACGACTGCTCATCGCTCATCGCCTCTACTTACCGCAACCGCGACTAACAGATGACTCCTCGATTTTCTCGAGGAACCTAAACATCCTGTATAACAGTATACCAATCACCTATTGTTACCATGCTACTCGGTCCGTCAGCAAATTAACTTTCCCTCACAGCTCCCATCCGACAATGTAATACCACCGTTGAAAAATATCTTGTTGCTCGCAGACAGGGGTGGCCGAGTGTCTTCTCCACCAGGTGACACATACGTTGCATCACCAATTATTGTGTTTCCCCATTAAGGACCTGTTTGTTTCAGCTGACGGTGCACGTGTAGCATACACATAGCCTACATAGCGGTTGCTAAAAGGGGACGCAGAAATATGACCAAGAGAGACGATGGGTCGATGAAGTCGAGTAGGGGTTGTTATACTATGCCTTAGCGAAACGCGAAAGAGGGTTCAACTCAGTTTGTTACCCTGAATTAAAGCGTACGCCGTCTCGCGACATTTTTCACAGTCAATCCTCGAAGAGCAAATCAAATTTCTAGCATCCGTTTCCTGTCAGGATCTTGATTATTTTTAACACAATTTATTAAATACTAGCTGATCCAACAGACGGTGTCCTATCCAAATTTCAATAAATTTGTGTGCGAGTTATGATCTTGAGTTCATACAAAAATTACATAGGAAAAGACACTTTAATATTTTTCCGGGCAACTTTCCCAATTTTTCTTTCCCTAAAAACCTTATTCGGACTATTACGTATATTTTTTTTTAAATATATTTATATAGATGTATATCATCGAGATTTTTCAACGTCCGTCTATCGACACTTTGGACTCGAAGCAATTTTAATTTGGAGAACAAGATATACCTTTCAACCCAGAAGATTTTGAATAAAATATTGTAGCGTTACTTATGAGCGCAGGGTCATACATAAGTAGGTCGTCGGATTCGTCTTAACGCTAGCTATAAGATTGTGAAATAAAAAATGTACTTTAACATTAAAATAATCAAAATAATTCTTATTTTTTGTAAGAAATTTTTTTTTTCAATCTTAAATATAGAATTTTGTACATATATAAATACTGTTTAACTTTTATTCGAAACATTTTGACGTCAGTTTATCCGAACTCTTGAGAAGTGGTGATAGTGGAATGCTTTGATTACGATGTACTGAGTGGAGATAAGTGCAAACACTTCACAGATTTAATTCTGTTATCATCAAAATTATGTTATAGTTATTATTAATCTTGTGAAACACTTAGTACATCGTTCAGTATCTTTCAGACACAAAACTTCTCTTGAAGATGATTCAGAATCGGATCGAAACGTTGAGGAAAATTTTATCAATTGCAAAATTGCTTTGTTTTGATTTTTTGATCGAACGTGTGCGCCGGTATCATTAATTTCTATACATTAGTATTGTTTGAATCTTTAAACATTACAGATCATGTAAGTATTTTTTCGACGCTACAATATTTTATTACCGTTTCTCAGCGAAACACCCCACTGTGTGACGGCCATGCGCGGCGAACCGTGCACCATAGAGACGTGCCTTTGCACCTTGTTATTTTTGTTTCGTTCACGACGGGGACGATCCCTCTCGTTGCAAAGGCCCACGAAATTCGCCAGAAAGAAAGAATGGCGTACGCGCGGCCTCGTTGATCGCCGACGAACACTAAGGCAAAAACAAAGACGAAGTCGAAGGTGAAATTAAGGCCGTCACGAATTCGTACGTCGCGCGCGTTGCGAGGAAACACCGTTCCCCCGGGTTTTCGCTCGCCTCTCTCATTATTGTCTTCCTCAATGCATGACGGTATGGTTAATGCACTGTTATTGCCGTGTATCGTATACACGGTCTCGGGCATAATGACCGTGCCCTCGGCGTATAATCCCGCGCTCGCTCCTCCCTTTGTCGTCGGTGTAGCCTCAGAAACGCTAGGATACTCGAATCGATGAATGTTAATTCGCGTCGAAGAGCGCTTAGCGCGAAAGCGTTCCACCGTTTCGCGGACTGACGCGGGACAGGCGTTTCCTCTGCCACCGGGTAATTGGATCGACGAAGCCAACGACGTCTCGATAACGAATGAATCCGAAAGGATACACCGCAAAATAAGAATACCGAGTTCCCTCGAATAATTGGAGGCGAAACTGCATTCAATATGCATGGGCGGAATTGTTTTCGCGGCGATTTCACCGAAAGGAATATTCAGAAGAATCTAGTCCTCCAACGTGCAAAGTGTCACAGTTACAAATCATCGATATTTGACCCTTTGGCGCAGTTACGAGAGTTATATTGCATTTGGTAATAATGTAGAAAAGGTCTGCGTACTCCGATTTTGATGAAATTTTAATATGTTGTGCAGCAACACGTTTTGAACAACTTTTTCCTTTTCCAATATAGGAGAGTCGCTTTTAGTTTTTGAGATATTTGCAAAAAACTATCGCGAATACTGTATTGAATTTTTCGTATTCCTGCACGCTCCGCGGCAACGTAAGCCTGTCCCGGGGCGGCGTTTGTTTACATTTTGGCGTTGTAGAAATGAGAGAGTAAACAGAGGGGCTTCGCATTTCTACAACGTGTTTACAAAGAAAAAATAAACAGATGCGGCCCTGGAACAGGTTTACGTTGCCGCGGAGCATGCAGGAATACGAAAAATTCAATACAGTATCAGCGATAGTCTTTTGCAAATATCTCGAAAACTAAAAGCGACCCTCCTATATTGGAAAAGGAAAAAGTTGTTAAAAATGTCAAAATCTATAACATATTAAAATTTCATCAAAAAATAATTACCTTGCATTTGAATAAAAACTACCGTGTAGAAATTCAGCCAGTGGTGGCACACTTTTCATGAAAACATTAGAAATTGCATTGTATTAGGTTCAAATCTTATAAGTCCCAAAATGTTGTACGAGAACATTTCAAGGAACTTTTCCCTTTGGGATAAATGTTCTTCGCAACTTTGTTAAGGAGTTATTAACGAGAAACGACGGACCAATTAGAGCGCGTATACTAGAAACTGATTCCGGTTCGGCCAATATCAACACCACGCTCTACTGCAGCCGCGCTCCGATTGTCCCATGGTTTTGGGGAACTCCCCTGTACCTGTAATTTTAATCTAGATGTCTAATTTTATATATTATTAATTGATTGTATCTCTGAATGGAGCGAGGATAAATTTCGAATATTTTGTCCATTTCTGTCCCTTTGTGATGCTAGAGAATACGAAATTTAATTTGAATAAGAATTAATACGAATATATTAAAGATGGGTGAATAATACTAGAATATCTGTAGTGAATCCGGTAAGTTTGTTTATGACGAGGATCACCTTGGTCCTTTTAAACGACACCGTGGTATAAGCGTGCAGAGATTCTTCGAAGTCGGATGAATGGTAATTCAAGTTTGAAAAACACCGGCCAGTCCCATAAATAATATTGTCAAACATTTATTGTAAGAACAAGAGAGATAGCTAGCTGTCGGATACTACCAGGTAGATTGCGAATGTTGAAGAATCCCAAAAAGGTACCTGAGGATCTTCGAGGCGGAGAGATCGAATGTGAAGAGAAGTCTGCGCGAAGATACATAACAAAAAAACTGTCCATAAATCAGTCGTGCTACACGATGAAGAAACAAATTTAAATCCAACGGTTGCGATAAAGGGGAGTCGGAATATTCTTCGTACTGGTGATTCGTAATCTTGAGTGCGACATCCTTACAAGTAATTTGTGTGTTTAACGGTGCATACAAAGTGTACCAGATGAGTTCACTTAAAATGTAGCTTTTATGTTAAATCTCGCTCGCTACATTCTCGATCCTGATCATTTTCCCCATTATCCTGCATTCCCTTGTTAAATTTAGGACGATAATAATAAAATCGTAGATGAGGACTCCAAGCCAGATTAAATAGAGAATTTATTATTATAGGTAATTGACGAATCAAAATAAAATTCATTCAAATAACATTTCAATGAAACTAGGATAATCCCAATTGTTTCAATGGATGGACAAAGACTTATTTTCTACTGGTGCTTAAAAACGTGGAAGTCGTAATTTCCACAAAGGAAAAATAATTTCAACTCGGTTTTTACCGGGAGCTGTCCAGTAAAGAAAAAAAGTATGAGTACGTCCGGGGATGAATGTTTTCTCGGAAAGTAATATGAAAATTAATTAACGTCTGTGCACACGAGGTTCGCGGCAATTTTAAGAGAATGTGGCGGTGGCAGGTACGTGCCGCACATCCCCAGCGAAATGGTTCAAACTAATAAGAAGAGCCCGCGAGGGCGAGTGCGACGCTTTAGAAAGGAGCGATTTCCGCTGAATGTCTAGAAACGTTTCAGCTCCAGGCCGGCGATTAATCAGTTCCTCGAAAACGAGTGTCGTGACTTCTATAGAGTAGCCCGGGGGTGGGAGACCGCGGGAGGAGCCGGTGAAAAATCCTTTATGAAAAAAAGGGGGGCAAGTGGGCTTTAATGCCCGCGAACGACTTCCTCTCGATCGATCTTCCGGGTTCGTACGGTAAATGCTCGCAACCGATATCGTTTCCCCCGAGTTAAACCCAACCACGGACCATCCATTGTGCGCTGAAAGCGCTCTCGTATGCAAGTGGAGATACGTGTCGTGCGCTCTCTGCACGGCGTGCTCGAACTCGGAACAAGCTCTAACCCTCCTGCAACCCAATGAGATGATGAAATAGAGCTTTAAAAATTGGTGAACGGACAAAACTGCTTCGCTAAACACGTGCATTTCGTCGCTTTCGACAACACTAACCAACACACAATCTCACGTTTCTTTCAGTACACGATTCCAGTAGATTTTGACCAATTTACAAAATCGAAAATGATTTTCTCTACCAGGGAATTGATAATATTTTCCGTCTAAATCAACAGTGCCAATAACTACTGTAGTGCCAGCAATATTACAGTTTATTCTAAATGGAACTAAACAAATTTAACTAACAATTTAGTCGTCCTTCCAGATGAATTCAATTTGTTTTGTGTAATAAATATTAAATAATCGATATCCGTTATTAAATAGAAAATAATCATTTTTTATGAAAGCTATTAATGTTGAGGGTTTCGATTTGTTAAGAGTTGCTTGGATTTTGAAGAATTATAAGGCTTTCACCCGTGCACAGAATCTAAACAACTAACGACTGAAATTGTTTTAAAGAGCTACTTCCGCCGATATTACCTGGCGGTTGTAAAACTAGTCGAGTCTTCTCTCGTGGTTTTCTGCAACGATGTGGATCTTCCGGGTCTATGGAACGAACGACTGGAGACGAGAGACATAGGTAGCCTCGTTTTACGATCGAGCGAATGTTGACCATATTATTCGGTCTTTTTCCTCGTTATGGAAAAGCCATTGGTAGAAAACCGCGGCGCTGAGCAAGTTTGCGCTGATCAACCGACTTTCCACTCTTACAGATGCTTCCGGTAGGATTCTGCTTGCACAGTTTTTACACGGGCTCGGTTTTCGTTCGAACGTTCTAGAGCAAATTATAAAATTTTGTGTCCACTCGAATGCTGGAGTTAGTTGCAAACGATTGCATGATAAAGCTATCATTATTTCTAGAATATTATATTTCTAAAAATTTTAAAACTGTGTTACCTTATCGCTCGCCGCTGTACCATAAGAACAAATTGGAAAATTATGTGTCCACTCGAATGCTCGAGTTAGTTGCAACCGATTAACTTCTTGCATGAAAAATTGATAAGAACTTGAAAGCTCTGGAAACTATCATCCTTCGTAGAATATTTCATTTCTAGAATTTTTAAAAGTGTGTTATCTATTCGACCGCCGCTGTACCATAAAATGAACAAATGAAATTCCAAGAAAGTCAGTAGGTTTGCCCGACAATGCGAGCGGATAGACGATTTTCGTGATGCTTTTAAACCACCGAGCGAAACACGAGTTGACGGATGTGCTGAATGGGGATTTCACCGTGCCAGATATTCCCCCTGGATATTCTTTTCATAGAAATGCCGGATATAAAAGGTAGACGCAATTCCCCGTGTTTACACGCGTCGAATATCCGCTATCCGTCGGCGGATTCCACCTGGGGAAGGAAGAATAAAGGAGGCACGGTGTCCTACTTGCGCCGATTTCGAGGAAAAACTCGAGCGCGAGAGCGATAGTAATGGTGAAACGCGAGCGCGCACGGAATTGCAGACATCGACGGAAAAACGAGATGGTTTTCTTAATAACTCGCTTCCTTATAGCGATTCCCGGTATTCATACTCGGCATTACGACCGTCAAACCGCTGGACATTTCAGGATCGTTAGACCATGTTCAAAATTACAGTGGCTCCAAAAATTATTTCACCACTACATATTCCATTTTCAAAGAATCGTCGGTATTACTTAAATGTTACCGGATGTGACTCCTTGTTTCACAATGGCAATTGTGGTCTACTGTATTGAGACTCTGTCCAATACTGTCTAATACTATATTGAATTTTTCGAAATTCCTATTTCGTATTCTCTCGGCCGCATCTGTTTATATTTTCTTTGTAAATACGTTGTGGAGATGAGAAGGGACAATACCACACACACCCACCCAGTGTTTCACACGCACCCAGAGTTTCTAAAAAGAAGGCTTCTATTACGAAATTAACATTAGCGCCAATTTTCAGTATCATATTCGTATCAGCATGTCAAAATACGTAAGAATCTAGAGTATAATTTAGAAACACTGGGTGGGTGTGTGTGGTGTCAGGCCGGCCCTTTCCGCCCCCCTGTTTTCTCTCTCATCTGTACAGCGTGAAAATGTAAAGAAACGCCGCACCGGGACAGGCTTACGTTGCCACGGAGCGTGCAGGAATTAAAAATTCAATACAGTATTCGCGATAGTTTTTTGCAAATATCTCGAAAACTAAAAGCCAGAAAAGGAAAAAGTTGTTTAGAATGTGTTGCTACATAGCATATTAAACTTTCATCAAAATCGGAGTACGCAGACTTTTTCTATACAATTACCCTTTTTTTGCAATACAGTTTATATCGACAATATGTCCTTCATCAAAAATTTTATACTTCACTTTAAACTAGAGATCCCGGTTTCACGTGTACACGTGTATTTTAGTACACGTCCAAAACCGCGATCTCTACTTTAAACCTCAACATTTTTAACGATATTGGCTAACGTCGTAGTTATTTTGTCATTATCTTATACGACAAATTTTGAAGACAAACCGGCTTTATCGTCGGTAACGTTTCGGAAAACAGAGATTCAATACTGAAATGCTTCTTGGAGCAATTACATTTATTAGAAATATAAAATATTCGGGGTACACGCCACAGGTTCAAACTGCTTTTGTGATGCACTACGAAGTAACGCGATAACTGAGCACGTGCCATACGATTCGCCGACTCGTTAACGTCCACAATGGGTATTTGCATATCTTGTTACCCGATGCTGAGTTTATCGTCACGTTTCCACTTGAGCGTACCTGGGGAAAAATTATTTATGCCTCGGACAATTGCTTACCCGAGGCTGAACACGAAATCGTGAACTTGAAAAATATTTTCGAAAATGTTAGAATACAAGGTAGTTTTAATGCTATCTTCATAGGAGAAATATACCTTCATCGCTCGCTAGAAATCAAATCACACTAGACTTTCTTTCACGGGAAATTTCGATAATCCATATTTATTAAATTCTAATGCAATTTTCATCACGAAAGTAATCATCGCTATAATTATATACTTGTAACTCTGTAATATACATCAAATAGTGATGCTTATTTGATATACAAAAATTTCTCTATCACGATACGCATTGTGCTATTAAAAAATGAGAAAATAATAGAATTCTTGTAAAAGATCGAAAGACCGGAAATATTTTTCAAGGAACAAACAATTCGGGGAAGTAATCGACGACGTCCTTCGACCCTAACTTCATTTCACTACTATCATTTCACATAGAGACACGTTGCGGATTCTGCAGTCCAATAATAAGGAATGCCCATAGAAGTTCAGTGAGAAGATTAAGCAAGCTAATCAGGAATGGCTTATGTACTCGCCTCGTTTCCAGTAATTACAATTCCGTAATAACCAAGCTTCCGCGTGTCTCTGAATCCGAAGGAGAGTCCGGGAATTCCTTTCGCCGGTGAAAAGTGAAATAAAAAATGGAGAAGTTCGTTCGACGTGACTATCAACGATCGACAAGTCTGTTTACCGTTTCGTGACGTGAGAAAATCCGGCTCTCGCGGTGGCTCGAAAAGATCCGCGGCCACGAGCGACGGTGCATTGCGCGGCGCAGCGGGTAGATTAGCGGGATGCAATTTAATGCAATAACGTCGCCGCGGCCGGCCTCGCCGTGCATACGTATCGGTGCCACTAAACAAACGGACGGAAGGCCTGTTGCAGTTCGTAAGTCATTATTAACCCGCGTATAATTATACAGTCCCGGGAGCTTCCAGCCACGGCGCGGCGGCCTAGGAAAAGAAGTCACCGCGCCGCGGAGAGGTATTTAAATTGGCTTAGTAGAGGAGATACGTCGTCCTTTAAGAACTTGCCGCGCGATTATCTCGACCGTTCTTGATGCTCGCCTATACAAGACTGGGCAGGACCGTCCTCCCCGCGGTATGCGCGATTCGAGACATCATGTTACTCGATCGAACATTCTACCTTCGACATTCGGCGCTGAATTTCCCTTACAAGGAATAGCAATCATACCGATACATCGGGACTGTCTGTACCTTATGGCGAGCCATCGAGACCTTTTTGTGTCTTCTTCTTTCGTGCTTATACTTTCCGTTGCGCGCCGCATCTGTTACATTACTAGCTGACCCGACAGACGTTGTCCTGTCCAAATTTCAATAAATGGTAATTATATAGAAAAGGTCTGCGTACTACGATTTTGATGTAATTTTAATATGTTATAGATATCGACATTTTGAAAAACCTTTTCCTTTTCCAATATAGGGAGGTCGGTTTTAATTTTCGAGATATTTGCAAAATATTATCGTTAATACTGTATTTTTTTTCGTATTCCTGCGTGCTCCGCGGCAACGTAAACCTGTTCCAGAGCCGCATCTGTTAATTTTTTGTTTGTAAACACGTTGTGGAGATGAGAAGCGACAATACCACACACACCCACATCGTGAAAATGTAAACGAACGCCGCACCGGACAGGCTTACGTTGTCACGGAGCGTGCAGGAATACGAAAAATTCAATACAGTATTCGTGATAGTTTAAAAACTAAAAGCGACCCTCCCTATATTGGAAAATGAAAAAGTTGTTCAGAATGTGTTGCTCCATAACAAATTAAAATTTCATCAAAATCGGACTACGCGGACCTTTTATATATAATTACCAAAAATATTTCTGGGTGATCATTGCATCTATTAACGATTGTGGCCATGGATATTCAATTGAAGAAGGAGAACTCATTCAGAATGAATTCTATCTGCAGTACACCGCTGAAATGCTGGAATGTGACTTGGAGCCATGATTCAACCAAATGATTTATCTAGAGAGAGAGAGTACGAATAAATTGATAAATTGAAATCAGCTACAAAAAAAAAATTAGATAAGCATCAACACTCGATGATATTCCCCGACGTTCCTGGAAATCATAAAGAGCTCTGTTACGGATATGCGTGAACCATTTCTCTCTATCGCAAACGCCGCTGCTCGAAACCGATAGGCCATAAAACAAAATTTCATTCAACGTGTTTGTTTCGTTCCTTCGAGATCGTTCGGGATCACCGTGGAATCTATGATTGCAAACGCGCAAACACCGAGCGCGTTTCAGCGTTTTTCTACGGCAGACACTTGGGCGATACCATATCGAGTAACGGTCCAAATTATTCATTAAGTTTACGAGACTGTTGCAGTGTTTCCGAATGGCAAGAACGGTTCCCGAGCTGGTTTTATAGCCGTTTTCTTCGGTGAACGCGCACGTGTCCGGGGCAATGAGTCGAGCAATACTCGGCCGACTTTATTCGCGGATAATTACGATACAACTCTCGCTTTTGCCGTCGTGAACAACAATGTATATACGGTCGCGCGTGTAACTCCGCAGCGCGGACGAGCTAACAGGGCGCCCGCGCTCTTTCGACAAGGGGCAATGAAAGTCCGAGTGAAAGTTTATATAGTTTACTGTCGCAAATTGCATAGACGGGTCGCGCGCGGCACGCGCAATTTCTCTTTTATGTTTGCACGGCGCAGCGGCCGCGCGAGCTTCGATCACCGGAAAAACGTCTCGAATTTTACGCCGAGACGATTATCGAAAGCGGGATGCATTTCGCTGTGAAACACGCAACTGTCCGTCGCGTCGCGAACAGAACTATCCCCGCAGCACTCGGATTACGAGAACTGTCGTTTTCTACGGATTCGCGGGATATAACCTCGGAATTTGCGCGCGGATTCCGACCGAACGAGTTTATCCCGGCTTATCATAAGCAAACAGCATTTCAAGGACGACTTTCTCGTTTGCACTACCTACTTGATCTTCGGACACGCGTGGCACACGAGATTTACGACGGGTTCGCTTCTACCACCATTCGTCGTCGATTTATATCATCTTCGTGGTATTCAATCGTTTTCTTTGAATTTTTCGTGACGTAGTTATCACTAGACCTTTAAGCTTTATTTCTTCTCTACTTCAAGGAAACTCTCAGGTCTTTGCTGTTTCTTCGATCGTGCAGTTTTACTATTCTTTTTTGAAGGACCGCATATAACTTCTGCCTACGACCCCGGGTCGGATGAGAGAGGCAGCTTGTTTGTACCTTAAATGGATAGTATTTTTTTTATTTATTTAACGTCGCATCAACTGCTGATAGTTATTAGCGACGAATGGATAGTATTATTTTATTATTATTTTATTCTTAAACGAGCGAAAATCCTTGATTTCTTTTCCTCCGAATAAAATTTCCTACTCGGCAACGCTCGAGAGTTTTCACGGCAGAATGCTCCAGCTAGCACAATTCTGGGATTCTTGTAGCGAGGCTAGCTCTCCGACACTTTTCTGCCGCGAAATTTTTCCGACAATCGTGTCGCGACTTATGCAACACGACCATTGTCTCCGGTTTTTAACGACAATGCGAGCGAGACGTAATAGGTGCTAGAAAAAGTCTGCTACGAATGTTAGAATTGTCGCATATCGTTGAGAGCAAAGTCTCCGATTTTCTCTTCCGTGCATAAGCCGCTATGGAATTCTTTAACATTCCTAAATCAACTGGTAAATAATGGTTTATTCAATTTCAGACTCTAGTTTTGCGTAGACAAAAATCTGCGGAACATTTACGTGTACGTAGTGTTAAAGAATATCCACGCGAAAGGTTTAAAGAGAAGTACCTGTTGTTCTGTAAGCCGGAAGGCACATTTAAAGGCCGACGAAATTATCCGGAAGCGTCGCCATCTTCCTGTTGTTGGATCATTTCGGGAGAGTTTCACTAACTTTCCGTAGCTCTCACAAAGTTCAATCACCCCACTCTATTTACATTTTCCTGCTCGAGGTCGATCCATTTGTTCGCAAGAAACGGCGCAGCAAAACAACAACGGAAAGATATGCGCGTTTTTTTCGTGTCTCACCTGTGCGCCACGGAACGGATGAGGAAAATGATTTTCTCGGAAAGCGTTTAAGGAACGTTTAATAAACCATCCATAAATACTGATTCATTGCCGGTGTAATTTGTATCCGTGAACGCAACGTCTGAACGATCGTTGACCACTTAAACAAGCAGTAAATATCACGAATATTCGAAATGTTGCAAACTAAATGGCGAAACAATCTACGCATGGCGTCCTCCCGCGTGAAAACTTTTCGCGTGACTTTCCCATGAAATATGATCTTTTCGTGGCAAATATTACCTGAATATTGACACACCAGTGTATAAATTATTCAAAATAGTAGAGTGGCTCGTCGAATAATAAATTATGCCAAAATTGATATTTCAAGCCCATTGTAAAACACATACTTTCACAAAATTATTTTACTAACCAGTTTTCACATATATCGAGCCATACGTACTTGGAACAATTTATGGTAAGTATTGCGAAAGGGTGGTCATACTCCAATTTTGATGAAATTTAAATATGTTATGCAGCAACACATTTTGAACAACTTTTTCCTTTTGCAATATAGGGGGGTCGCTTTTAGTTTTCCAGATATTCGCAAAAAACAATTGCTAACACTGTATTGAATTTTCCGTATTCCAGCACGCTTTTTGCATTGCAGCGGTATTCCAAAATTGGAACTAGTAATGGAAAAATCATGCGATCAGAATGAGTTGTGGTTAGGTAGTCGAAAATCCAAGAGTGGTCTTTCAAAATTGAAAGTTCACCTTATATATGTATCATCCTATATAGAGTGAGACCCTGTTTTCTGTCATCCCCACAACGCGTTTACGAAACAAAGTGAACAGACGCTGCACCGGAGTGCCTTACATTTCCACGGAGCGTGCTAGAATACGGAAAATTCAATACAGTATTAGCAATAGTTTTTTGCGAATAGCTCGAAAACTAAAAGCGACCCCCCTATATTAGAAAAGGAAAAAGTTGTTTAAAATGTCGAAATCTATAACCTATTTGAATTTCATCAAAATCGGAGTATCGAGTATAAAACCTTTCGCAATAATTACCAAATTCATTTATTCAATTTATCCTGCATTTTCGTAGCGTTTCCGTTGCCTTATAATTCTTTCTCTCGATTCTCAAAAGCATTCACGACTTCAGTCAACATTGCGTTTGAAAACACAACACTGCTGCTTGAACTTGTTCCCTTTGTGCCAATGACACGGTCGCGAGAGAGTGTAGCTGCGTATGCACATTGCGCGTGAGCTTCGATCGGAAACGAAACACCGTGCGTAACGCGATCGAAAAAAAGGCAAACGTGTGCGCAAGAAATTCCGAAGACCGCGTACCGCGTCGTCCTTGCACGCGTTTCAATGGCAATCGGGACGTGGAAACTCGAGACATGAGGCAGCGATCGTTATCGGTTCGTTCCTGCACGCGCGTAAACCGACTCGTAAACGAATGCCGGAAAACTGTTTTACCGAAGACAAATCGAAGGGCCGCGGGTGCAATTGATTGGCCAACGACTTAATCCGTGAACCAGGTTTTAGTCTTACGCCACCGCGAGCTATCCGTGAATGCAGACCTGCTTTATTCGCGTTTGATAATCGAGCTTGAAAATGCAGCGAATACAGGTGCTAATTGCATAGGAATCAAAAACCAGCTCCTAAACGAAAAAAAAGGTTATTCCTTTTTACCGCTTATATTAAATGCTTTCTTTATTTTAAACTAGCTGACCCGACAGACGTTGTCCTGTCCAAATTTCAATAAAACGAACAAAACAAAAACAGAATTACGCACATCCATCGTTCGAATCGTGAATTATGGTCTTGAGTTCGTACAACAATCATATAGAAAAAATCACTTTCATTTTTGCCCGAATTTTCCATTTTTCCGGGTAACTTCTCCAATTTTTCCTTCCCTCAAAAACTTATTCAGACTATTACGAACCTATCTTTAAAAAAATTAGCCATATTTATTTATTTAGAACATAGAAAGCTACTCCATTAGTAGCTACTGAGAAAAATAATGGTTCGTATTCAAATGCATTTGCAAGTAGACAGCGGATCTCTATGCAAAATAAGAATTTTCCGCTTGATTTGCAACGAACTGGAGTAAAATGAAAATTGATTTTCTTAGTATGTTTAATAGGTTCACAACATAATATAAGAGTATTTTAAAATTCTTTACTTCCTAATAATTTTTGTAAGAAATTCATAAAATCCGCTGTCTATGTACGAGTATAAAATGGTTCCCAGTCGAAAAATACTTTGTACGTTTATATTGTTTATGACGAATGTCGAAATTAGCCAAGACTTCTTCCGAAGTGATCGTCCATGTTCCCTAAAGCGGTTCAACAATTTCGAATCGTGCAGGACGATTTGAAATAGGTAGAATGAGAAGATGCGAAGGATAAGGAACGATTCATGTCCCGCATAGTCGCAGCATCAAGCGCTTCCGGTGCCACCTGGTTTCTTCCGACGAAGCGTGGTACGGGCTCGGGGGATGAGAAACGGTGGAATGGAAAGCATCTAACAAGCTGTGAAATAATGTCCTTCGCAGTTAGATTGCGACGGGCTTAGCAACGAGGCGCTAAACAGCGCGCGAAACGTTGGAAATACCGCGGCGTGGCACCGCGAATCGGTCGGGCTCGGCATTCGGAAACTCAGGTGCGTGAGAAACAACCTCACGCTGCCGCGAGCGAGGCGAGAGAATATCGCGGAGATACGAGAGTGGATGAGGGACGAAGACGAAGAAGAAGGTTGCATAATTAGGGATTGCGATGCCGGTTACGTCGCGGCCAACCTCTCGTGGAAGTGAAGCAAAATACGCTCGCGCGCGGACGCCCCCCCCCTCTTCCCGCTTCATCGTCCTTTCTATACGCGTCCCTTTTCCACAGAGTCGGAGTGTATCAACTATTCCCAAGCGAATGCCGCAACATTTTTCCATTTCTAACTCTGCCACAATATAGTCGTCAATTCTTCGATCCCTATCGCTATTCGTTTCGGCATCGCCACGAACCCTTCCCAGAAATCCAACGTGGAGGATAATGGAAATGGGTATTTATAATAATAAAATGAAGCAGGAGAATATTTATATACTGTTTCTTTTATTTAAAACAAGGGTAATTATATAGAAAACGTCTGCGTATTCCGATTTTGATGAAATTTTAATATGTTATAGATTTCGATGTTTTGAACAACTTTTTCCTTTTCCAATATAGGGGGTCGCTTTTAGTTTTCGAGATATTTGCAAAAGACTAACGCTGATACTGTATTGAATTTTTCGTATTCCTGCATGCTCCGCGGCAACGTAAGCCTGTTGCGCGGCCGCATCTGTTTATGTTTTGTTTGTAAACACGTTGTGGAGATGAGAAGCGACAATACCACACACAACCACCTAGTGTTTCTAAAAAGAAGGTTCTCACATTATACAATATAAAATCAACTGGGACCAGTACTTTATTGGAAAAGGAAAAAGTTGTTCAGAATGTGTTGC
Organism: Lasioglossum zephyrum; assembly: GCA_028455615.1. NCBI lineage: Eukaryota > Metazoa > Arthropoda > Insecta > Hymenoptera > Halictidae > Lasioglossum > Lasioglossum zephyrum. Next base: position 3,899,816 of record CM052323.1, on the reverse strand, counting down.
TGCATAACATTAAAATTTCATCAAAATCGGAGTACGCAGACCTTTTCTATATAATTACCAAAAATTTTTTAAAAAGACTGTGTGTTTAGGATTTAAACAATATTTTTAAATATCATCGCATGCAGCGTTCCCACTCCGATTTTTTCATTGTTGTTGTTGTTGTTGTTGTCGTCGTCGTCGAGGATAGCTGGAACAAAAGAGATGATGAGATTCTCTGCAGATTCATAACAGACCCAGCCCCTCGGGTCGCTTTCTATTCGCCGCGATTTTAGCCATCGATCGCGGTTAGGCGAACGGGTGAGCGGCGGCTGTACGATGCGTTATCATCGACAGATTGGCCCATCGCATCGATGAAATAACTGACGAGCTGCTGCTGCCTCATCCGTACGTGCAAACGACAATTCTATTCCGCTAATGTTAGTTGTGGCAACGTAACGAGCGAGCGAACATTTTTAAATGACCTTTCCCATGACACAAGTGCGCGTACCTTGCATCAACCTGTGGATAAATGATCGAAGCTTGTGTCGGTGTGTGCACTCTCACTCACGTTCCAGGGCAAGAGACAGGGATCGTGGCTAGCCTCAAAAACAATTTCGGTCTCTAATCGACGATTATTACCATCTTTTATCGACAAACATTTTTCTCTCGACTATTATCAAGTCGACAAACATGGCACTTGGTTGGTTGACTGAGAAAGATTTCGATTCGATTCACACTTTTCTTAATTTTTATAATACTAATTTATTCCATTCACTTTCTCCTTTCTCTTCATTCTTTGATCTTGGGCGTAATTTGTTACCCATCCTCGCTGTTCTATTTAGTCTGCATTCTTGCTCGCGCTACTACCTCATTCTTGTTTACAATAATTTTGCATATTTTCCACTTTCCTTTCTCAACATTCTGGCCCATTCTTCTCTCTTCCCACCAATTCTTCCACGCGCAACTTGCTTGCACTCTCACTGCTATCTCTTATCAATCATATTCCAAATCTTCGCATCAAAATTTTTCAGGAACACCTAACACGACCCACTTTTATCAGCCGAAAAAAAGTAAACAGTTTATATTCAGAGTTGGGCAAAAATTTCGTATAAACTGGGATTTTTTCCAAGTTGGTTTTAAATCAACTTTATTTGTAATTTTGTTTTTAAATAAAATTTATGCTCACCACTGTTTATATTGAATACTAGCTGACGTTGTCCTGTCCAAATTTCAATTTTGTTTTGTGATCGTTTTGTGAATTTGTGAAAAGCTATTGGAAATGTGCAAACAAAGTAAAAATGAGGAAAAAATACGTACTTCATTGTATCTATTAACGATTTCTCGAATTTTTCTTTTCTCGGGGCAATTTTTTAAATTCTTTTTTCCCTAAAAATCTTATTCGGATCCGAATCGATCCAGCCGTTCTCAAGTGATGCGCTTACCAACGAACAGCATTTAATATTTATTTATACAGATAGATGTGCAGGTGTACAACTGAGAAGGGAAAATAGTACGTGTCCTATCATATTGCCCCGCTCGAGGACTGCAACGTTTACGTTCTCCTTCGTAACATTTCCGAGAAACAGATACTACGCGTAACCTTCCGTGCAGATGTTTACGTGTACACTACCTATAATCGAATAAAATGTGCATTTTCTTCCGCAATCGTCTACAACAAATGCAATGAAACATACGATGTCCCATCTTCTTTTCACTGTATTTCTTTCCTCTATCCTGTAGCAGGGATTTTCCTCTGTTGGAATATCTGCAAAAATAAGCCGAGTATCAAAGGATACTGGCAGGGTCTTTGTTTGCTTAAAAGCCAAGAACAGGCGTGGTTGGTGTGCATGTAAGACCCCCACTACCAAGTAATGGGAATAGCGGTTCGGTAGTGGGGGTAACATGTCAATTTGGGAGGTGGAAAAAGTTCTTAGGAATCTGGGCGGTATAATTACCAATATTTTTTTAAAGATTACATTGTCGTTCAGTTCTGAGCTATGTTGAAAATTTTGAAAAGGTTTAAAATTCGATTTCAAGATTTGGAGATGAGCGTGGTAAAAATGGAGCTATCTTATTGCTGGCAGAGTTAAAGGCGTTCGGTAATTAAAGGAACGGAAAAGGAGGTCGACGGTCACACGGTTCGCTGAATTTACCGAAGTGGAGTGACTGCCTATGTTTTCGTCGCAATCATCGCTGGCAAAGGTCGGCTCACACCTTTCCTACGCTAACTGTTTATGATTCACGAGTGTAAACAGCCGTGTTCTCTTTTATAAGAAAGTCGCAGGTACCCGCGATCTTTACGTGTCAATGACGTCGTAACATTAGCGCTCAGTCTTTCTCCATGTCGAACGGTAAGGCGTACGTACAAGATGCACCGAGAAGATTACCCGATTAATCGACTTCTCGATTTAATCGTACGTTTCTATTCGCGTTGATCTAATAAGATGCAACTGCTTCTGCAAGGAACACGAGCTTAATAAATGTCTTAAAAAATGGTTCGGAAACATGGAGATCGCAATTTGTATTCGTGATACATCATACATCGAACCAATTTTATTTTTATCACTTATTTATCATTTATTTTTATCGAATCTACATTGAATTCATTTTTCTGACACAGCTTCGGAATCGATGCATCTAGTGCATCCATCGTCTGACATACATTTCATGAATGTTGGCCACCAACAATTTGCGGTTAACACCAAGACCGGAAGCCAGTAATTATACAATAATGCTTGATGTGTGTAATAAACGTAATAACGCCTATCCGGCACTACAATTTTCTCCTAGTGGAAAGAATTGGTAATACTGGAAGCAGGAGGCGTTGTTTTCTAGGGAATGAATTATTAGAATAATTCGGAGGTTGATTGATTGTTAATTTATAGTCGACGATCATTTAGAGTTAGACGAACGATCGTTGACATTTCACTCGACTAGATAGGCTGCTTATGATCGAGAAGCGCGGTCTGTTTAGTAGATTAATGATTATCGATATACAAGGCGAGCCTGCAAGGTGAAGTTATGTCATGAAACGAGGTCGTTGATCTTGAGAACGGGCCTGGAACTCGATGTTCAATCGAATTCTCGCGATTGCATCGCGTATTAACGCTCCCTCCTTTCGATTATTACCGTGCAACGTCGCGCGTCGCCTCGCGTAACACACGTTGTTATGCAACTCTCTTCGGGGTACGTGAATGTCTACTCGTTCGGATTACGTATACACATTCTATCCGAAGAAGTTGGATTAACGAATTGACGCCTGAAACTTTCCTCTCCATATAAGAGGGCCTAGAGAAAACAGAGCTGGTCGTGCTTAAATTAAGATCCGTCTGCCGTTAGACGTAAAAGGAGACTCTAGTTCCCGTTCATTTTATAACATAGTCGAGGATCACTTCCAGCAAGCCATTCGATCCGCTGGCAAATATTCACCCGCTCTCCGTGTGCGTAATATTGCTTTAATTAACGTCTCGAAGAAAAATAACGATCCACGTATTTCTTCGTTCGCGGGTATTTCTTGGCGTCAACATATTTTGTTGCGTCGCATAATCACACCCGTCGAGTGGTTACATATTTACCTTTCGCGAGCCACTGTACACCTCTGTGCGGTTTCATTCTAATACACACTGCTTTTAATTGCCCGGCGAACCACGCAAAAAAAAACTTAATTTATTGGCGATCCTAATTTTCCGGACGGCGGTTTCTTGTAATATGAAAACTAATTAGAGCAGCTGGTGGATACAACTCTGGCGAACTGTACAAAGTGAAATGTAGTTCTACTGCATTCGTAAAGTGGTCGGTAATAGAAATAATTTATTCATTTATACAGGATTACCGAATTCTTTAGTGCGCATAAATACAGCAGCTAAGCAGATAGCGAGACCACACAAATGAATAGCGCTAACGAATACTTGTTTTTAATGGTGAACCGTTAGAAGGAATTCGTACCTCTACCGTTTTCAGCACGTTAAAATTTTCACGCTTCCATGATATACAAATAGAGTTTTGTCGGGATCGGTTGTCCCGTAAATAATTTCGAATTTTCATTATTTATAGCTCACGGCACAAGCTTAATCGATTTCGATGAAACTTTATATAGGCACACGACTTACTTAGTTCTATAAAAGACATATTTCAAATTTTTATTATGGGCGCAAATGAAAAAGTTAAAACTCATAACCGTTACCCTTTTTCTTCGCAATTTTTGACCAGTGTTAATTCTCAAATAATTCTTTTCACAAACTAGCTAGTATGTATATTAATTCTTCCAATAACCGATTCTAAACCTACCACTGTCGGTAAAATGAACGGTTTTATATTTTTCATCTTACAATTATTGAAATGATGAAGTTACTTGCATAAATTTTATTATCCAAGCACATATTGTAATAGAAATTGCGCGAAATCGAAATAAATAGAGCCTCGTCATTTTTGCAAGCTAAAACATTTTCATCACTTTTAGTGCCGTTAACCCTAAACATTTCTTCTGGAAGTTCCATCGGTCAAGGATCCCTCGTATAAGTGTCGTTCTAGGATCCATATTAGAGCGTTAAAAATTATGCCGCGTTCTGACATAGATTCCACTGGTAACTGTAGTTCCGAACAATTAATTCCAGCGGCCACCTCCGGCCGCGTCGGATGTGCGGCGCGCACCGAAGCAACGCGTATAATATGTCGAACAAAAATAAAAAATCGCGGTTTGCCGCAGCGGTTGATTCATTCCGGAGACACTCAACGGTAGCGACGTACAGACTGGTATTTTACCCATCTAGCTTTGATCTTTGATCCTTCAATTGTAGCAGAACGGAAGATTATAAATACTAATTTGTGAAGAAAATGACGAAGAATACGAAAGTGAAGAATTAATTATTGTGCGAGGGAAAAATTGTCATTTTGTGTAAAAATTACTTCGAAATATTTGAGTAAAGTAAATAAAATATAATTTACAATACTGACTACTTGTTTATGTATATAATAATTAATAATGATATTATAATATTAATAATATTAAATAATAAAATTTTTTTTATAGAAACAAGTTCTTGAATGTCAATCTCATTAAAGGGGAATACTATGGTCAATTGTAACCAAGTTTTATTTTTTGACAGAATTCTATCTTTATAATTATTGCCTATTTTTCAAAGTTCCTCAATATTTTTGATAAAGTTCTCTAAAAATCCTTCAATATTATGTCCGCTCACATTTATTAATTTTGCTTTTGTTATTATAGTATACATATCAAACTATCATACAAGTATAAATTTTAACAGATATACGTTATTTGGCTTTTTTAATTTATTCGCGATAGATCTGACTTTTAGACCACAATGCGACGGTTGCGAGCTTCTTCCGTGGCGGTGGTTGCGGCTCGTACAAAACGTCCGCAGTTTCCGGACTTTCACTCGGCAATGACTTTTTGCCCGTCGAAAACGCCGATAGGAGTAATTGTTTGATAGTTGTACAAGAGACAGGCGAAGCCGAGAGACAGAGACACGGACAGACGGAGAGAGACGAATGGTAGAAATCGTTACGACGAAGATCATTTGTGGTTTTGCGGAAAACCTTGCGAATAACTCGGTCAGACTGTTTCGACCACAATTTCTGACTCGCCGGTGAAACTCCGAGCGGGTAGGTATCTCCGTAGCTGGATTGGACGTGGAATCGATCGATCGCGGGTTTCCCGATCGTTCTGCTTACAAGCATCCATAATTTGCCAGTCAGCCGCGAGACGCGACGTTTCGATCGCCTCGAGCCGATTTAGAAAGCGGCGCGCGAGCGGACCGCCAGCAAAACGATCGCAATTAGCAGCGCGACTACGTAGACACACTCAGTTCTCGCGCGATCGAATCGGCCCGAAGTAATTAAACCGGGATTTTTTCTGCTTTCTGCCTTTTCCCGCGATCTTATCGAGCAAGAAACATCGGTATGGCCCGATAGCGCCGATTTCAAGCCGGGCGGTTCTTTGCCGGCGTCTAATGACACGCCATTAACGTGGAAAGTCGAGCGTATTTCGTTGCTGCCGCCAACTGTCATGTCGCCGCGGACTGTCGCGCCCGCCATATGTTTTGCGAAAGCGCACGTGGTTCGTATTTAAACGAAAGTGCGCCTTCGATCGTTAACGGTCGCGCAATGGCCTCTGTGTACCTGTCCGATTCGAATAACCTGCGAACGGCCCAGACGTCGACAGCGTTTCCTTTTGTTTTTTTTATTTTTCTTCTCGCATTGAAATTCGTATCTGCTCGGACGATCGGAATATTTTACGAACTTTGCGCTTAGACTACCGGTGCTGTATCCTTCTCATTTTTCGCAATGGATTCTGTATCTGCTTGGTCGATCAGAATATTCGATCACTTCTGTTGTTCACGTCCGATCAATAGGATCCGTTTTTTGAAAACCTTTTCTGTACGTTCACTTGGTCAGGTTTGATTTTTACTTCTTTTTTTTTAATGTGTTTTGTAGATTTCTATGCGTTAATGCACCTGCTGGAAATTTCATCGGAATTGATGGAATGATTTCCGATTTTTAATTGTTTGTAAGCAGACTGCGGATCTTTATATAAAAGATGAAAATTTCTTTCCTTCTTCGATGATCTTAATAAATTGGAAACGATACATCGACTTTCTTGGACTGTCTTAATTAATGTTCTGCGCGAAATTACACCTACTCGCTTTTACCATAAATGCATAAAATTGATAATCTATTTATAACTCGCAAACCAATGGACCAATTTTTATATGGATCAATATGATACATTAATCGGAAACTTTTTTCCGTATAACATTTTGTTTATTTGCTTGTTTCTTCGTTATAATAAATGGATGCTTATGTTATTTTGTTGTTTTTCATTATTCAATAAGCCCCGTTTCATTTCCCACCAATTTTAACACCGTAAAGTAATAAATTATACTTTTAAATTGTGAATGTTTTCTCGAAAATCGGTATCAATGGCTCCGATTGGAAACATCATGCCACTGGTTGTATACGGTCTAAGCTGTATACCGGGACGTTTCTGTGCCCGCGGAACAGATGCGAAGAAAGTGTCGGTCGGAGGGGTTAACTCGGTCGATCTTTTCCAGGAAGAAGTTGTTACTTGCGGAAAAGAAATGAATGTTAATCGCCGCGGCGGCTGGAATTAATCGATAAGGGCGACTCTCGAGTCACGGCACGGGTTGTACCTCAATTAGGTGAACGTTGCAAGGCCGCGAACCGGTAGCTAAGCACCGAAGTTTCCTCGCCGGCTAATGGATGTCACTGACCCGCTGACACACATCGTCCTCGATGAAGTGCACGCGCGTTTCTTGCTCGCTCACGTGCTTCCTCGCGGATACTTTTGCGACGGTCCACCATATGTCAATGATCGCCGCACACCGGTCCGTATTCTCACCGATGATGGCCGGCGGCGGTGATGAGAGAGAGAGAAAGAACGAAATAAGAGAATTTCTAGCCGGAGGATGGACTCTCGAAGGATTTATTGGTTTTCTGGTCTAATTGATCACCGGAGACCGCCGCCGATCTTATCTCCGCCGCGATACGTATGATCCTCGCTGATGTAGGAAAAATATATACACGAGGGCGTTCGGCTCTGTCACCCGAAGATTTATGGCTTTTGACAGTATCTGCGAAATTGTATCGTGTACGCGTGCCAGTGGGAACAAGGGCTCGAAACATCGAGATGTGAGTAATGAGACCTACCCATAGGGTTGCTCGCATTAAAAAACCGTTCGCTGCGGAAAATCAATGATAAATTACGACTGGAAATTAGTCGATCCACTCTATACTTCGTAATCAATCGTTCGAGATTGTGTGTTGGGATAAGGTAATTATTAGTAAAAACTTTTTCTTTAGTCGTTCACAATTCATCTTCAAGATCTGATCGTTTCAGAGTGCAAAGTCTAATTGTGAAATGATATAAACAAAATTGTTTTTTTATTTGAGCTTACGCAGACCCTTAAAGGTGTCTATACAGCTGTACTTGGTTTACTTTAGATGACATAATTTACATTTTGAAACAATTTATGTGTCCTCATTGTTTAGCATGTCTTATTATAAACGCAGGTTACATTCTTTCAAGAAATTAAAAATGCGCAAACACGGCCGAATGTTAGGTCTGACAAAGAACATATCGGCTTTGAGAGGCAAGGAGAACCCCATCTTGCATAAATCATGAGTCAGTTTTGTTCTATTAGCCTATAACTTTGAAAGTCTCAAGAGGGAGTTTGCTACCACTGCCAATCGTATTAGAGCCAATCATTACAACCTGACTGCCTCACTGTCCCGTGTGGATATAAACAAAATTTGAAGACACTTTTGTCCAATTCAGCTCGATTCGGGTTTGCATAAGTCCACAACATTCTCTCCGGTGTACCTATCTTAACGCTCTACTCTCCGCTCAAATTACCGTTCCGAACAATGGAAAAGTGATCCTTCCCAAGGCGGAAGGAAGTGTCTAATTTTGCAATTTTTATGGGACTCGTAGAAACTTTCTTTCAACTTGTTGGTTGGTGAGCCGCGCATGAGTTTGAATCTCGGAACGAAATCCGAGGAACGCCAAGCGACACGCACGAGAATCTCGCACGTAATAAATGATCTTGGTCGCGTAACGTCGCATCGTTTTAACGGCGGCCGGGTCTCGCTCTTAATTATTTAAGTGACGATGGCGCAATAAAAATTAACACGGAGATACGTACTCATCGTGACGCGTTACTTTCCACCGCGTGAAAGTGAATCTTCTCGGTTTCATAAGCCGAAAGACAGGAATGGTCAATGACACGGCGATAGCCCCGTTACATTGCGATTCTTTCTTCGCCAGCTGGCCCGGGCCGACCCGGCTCGAGTGGAATCGAGCGTGGCACGCGATAATCGTCGAGACGTGTACGGATGGCCGACCGAGGAGAAACCGGACAAAATGTGCCGATTTTTGCCTCGATTAATTTCTCAACCACCGTGGGGAAATCGATCCTCGTTGATCCGCATTTTATTCGGTGGTCGAGAAAGTTAACGCCATTCCTGGGCATCGCTAACGAGAACTGTTCCAAATAATCACTTCGCTACACTTCGGGATAAATCTGTTTCCCTGAAGGGAGCACACGATCCGAGATTTCGTAACCCTTAGCCTTATACATGCAGTTAGGGACGGAATAACATACCTCGCAAACAGCTTCGAACTTTGATTGATTGATAAATAATCATTATATTTAACGTAATTATATTTAACACAAATTATATTTAATATAATTAGTAATTAAATATTTGTATCATTAATTATACAATTGATTTTTAAATGAATAGCTGGTATGCAAATATATCTGACGTATCGGTTCCCGTTTGAACCTTTATCGAAGGTAAATTGCGTCTAAAAAACCAAAGGAAATTATATATTGAAAAGTATGTACAACACACAGAAGCGTGTAAAAACAAAATGCAAACGAGGTCCATTACATTATTTTCCCAGCAAGCAAGAAAGGAGAGGTATATTCAAGAATGCGGCCGATTCTGTATCTTATATCCAAGACGAAGAGATCGCTGCGTCGACATTATGTGTTCCGATAATCACGACTCCATTCCTGGTGCAGTTGAACCGAGTTGCACTTGATGCATCGAGATTTACTGGGCGGATCGAACGCAGCGATCGATACCGCCGTTTCGACGACGAGAAAGCGTCGTTTCCGGAACGCGGAACGGGATAACAAAAATAGTTTTGCTAACGAGGTACGTGTACGAGCGTGCGCGCACAGCAAACACACAGGCACACGCGTACAACCACTCGCATAGACGCGCGCGCACACGTTACAGGTCGCTTGCGAAAGCTACTCGAGCCTCGCTCGCTTTTCGCGTAATAAGCAGAAATTGGTTAGGAACGAGGGTCGACGTTAACGAGGGGTGGCGATGCGAAGGGCTGGCCTGCGCCTGGAATACATTTGCATTTCATGACGTACCGAAGGAGGCGATGCCGCGAGCCTCGCGAAAATTATCGGCCAGCCTCGCGTTCCCGTTAGACACCCGCCAGTGAAATTATTTACCATTCCGTCGGCGGCATTGTGCCGGCATTAAATCCCATAATCGGATGCCTAGCGACGAACTGGAGAGACTTTACTGTCCGCCGTTGATCACCGTTACCGTTCACCGCAGAACACGAAACGATCGGTGTCGCGGTTCCTCGATCCGCGTTCTTTCGACGTTCTGTCCTCTTTCTAGCCGTTCGTTCCGTTTCGTTTTTCTTTTTTATAATCGACATGAACGAGGAAAAGAAAGGCGGTAACGAGGCCCGTAACTTGTGAAACGTTCGGAAAGAATTGCGGAAACAAAACCGTGGGCTCTTTGGCTTCGTCGGAAGAACGATCGATCGATCGATCGACCGAGAGCGCGAGAGAGAAAAAGAGATACAGAAAGGAGTCTGCGGCCTTTGATCGATACGTCGCGTCGCGTCGTTTATCATGATCGAACGTTGGACGCGTTTCAAACACACGATCACCGTGTCTGCGCTCCCGTCCCTCTTCGTCCCTATTTCTTCCTGTTGCCTTACCTGGAAAATGAAGGATGATAACGTCGGACGGGAATCGTGCAGCTACGCACACCACTGCAAGAGCTGAGAGAGATTCTGAACACCGATTCAATCTCTCGTTCGTTAAGAACGGACTCTCTCGGATTCCGGCGCATGTCCTACGCGCTCATTAAAGTCGCTCGGGACGGGACAATGATCCAGTGAACCCTGCCCGAACGTTCACGATCATGGTTCTTCGTCGCGGCCCGCTTGGCGACGTTCCCTCTTCTCGCGATTTCTACGGTCCTTTGCTTCTCCGCCGCCGCCATGCTGGGCTGGATCCAATAAACGAGAATATCGGAAATATCTCAAGGCCAGCACCAGTTGTTCGATATCGAGTTAACGGAAAAATAAAGGATCACGGGGGAAACTTGATTACAGTAATTCCATTCTTTGATCAACGGTATCCGGTTCATCGAGTCTGCCAGCCCTGCCGAGGCGCTATGTAATTTTTCACTCACTTCGCAGACGATTAGCAAAAAACCATGGAATGAAGAAATTGCCCGCGAAGATGTTGGCCGACTGTGCCGAGGACTTTTCCCAGTCACGATTTTAACAACGGAGTGTTGCGTTACATTTGTTTAATCGGGAGCGTAAAGTTTAACGCGTGAATAGTAAAATGAGGTATCTTAGGTCCCGACAAATCAATCTCGTAAACAGCCTCGTTTTTAATGAAGTTGGAACGAAGAATAGCACAGGATGAAAAGTAAACAAACAATATCATGGAATACAGTGACACGTAAAAACGTTGATTATTTACACACAGCAAACACGATGAAAATTTAATTTACAGTTATTTTTGATCATTTGAAACACTTAGTACATCATTCAGTATTTTTCAGACGCAAAATTCTCTTGAAAAGGATCCAGAATTGGATCGAAACATTGAGAAAAATTTAATAAATTGCAAAATTGCTTTGTTGATTCTTTGATCGAACCTGTGCATCGATATCATAAACTAATTGCTATTAATTCGTACGATCGACAAAACGGAATATTTAGATTTCATTTTATTCGTTTTAAAATTCTTTTAAAAAATCTGAAGCTGGGCTCTTTGAGATCACACATTACCTTGCGAAGGTTGAGAACAAAATTTTACTTTTTTGTTTTAAAAAATTGGCGAATATCGCTGCAAATAGCGTCGAGGATTATCAATCGCGTGGTTATGCAAATTATCCGTCATCCGAGGTTTAATAGATTTTCCAAGAACGCTGCAGGCACACGTGGATCGCGGAGGCTCGATCTGCCGCGAGAAGATCGCAGCAGAGCAGGGATCAGTTGCGTGTGAAGGGAAGAAACGCGGAACACGCCCGATTCCGAAGCGTTGACCTTTTCTTTCTCTCTTTCTAGTCGTGTGCCCTCGGGGTGCACGGACTCGGCTCGAGCATAGTTAACCGAGCAATTCGGCCGTGACGGAAACGAATTTTACTTTAGAAATGGTAACGCGACTCAGGCGACGCCGCCGCGATCTCACGATAACAGGTTCCAGGGAGGACGAGGCGCGCAACCGCGCACCGAAACGGCCGCAATTTTCTGCTGATATCAATTACGCTGCCGCCGATGATACACGGATATCGGCCGCCACCAATTAGCAGGCCCAATCGAGCAACATTCGAATTATTTATCCTCCAGGCGCTATTGTAAACATGCCGTTACCTGATTTATCGCGACCGCTTCTTGTTCCCGGTCGATTTCAATTTTCCCGAATGCGCCAAATGGAACGTATGAATTATTCGACGGATCGAACGAAACTGCGAACGACTTTTACCTGCTCGGACCATCTCGTGATTGCTCTTTTCGCATTTAACCCTCCATTGCATAATTTCTTTACTTGGGATGAAAAAATTGAAACAAGGTTGATTTTGTGTTTTATTTAACCCTCGTACGTTCTTCAGGATGAAAATTCACCCATTCAATATTTTCGCATACTGTAAAATTATTCATCCTTTCATGTCCATGTCGTGAGATGTATTTCTTTAAAATGTGACGTAAGGAAAATGAGTGAATTGTTATCCTGGTCTCTTTTCTGCAGCTATTTTTTAGGAGCGTACGAGGGTGAAGGGAGAAATATTTTTAAAAACTTGAAACAACATTTTCAGAAAAATAAACGTAATTTAGAATAGTAAGAAAACACATTCTTAGTTTACTATATACCAGATTTGTTAACTGTATCAGATATCATACATTATGTTCAATCAACATATTTGTTCAATCATATTTTCTCGGCTCGCTTTGCCAGTTTGGCTTTGCGTCAATTGATAGAGCACAGGAATAAAACAATCCTGACGATGGAGGCCAGTCCTGGGCACATTTGCCTCAATCAAGACAGAACACAAAACAACACAAAGACATTAGACGAAAGAGACGTTGGTGAAAGAAGCAAATGTTTAAGTGGACTTCGAACAGAATGATAAATCAGTAAAGTAAGATATGCACAGTATATACAGAAAAAGAAAAGAATGTTCAACCCGTTCTCGAATTAGCGGACTTAATTTTACCTACTTATGCTTATCGAATGAGTATGAAACGCATATTTAAAAAATGACGATGCTACGTTTCGTTTTCCGTAGGAATAATTATTCTAAATTATTATTTACAACTATTATTATAATCGACACACCCCTTGAGCCTAATGACAAAATTGCAATGGACGTATTCGGACCTTTGCCCAAAACTAAACACGGAAAACAATTTAATTAAAATTATATTATTATTATTATAGTTATTATTAAATAAGTATTTTAAATTTTTTATTGAAAACAAGCGAATCGAAAAGAAATATCGAATGGCATATGCATTCGCGATCAACTCCTTCGAATTACGAGCTCGCCTTACAATTAACCAACGTTTGCCATTAACCGCGCTCGCGGGTGCGCGATATCCGACACACGGGTAAATACCGAATAAAGTTCTCGCGTAACGGAGACGAAGAACTGCGGAACACGAAACATCAATTAGAGGCCACGGAATATTCCCATGATTCCGTTGGGTCGGACATCGTCTCTATCTTTTACGTGACGTTTATTCAGTCGTTGCATAACTGGCCTCTTCATTCACAAAACAGCTTTCGTGGTCGCAAGGAATTTCTCCGAGGATCACTGATATCGGTTTTATAGCCGGTTTACAAGCAGTGCCTCCGGTTGAACGAAACTTCAGCCAGCGACAAATCGTGTTTTTAATAAAGCACCTCGATCGATCCGGCCAGTCACTATTCAATTCGTCGAATTATAACTGTTTCCCGTGGCCAGGGACGAAACGCGGTCAGCAATAAAAGCCGAGGAAGAACCGTTCCCCTGGCGCCTAGTAATTAATATTCATATTGTCGTCTTCGACCGTTCATACTATTTAATGTACCTAACGATCCATAAATACGATGTTCTCGAACTTCCATCGGTTCTCGACGACTTCTCAGATCACTTATTTATCGATATTACAGTAAATATTCGATCGAAAACGGGAACTGTACGGTCTAACAAATACGAATATCCCCTCCATTGCCGGGCATACGCTGCGAGGGGCCCAGAAACTTAAGTTGCTTCGGTCGCCGAGCATTATTAAAGTTTTCGTTTACTAAAGAAAATTTTGCGGACCAGTATCGAACTTGTTTAACGCTAAACGTACTGAGCTATAAAAGTAACAGGCACGTGTTGCCTTATAAAAATGACAAGATCTAATTTATTTCGACTTTGCACGGTTGTTATTGCGATATGTGCTCTAACAAAGATATTTACTAAATCATTTCTTGTTGAAGAGTGGTTGGAGAAGTTGAGGAATAAGAGAGAAAAGAGAGCATAAATATATTTACCAAAGAACATACCAAACCAAGAAAAATGCAAAAGTTAGGGAATGGGGAAGGAAGCAATAAGTAAGGAATTAAGTAGGTTAGTGATAATTAGGAGATTAAAAGAGTAGGACAGGGTAGGAATGACGGAGAGATAGAAAAGAATGAGAGTATTTCTTAGCTATAAGCTCTAAGGTTAAAATAAAGCAAATTATTATTACTACACCATTTCTTATGAAAGTTTAGTTATCATTTCAATAGTTGCAAAACGAAAAGTTTAGAACCAGTCGTGGTAGGTTTGGTGTTCAAAGCTATGCGGAATGCTTATAGATCCGTGAGGTGAATCTCTACAAAATGATCAGTACAACGTCAGAGAAAATAAACTTGATGCGGAAGGATAAAAGAATCAATGGTGGTTCGAGCCATCTATTTCATATAAAGCAGTGGTGTTTCGAAAGAAACGCAGTGGATATATCGACCGCAGTACTAGATAGGATCTTCAAACATCCCCCATAAAAAGGAAAGTATCGTGGCTTTCGAGCGCAGTCGTGACCCGGCGTCTTCTATTTGCCATCTACCGCGAGACCACGAGGTTCGAGAGGACGAGAATACTCGTCAGGGCGTGTCTTTCCGTGTTCCCTGCAGCCTGCATCGACTTTCTCTGCATTGTTAGCGAGCTGGACGTTCCGGGCATCCCTTCGAACCGCATACGACTAATCCGAGTTCGAATAAATTATTCGAGAAACCCGTGTCACGAGCGAGCCACGGAAAAACAGGCGAAACCACGAGCGAGCGAATAACTGGAGAATTGCTCGAACGCGTGGACCCTCGAGGATGTAGAACCTGGGACGGAAACAACTCCATTCCAGTAACATAACTGAGATATTATATCAAACGATTTTAATCGTGGATCTGTTAGTAGTCAGCACATTCATTTTGTTATTTAGTAGTCGATCAATCTATCAGCTTGCAAAAATTCTCTACAGTAATCTTTAATTGAAAACAAATGAATCTCTTGTGAAAATTAAACAATTCAACAGTGCATTTGGAAAAGAAATGGTAGACTTTTAATATGATATAGATCTCACACACGATAAATAATTATCTCCGAGATAAAATCGTGTAATTTATAACTGGAAACAAACGAAACTTTTGTCAAAGTTAAAAAAATTCAAGATGCAAAGTTTTCACGATGAAAAATAGTAGACCTCTAATATGATATAGATCATGCACAAAACAAATGATCATCTTCCAGTTAACATCATGGCTAAAACATAAGCGACAAGACTCTAGAGTAATTTCTAACTGGAAACAAACGAAACTTTTGTCAAAGTTAAATAATTGTAGATCCGTTTAGAAGAAAATTAGTAGACTTTCAACATGATATAAGTTGACGCGCAAAACAAATGATTATCTCCGAGTTAAAATCATGGTTAAAACATAAGCGACAGGACTTGCGCAACAAGCCGATAGTTAAACTGTTGTTCCAGAGCGTAGCTGTCGGTGTAGAAATATCACTTAATTTCTTAATCAAAATTCTCGCGTGTGTTGCACGTGAAACCGGTTATCGATGTTATCTTGTACATGTTATTAGAAACTATTTGTCCGAATAATGAATGTGGACATTTTTGCTAACAAGCCCTTTATTACGCGCGGATTTCTTGTCCCTTAACGCGCAATCATACGAAAACGTGAACGGAATACATATCTCGAGTCGATGATCCGTTATTCCTGTTAGCTCATTACGTCTACGCGGGCACGAATGATCGGCATTCGAACCCGGTGTGCTGCGAGCATTGTAATTGATTCGCGGATACACCTGTTCAACGGAGGTCACGCGATGAATCAGAATTATATTATTTTTCGTTCTCGCGAACCAAAGTCGTCGGATTGAAACTTCTGTCCCCGCACTACCTTCCCCTTCCACGACACTATTTCCCCACAACGTCACGTGTCTAGTGTTATACTGGCACCATTAGCGCGTTATAACTAGGGGAAAAACGTGGAATTTGAATCTTGGATCTTACTATTATTTAAATATGTTTATTTATATTTTGCAGTTTTTTTTTAAATAAATAATATTGTTTAAATGTAGTGGAATTCGGCGCTTTGATTATTTGAATAGAATACAATAGAATAAAATTTGCTTTATTTTTTTATTTTTCACGCTTTCGGTCCATATCTTCCCTCACTCATTGCTATCGTGTCCTCAGTAGCGCGTTATAACTAGTTGGAGCCTTGGACACAGTAGAATTTCAGGGTCCCCGAGGAAAAGGTAGAATTTCGATCTTGGATCATGTTTTGTCTTCGGGGCCCCCTGTTGCTTGGAGCCCCGGTCATTTGTCCAAGTTGGCCATAGGGTAACGTACCACTAGTAGCGCGTTATAACTAGTTGGGGCCTTGGGCAAAGTAGAATTGCAGGGCCTCCCGGGGAAAAGCGTAGAATTTGGATCTTGGTTTGTGTTCGGGGCACCCTTTTGCTCAGGACCCCGGGCATTTGTCAAA
Organism: Lasioglossum zephyrum; assembly: GCA_028455615.1. NCBI lineage: Eukaryota > Metazoa > Arthropoda > Insecta > Hymenoptera > Halictidae > Lasioglossum > Lasioglossum zephyrum. The sequence continues at coordinate 3,883,014 of CM052323.1, read as the reverse complement.
GTTGCCTACAGGGTAGCGCGCCACTAATAACGCGTTATAGCTAGTTGGATCCTTGGGCAAAGTAGAATTTCGGGCCTCCCGGGGAAAAGGGTAGAATGTGGATCTTGGTTTGTGTTCGGGTCCCCTTTTTCTTGGCAGACAGGAGGTAACTTTTATTCCGCTCGAACGAGAACGCTCAATTGTACACGAGCGAATTAAGATATTAAAATATTTACATTTCAACGTAAAATTCCCTCACTCATTCCTATCGTGTCCTCAGTAGCGCGTTGGGGCCTTCGGCACAGTAGAATTTCGAGGTCCCCGAGGAAAAGCGTAGAATTTCGATCTTGGATCTTGGTTTGTGTTCGGGCCCCCTTTTTCTTGGCAGAGAGGAGGTAACATTTATTCCACTCGAACGGGAATGCTCAATTATACACGAGCGAATTAAGAGATTAAAATATTTACATTTAAACGTAAAATTGTCCATTGTGCAACTTTCTCGAGTACGCTGTCACTATGTGGATGGGAATGATCGGTATTCGAGCGTGGCTCACCTCGATAAAAGCAGGCAGTTCGCGGGTACAGGTGGCCGATCGCGGCAATGCAACGAATCGCAATTATTGCAGCTTTTGCCGCAGGAACTTCTCATTTGTATTTAACAGCGGCCACGCTTTATTTTGCAAGCCCTTCGAATTTATTGAAACAAGCCGAATCGGAACGATCGGTATTCAAACGCGGCGCACACCGATAATTGCGATTGGTTCGCAGATGCTCAATAGTGGCTATGCGACGAATCGCAATTATTTAAGCATTTTATTGTTTTCCTTTTTGCGGCCAGGTATAAATTGAAGAGCATCGAGAGGCCCGAGTGTTTTCGTTCGATCGTGCGGTAATCATTACCTCGCTGAAAATCGTTGATCCGCAGGTGCGAGCTTTTGATGCGTGTTGCCACTTTTAAAAAATCGAGGTGAGACTGTAGTACTAAATTAGTTTACAATTGCTGAAATTATTATAAGACTGTCTACCGAAAATTATTATATGTTTTTCGTGTTATCGAAATAAGTATACTCACCATTTTATCCATTATACAATTTTATCAATTTCGATGCAATAACTGACACGTTTTAATAAATAAATACACGCATGTTTCTGAAATTCTTATTCTTCTCCTTTCATATTAGAAATTAGAAAAAATTAGAAAATAAAAAAATATATAAAAAATCTTTTTAAAAACCACGCTTCTATTAAAATGCACTAAAAAGAAGAAAATAGTTTTGTTTAGATATCAGTGACTATAAACAAAAGCGTGGAGCGTCCACGAAGATTATGTTAATATATGTTTAGCGCTCCACGCTTTTATTTACAGTCACAAATATCTATAAACAAAATTATGTTCTCCTTTTTAGTGCATTTTAATATAAGCGTGGTTTTTAAAAAGTTCTTTTATATACTTTTTCTTCATGCAAATGATATGAAGGGACTCAGAAGATCGAGACGAGGAAATAATCGAGTGATCGGAGAGTGGCGTTTCTCGCAGCTCTTTTGAATCTATTGAAACCACACGGTTGCCACATGCGCGCGTTGTTACAGCAACGCGGGTATTAAGAAACGAAATAATTTCGTCGAACCGCGTTCGTTAATTGTACAACAAGAGTTCTCCGCTTTCCCTCCGAAAACAGAGTAGCGTGCACGGGTAATATTGGGGCTCTGGCTCATTGACCCTTCCGACTTGTACGACCGAGGATTCTTGGGCTCAAGTCACCGATTACCATAATATGTGAATGGAATAAGGAATTCCGTGTTAACGCGTCGCGTCGGCTGCCACGTAGATCATTTTCTTCGTCAATCTATTGAACACGCGTTGGTTGTCTTGGCGAAGACATTCTTTGATGTTATAATACGCACCTTTGTGCTGTCCCGTGAAATATATGTCGTTGGACGTGGCAATAATAATTTGTCTGAACGCAGCGTTTTCTTATTCACACTTTTACGACTACTGTTTGTTTAACCCTTCACTGCATGATTTTTGTTAATTGGGATGAAAGAATTGAAAAAGGGTCCGTCTTTGTGTTTTATTTAAGGGAAAAATATTAAAACAATATTTTCAGAAAAATAAACGTAATTTAGAATAGTAAGAAAACACATTCTTAGTATACTATATATGTACCAGATATGTTAACTGTATCAGATATGACACACTATGCAGCGAAGGGTTAAATTTTTCGAAATCTGAAAAATTGTTGGGTTCACAGACGTGTAAAATAAAAAGCGTCAATATTTTTTCCATTAATTTATAATAGCTGAACTGGAAGACCGAGGAAATTCAGTTTTCACGTGCTTGTAGTGAAAACATAAAATCATTGACTCAAAAAAATTTATTCATTTCTATTCAACATTTGTACTTAATATTATGAATATTTCATGAAATACAGAGAAATTTATAACCAGAGACATCGGTGATGTAAATCATCTGAAAAAACTACTAAATAAGTAACAAATAAACAATTTTTAATTTCATTTTAAGGCAAGAAAATTTAAAGAACTAATTCGAAAATTGCAACAAAAGATATACTGAGTGGCGGTAACATGTATAGGAAAAAGTTGTTCAGAATGATGACCTTGACAACATATTTCAAGATCATCAACATCGGTGAGGAAGTTCCTAAAGTAAATAATTACCAAGTTTTATTAAATCTGGTGAGAAGTAAACCTAGATTCGTTTAAAAAATATTTTTATGCATTGTATCCAGAACGATTCGAAGGGATTTGATAATTTCATTTAAAGAGTTTGCGTTCTGTCTTCGTGGCCCCTTAGTTGCTGCGCTAGGACGGTAATGGCTGCATCGTTATGCTAGTTTGGACACGCTGTCCACGCTCTTCGAGGCTAGTGGAATGGTCGCGAAGGTGTGGAAGAGATGCGTAACAGTTCGTAACACTTTCATGGGTTGATCGTTAAGCGGCGATACCGATGACAATAACGGTATATCAGTCTATATCGACGAGCCGGCTCCTTGTCACGCGAACCTCCTTGAAAACTACACGCGTTCATTGTCCTCGAGATTACATAAGAGATTACGCGCAGATCTTGAAACTTATCAGCGTGCCTAAGTTTCAGTATCGGCCGAAGGATGCTTCTATCGCTGCAATCGACACGTATTATACGTCCGAAGCCGTGGTATGATTTATGGAAAAATTTTTAACGGCACAATGGATGCTCGATATGATCATTCCTCGTTCCTCGCAGTGCTAAATCCTCCAACATTAACATATAAAGCTAGGAAATGATCATTTTTCAAATGCCGTTTAGCATTGACAATAAACCATGCCAGTGTCGACAACGGAATTTATGACAACGCATTGAATCCTCGCGTTTCTAGCGACTCGAACGGTTAAAAATACGCCAGCTGAAATGTATAGGACCTTCTTACAAATAAACAATGAAAACAGTTAAAAATAATAATTGTAAATTATAAGTTGTCGATCAGAAAGCACCGTGATACTGCTTTGGAAGTTTACAATTTCCTCACTTGATTATTAAAACAATATAGTATGTACCGCTATACTAATGGTATCCCATGTTACTAATGGAAACAATGATTCCTTATTAGGGTAAACTAACTATCTTTTAATTATACACTCGCTCCAATTAGGGTGCACCGTCGATAAGAAAGGAAAACATGTTGATGTCGAGTTGATAAGATATTAGCTACAAATTAATAAATTAACACTTGTTTTGTGAAATTATTCAAATGACTATGGTCACATTGCTGTAGAAGTTTAGATGTTACATTATTAAATATGATTGGTATCTAATCCATTACTACACATTTGACTATTGAATGAGATATTATATCAATTTCATACCGATACAATGAAAAGAATCACATACAATGGAATTATTCTAGGTCGGTAGAAATGTTTAATTATCAAGTGAAAATAACTCGGACTGCAAAGGGTTAATACAAAATAAACATTTTCTACCTCAATTGCAACAAACTGGAGTAAAAGTAAAAAGTTGTGTTCTTTTCAAATAATAAATAATAATAAAATGAAAAGGACCGTATAAAATGGAATTATTCTAGGTCGGTAGAAATGTTTAATTATCAAGTTAAAATAGCTCCGAGACAGCAAAGTGCTAATCAGCTGTACATTTGATCGCGACGGTCAAGACAAACGAAACGTCGCTGGCGCGAAATAAATCTTCGGGATTTGCCCGGGCTGACGGGTAAACGTTTTTTCGAGTGGCCCTCGCAAATGCACAGACCAGTCGTTTGCCAAGCTGTCGAGAAGTGGAACAAGTGTCAGCGAAGTTGTTGAAAACGCGACGCGGCGTCTCGCGCCCGGCCCGACCATTTTCCAACGCGTCTGAAAAGCTCCGGCTCTTTAATAAAGCGGCGACGGTAGTAAGACTGTCGTCGTCGCGGGGGTACACGTTAAAAATGCGTTAACAACTTGTAACGAGTAGCCGGTCGTGTCAGTGATCCCTGGCCCGAGAGATCTCGGGGATCTTGGTAGGTGTCGTCGACAGGTATTTCACCTTCGCGGCGCGACGCGAAGAAAGGGGAAGGAGAGAGAGAGGAGAGCCTCTTCTTCGCGGTGCTCTTGTCTTATCTGGCGGATCGCCGATCCGTGGGACCAGTCTTTCAAGAACGGACCGACCGAGATGGTAGAAGGCTCAGCAGTAGCTGCTATTCTCCTCGCGAACCATCCGCCCCTACCGATACCAGTTTCTTTTCCCCCATTACCAGCCGGTTAAGGAAATTTGTAATTTTCCGATAATTACGAATACGTTCGCCGCACAGATATTACCATAAAATGGTAATTACGCCCGTAAATAGTTACATGTAAATTGCTTCGAATAGAAAGCTCCCTAACCTTCGTCGGCTGAACGTTGTATCTGCTCCAAAAGGCAGTCCAGTGAACCCTTTCGTACGCGAAATCTGGTTCAGGGACCAACCACCGTGGAAAATAATAGCATATTGACCGCCATTCCTTCTGAGAACGAACCCGCAAGATTGAACACTGGATACCATCGTCAGGTTTACCTGTGTTTCGCAGGAGCTCCAATGTAGTACATATGAATGGGTGAGCAAGAGGGGACTATGTCAGATTTTTTAAATATTATAGAAGCGCAATTGTAGAAACTTATTTTGCTTTGACATTTAACCGTTCACCGCATGAAAAATATTTTAAAAAATTAATACAACATTTTCAGAAAGATAAATATAAATAAAAATAGTAAGAAAAATCATTCTTAGTTTACTATATACCAGATTTGTTAACTGTATCAGATATGATACATATGTAAAAACATATGTACAAAAATGTCTTTACGTTTTCAGTATTTTTCCAGTGGAAGATGAGCTCGTGTAATTTTTAGCTGGTTTTTATTATTGCAATTCATATAACTTTACTCTGCTTTGTTTTTCGATATTTCACTACCCCTCGAGTCGTTCTTATTAAATTGGAAATTACCGTTGTCATATATTATGCATCTTCGACAGCGTGTAACGACACAGAGCACACACATAAATATTTTCTCGTTTTGGTAATCCTCAGCAGATTATCTATTGCCACACGTAATAGTAGTACTTACGATAATGGTTCGGTACTTCACAGGGGAAAGTTTGCATTCCTCCGAGATAGATTTTCTATAACCTATCTTAAACTCCCAGAAATAAGGATAATGGTAATCTTGGGTATCGTCTTATCCCGATTATTTTTACGACTGCGAATTTCCTTTATGGAAGTGCAAGCGAGAGCTCTCGCGAACCTCTTCGATTTACTTGTGTTCACGTCCTCACGCGCCATTTTGACCGGTGATGGTTAAGGATCACTAGGATGACAAAATTGATTTTATTTAGACTTTGCGCAGCACCTATTCTAACATATGCTCCACTAAAGATATCTATACAATCATGTCTTATGGAATTATTTTAATTACATCATTATCGTAAAATAAAAAAATTTGGAACCGGCCATTTTGACCAGTGATGGTTAAGGACCACTAGGATGGACCTTAGCTACACCAACTGACATTTCCTTACAGAGTATTTTGTTCACGCCGCCCCTGAAAATTGCGTGACCGAGTAAGAAAATAATTCTTGCAAAAGATGTCATAATTGAACAATGAGAACTATCCTATCGTGTGACACTGTCGAATTATTAGCAGGTAATATTCGAAGCTAATATTCCAAGGTAGCGTCGTCGCTTGCATTCTCCGGCCGGTTTCATCCGAAAAGCAGTGGTCCGATAGCAGACATCCCCCGAAGGAAAAGGCAAACGGCCTGTGCGGTGTAGGTCTGGTAGAACGAGCGCAGACTGTGGAATTCCCTTTTGCCTTCGGTAACGTTCGACAAGCAAAAAGAGCGAGTGGAAGCTGGGAAATACAGAGGGGGAGCAAAGACGCGAAGCCCTACGGCCACGGCGGAGTCATTCTAAACTAGTGTCTCGTTCTTTCTAATGACTGTCATTTACCTGGTGTCATCCTCGTGTCCTGCAGCATCCGGCAATCTACGGACAGGCCTTCATACTGCACGTAATCTTTTCAATGTCCGGGGCAAGATGGATTCCCGGCGTCATTAGGGAGCATAAAGTGTCTTTCTTTCCTTGCTCGTCCACTTCCCCGCCCCTTTCTCCCTTTCGTCTTTTCCGTCTGCTCGTGGAATTTGCTTCGACTCCTCCGCGCCGTGCTCTTCTCTCTTTCTCACCATCTGTCTCTCTCTCTCTCTATCTCGTTCTCGCTGTCTTCTCGGTGTTCCCGGTTCTCCGTCGGCAATGGTGCGCCAGGTGTGGTCATTAATTTCGCAGCGCGGCGGAAAAAGTTCGCGGGAACCGAACAAAGGTACCGAGAGCGCGAGCGAGCGCTGCTCGTTGCACCGGCCGGAGGCTGAAACGCAAGATTTTTGCGGTACAATTATTCGCGAAGGTGAGCCACAGCGTCGGCGCTAGAATTACTATAATTCTTTCCCGTCGACGAGCGTGGTCAAATTTTCCGAGCGTTTTGCTTTTTTGATCGCGCGGCCAGACTCCTCCCATTCGCAGCAAGAAATCCTAACCGCGAATCCCCTCAACGGGTTAGAATTTACAACGGTGTCTTATTATGCGAATGTCGATCACGCTTCGACGATACGACAGTTTACTTTACACTTTGCAGAATGTCTTCTCTGTTTATTGTATCTCGACTGAGCGTGGGGTAGGCTGTTTTAAATATTTATTCTCTCAGTTATGTGTGTAACTGAGAATAGAAGAATTTTCAATTTTTCTAAGCGAATTTGAAGGAAGTGGAATAAAATAGAATCTTACTTTCTGTGGAAATGAATGAAAATCGTACTAAATTCTGGCATATTTGATATCCAACATTTTTTGAAAATTTTCAAAATTCATGAACTTGGAAACCAAACTAACCGTTCTTGATTTGATGTACCGTATAAATAATTAGAATGTTCTTAAGTATCAATGAAATTCGAAGGAAATGTTTAATCGGAAATTTTCACTCTACGCGGTTGAAACTTCGAAGATTGGCGATCTTTATTGCTTGTAATTCAGGCCGGAGACGGCTATTCTATAAAGGCTGGCAGCTGAACGTTATTGGAGCAGGAAAGTGGCTATTACCGGGGAACAAGACTTAAGTCCCTCGTACTTCGAAATACTGAATTGCACCAGGCCACAGTGCAACATCCTCGAAGTTGAATATACCGAATTTATGCTATCTTTATTCTCACAAGGACACTGTAATATTTTCTTTCTAAGTACTATGTAAATGAACATGGTCAATGCACCTCATAAATTCACTTTTGTTACTTCCTATCACCATATAACCACTAACTGTGACCCTCGCCACAAGTAACACGTAAAACACTTTTTATTGTAAATCATGTAGTCACTAATGACTTAGCTGTTAATGCGACAACATTAAAATAAGCAATAAATAAATAAACAAACATAGCCTTACATTGTGTAATTTGTGATGTGCATGCAAATAATAATAAATGTGCAGCAAATAATAATAACTGTATATTACAATATTATATTTGATAAAAAAAGGACGCACTAATTATGTTGATATTAATAATGAGCTCCCTCTGGCTTCAACGACCCCCATCGTTCGGTTTGGTAATAAATTATTGCATTCGACTGTGACGGTTTTTGTTAGCTTTCGGCAGTACTTTCCATTCTGTACACTGTACAGCTGCAGTTCTCTATGTTGCTGGTTACATTGCTTTGTCAGCAGTGGCCTCTGCTTTATTTTCAATCATTTTAATGGCTCTGTATTTTTTCGAGAACATCGAACATTCGTAGTAACATCTCGTTCACTAGCTATCCACGTTTTTCATCTTCGTTTAATGTTGCTGGCGTCTCACAGCTTCTCTACCTTTCATAATGTTCTGGGTATTTCAACACATTATAAATCACTTTACGACTTCTTCTTCGTGTCCCCCTCGAAATTCCAGCCATAGTTAAATTTCGATTATTCGCCTCTGTAATTCGCATGATCCCCGTTTCACTTAACTTTTTTCCACGACCCAGATTAATAATTGCATGTAACACAAGATACAACAAAACAAACGCAGTTGTTGGATCGACAGACCCATGTACTACCGAAGAATTTCTAAACGAACCTTAACCGTGCTATCATTTCGCAATCGGTGTAATTCTGTTTGCACTGTCTACCGTGAAAGCGAGCGAACGAGGGCCCATTCTAATTTCAAATGTTCATGTTTACAAAGCGAAAATTCCACGTTATCTCCTTGGGAAAATAAACGCGTCCTATCCTATCCAAAATAAAAAAAAAATGTCTGCATCGATTGGAAGAAATAGAAACTAAATTGAACGTTATTTCCCTCCTTAACACTAACCGTAACGGCTAGAAAATGTGTCCAGATATACATAATATTGTTTTATAAAAATACAAGACTGAATTTATTTAGTTGTTCACAATATTTATAACAATACTTGATTAAACAAAAAAATTTATTGAATAATTTCTGATGGCAGCACCTTCATAATGTAAATAATTAAAAAATAAATAATGTGAAACCGGTCATTTGACCGATTTTTTTTTAACTTTCTCAACAGTTTTTAATCTCATCCGTTCAATTATCCTATAAACGCATAAAGATCCGCAGTCTAGCGATGATTCTCACAGGGGAAGAGATATAATTAGGTGCACAGCTCTAAAATCAAAGTATGTACACGATATTGATCACGATTCATCTCTTCGCTCCGCGAGCGATCATTTTTAAAAGGAATGCAATGACCTATTACACAAGGTTATTCAGCGTCTGAAGCATGTAAAAACTTGATCTTGTGAGTACAACTTGTCGAGGAGCTGAAGGTCAGAACTTTGAGAGGCTATTGTGAAAAGTGAACGTACACGAGATGAACCGTGAATATATTTTCTTCGCGTATCCCAAGCTCGGCGTTCCTGTGTAGAGGATCATTGAATTCATCTTCGAAGTGACTGTCAGTTACAGCTGTGAAATTAAGTGTAATGCACTTCTCGGTGCAATGAAATTTTCCACGCGACTTCAATGTACTACACCAGATACAAGATTTACTGGCTCGTCACACTTTGTGAAACCGCTTTGCCAATATCATCCGGTATAATAATATAATAATAATGGTTTAACTGTAAATATATTTACGAATTTTCAAGGAAAGTATTTCCAACATTTCCGTAATTGCAACATGGAAAGCTTGAGGGGCCATGTCGACCGCGGATCCTTAGACTATTACGGTTTCTAAGAAATTTCAAAAAATGCTAGGCTATAAAATTCGACGGAATAAGATCTGATTTGATTTTCTTAAAATCCTTCTAAAAAAAATTGCAAGCTGAATGAACATCCGCAGTCTAAATATAACGAATAACAATGGACATCACAGATTCAATGATCGAGTAAATCAGTGAAAGGATTAGGCTCCCTACGTGGGTATGAATTGATTTAACGGAACTATAGAGAACGCAATAACCCAGTATAATTACTCTAACATCAGCGTGGTCTAGAGGAGACGGAAATCAATCGGAAATACCGAAACCGCCATCACCATTGCCCCCGCAGGGTAATTCGTAGAGTGCAACCGTCTCGCCACGGTATAGCTGGGATCTCCTTTGCGCGTCTGGGCGCAGCGTTTTCTTATCCTTATTGCATTCATCGTAGCTCTCTTTTTTTAAATGCCGACAAATAAAAAACGCGTCTCAAATATTTTTCGAAGAACTACATCTCGCATAAGTTTCATCAAAATCGGTTTGTATCAACTGAATATATATATTTTTTTATTTATTTAATGTTGATTTAACATCAAAGGTCATTAGCAATACGGTACATTTTCTTACAATATTTTGTACATCTTAGTATCTTTGATATATTGAGCAAGACCGACAATGTGTTCCTCAAAACCTAACAGAATGGGTGAAGATCCAGGCAGTTTAGCATTTTTCCTTTCATTTTCATATTTTTTGCATTCCGTAAAACAAGGTAGTGCTAGAACTTGGCTGTTGCACTACCGTACACCTAGATAAAAGGCGCTGCGATAACAAAACGCTGCGTCCAGTCACGCAAAGGAGATCCCACCTTAAGACAGATCGTAATCCGACATATTGGAACCTAAACCTGGGTTTTTGCACACCGGAAACAGCGTGGAGTCTGCTTCGTCTCGAGTACCTTTCGCTGTTGTCTTTTCTGTTGTACAAATAATTGTCGTTATTAGGGGCAGACAGGATTTCGAGTGATTTCGCGGCGCGGGAATCACGGCGAGAAAGTAATGCTGGCTGCTTTACGTAACGGAAAAGAAGAGGCTTATTAACACCACTGAATCCAGGGTAAACATTGCATCGCGAGCACATACATACATATGTACTCGGGTACTCGCGTCTCCATTCCGGGCAAATGAATCGCGCTCCACTTTCTGCCCGGACTGGCAATACCGAATCGCGAAACAATAGCCGTAACAACGATCCTCTGCTACAGAGCTAAAAGCATCAAATTCCTCGCCGTACGTAAAATTACGACGATTGTGCGACTCGCTGAAATGTCCGTCCCGGTTTGTGTATGCGTGTCGCATTAAAAGTGAAATGAATATTACAGTAACAAGTAGGGAAAGTCGATATCATACTGCTCAACACCAAATCTACCGACCATCAAAAGTGACTGATATGTATAGTATAAAATTAACAAGATTTTATTTATATTTTCTACGATTTTTACTGCAATATATATAGTGGAGTCAAAAAATACGATCTATATACATCTATATATATTATTTATTTATTTTTATATATATTTATGTCTATATATATAAAAACGAAGTCCTAACTCACTCACTCATCAACGCCCAGGCTAAACTCTTGGCCCTAGAAAGCTGAAATTTTGCACAGAGGTTTCCTTTATGATCTATACAAGGGATATGAAAGGATATTTCGAAGTTCAACACCTAAGGGGGTGAAAAGGGGTTGAAACGTTTGTATGAGGTATATTTTATTTGCGGTCCGATTTGCTTAAAACTTGGTCTTAATGCTCTTTGATATAATTAATCAAACACCTATTTCGGCATTTAAAAAAATTCATCCCCTAAAATTGGTCATTTGACTCCTCGTGGGGGTAGACTCGTATCCAGGTCTGCAAGGGTGCAGGATGCAACAGTAGTCAAAACGGCTAGATAAACGATCGACTTAGGCCGCGATCGTCCTCAAAAGTCCTATTTTTACGTTTGCGAGGCGTGATTTGTATTTATTCTTTATGAAAAGTTTATCTAGCGATTTTCAACTAGTGAGAAAACCCCATCTTTACGTTATCGAGAAGGCGCATCCCCCGCCTTTGTAAATCTTGGAGAAACGTGTCTACCCCCTTAAAATCACCTGTTTCGTGTTAGGTGCTGTGACCCTAGACGAAAGCAGAATTTTATCGAATGATTTTTGAATTCCCTCAGGTCCGGTGGTTCTTCCGGCACGCCCAGTGCCGTCATGGTACCATCGACCGGTGGCGGTCCTGGGAACCCAACAGGAGGCGGCAGGATGGCCGTCATCGGTGTGACCAGGAACGTGAGGCTAAGACGACGTGGAGCATCAGGTTTCGGCTTCTCTCTACGCGGTGGTCGTGAATATGCCGCTGGATTTTACGTGAGCGACGTGCAACCAGGAGGAGAAGCCCATCGGAATGGATTAAGGGTGAGTCTACTCGTAATATCCTCGCGGTCGTTATTACAGACTGTAAAAAATATATGGCCAACTCGTAAATCTTTTTTTGGTCACCAAAAAAGTGCTCCGCACACCTCCGAATGGATCCACTTCGGAGAATTTGAATTCGAAGGGTTTCAGCACGGGCCCTGAAGTACTGAAAGAATCTCATCTCCAATTCAATTTTTAATAGATTCTCTTGAACCTTTGAGCCAAGATTACGAACGTTCCATCTACATGTTAATTTTCTTCCGATCAATTCTGCTCATAATTATGAAAGTGGTCGATGTCATTGTATTTCGTGTTACGAGATATTCAAAGGAAAAGGATATTAACATTAAATGAATTCCACGTAATGTTGAAATAACGAACACCAACTAACGATTCATTTTTAATAATATCGTAAAAATTACATTGAATTCGTTTAGTTTAACATTACATTTTCATTGTATTTATAAAGTAAAGTATATGATACTTGATCCCCTCAGAGTTTCAAATCTATTTAACGCTCTTCCTCCTCTATTATAATTTCGTAACGTTGTAAAAATGTTAAAAATCTATGTTATATATAACATAAAATGTTAAATAAAAAAACATTTTTTAAAAATACGATACGTTCGAAAATATGAAAAAAGAAGTGCCTGCGGTTGTCGCGAAAAATTGTCGTGCCAGTTTCGCAGTCCCTCGTTGGCAAACTGTAAACACTTCAATTTACGTGAACCGTGGAGAATCGATTGTGCAATTAAGCCAACCGATCTCTGCTCTATTTCGCATAGTTTCACCGGCTGTCTGTTGTTTTTCAGGTCGGCGATCAAATTATAAGGGTGAACGGGTATCCGGTGGAGGACGCCGTCCATCAGGAAGTTGCGCTTCTGGCAAAAAATCAACAAGTACTCGTCCTCAAGATTCGAAGTAATTATCACGTTTCCAAAGCTCGTCGTTATCCATTTCTCTACATACTTCGAACGCTGATTAATCCTGTTTTCTTTGTTTCAGGCGTGGGAATGATACCTGTGAAAGAGTAAGTATCAATCAGTCATCAAAACAGTGTGATTATTAAACGATTCGCTCCGACGATCCTTTCCTCGTTATAAAGAGTACTTTATGATTCGCAAAGCAATCCAAATGATCCGGTGACTTGGCACATGGTACAACAGCAACAGCAGCAATTGCAGTACAACGAGACTGGTGTGGGAGCTGTGCCTAGCACCGAAGTTAGAATTCGAATTCTCGTCGGAGAGAAGGGACGATTAGGCTGCGGTGTATGCAGAGGCATCGTGCCTGGCCTCACTGTCCAGGTAGTCAAAGATTCTGTTAACAATTTAAACCACGAGTATCCAATCTTTCACATACAGTAATGTCTCTATTAGAGCGACAATGCTGCGCACGATTTATGCGACCAAAGTATACAGAGTGTCTCACCTGATTTTGACATCTTGATTTTCTCGCTATTGTTACTCGCAGCAAAAAAATTTTCAGCATAGGCTTAAATGGTATCGAGTGGAGCATATTTTGATGTTATTAGTTTTTTCGTGAGTGGCCGCGTAAAGGTCATATAAAGGTTAACTATTTTTTTTAATGGAATGAGGATTGAATACATCAATCGATGTAGCTGGACATTCGTTATAAAAAAGTACTAACCTATGTATGTCGAAAAGTTAGTAGTACATGAGATATTTCAATTTAAATAACTCTAACACACCATTACTATCGTACTAAGAATCGACCTCAGTCAATCGTTTTTGCTAGTCTAACGGTGGTAAACAAAGCTAACGCCTTAGTGCGGCAATAATGATGCCTTAAGAATTTAAATAATTGAAATTGCATTAAAAAATACCTCATTTCGTTTAAAAAAAAAAGTTAACCTATATATGACCTTTACGCGTCCACTCACGAAAAAACTAATAACATCAAA